>JAUNZO010003878.1:0-86348 GCA_031894775.1 Chloris gayana | reverse complement strand
TGTGACATACGTAACATCATTCCCTAAATAAAGAAAGAACCTAAGTAGCTAGTGGATTTTAGTTAGGAGAGAAAAGTTGTATCTCTTATGTGTTCTATCAAATTAGTTGCATAGTCAAAGAGTTACAAGCAAGTCTATACTAGTCATAGTCTAATGCACTCAACACTTCACGTACGGATTCATGCCCGGCAAACACAAGGAAACTTTGTCTTTGGCACATGTCACAACCGAACATGGAGGAGTACAAAGGACAAATAGGGTTGTCACCACGTACTGCCTACCTCTCGCAAACCGTGGACTACGAGATGATTAATACTACCTAGTTTTCTAAGCGCCACGCTTACTGATTAAAATAGAATTCTACCATTGATCAAACACTAGAACTTCCCCAACCCTATTTCGATATCAAATCCCTGTTGAGGCAAAATTACTAGAGCAAAGTACAAACTAGCATTATAATATTTAGACTATAGTCAAGGCATATGACATTCATAACAACAAGGTAGCAACTCTATATCATCACGAGAGCATAACAAGGTTCTATGACATGAATATGGCGTATAACCAAACAAGGAACACACATATAAAAGAAATATAGTAATTAAGTAGACCATAGTCATACACAAATGGAATAAAGGAATGGATACAAGAGCCATACCAATACTCCTATGACTTGGAGACTTGAGCAAGGCTCAATCTACACTAAACTCCACTAGGACTCGGAAACTACTAAATAAGAGAGGGAATGAATAATTATTGAGTCCGTGTAGAGTGGAGCTTCTCCCTTTTTATTCTTATATAGTATCCAGAGGTTTGTTTCTAGGAGTAATCGCCTCGGAACTACAGTGCACCGATGTTGCCAATGAGCTGACACGTGGAAAGCGAGGCCGGGTGAACCGACTGCAGAGTTAGGCCGTTGGCCCAATGCTTTCTTAGGGTGGCTGCTTGGTGGGTCCTCTTTAGTATTATGGCGGTCTTCTCTAGATGAATCTCGTGTAGCCATCCCATTGGTTGGAATAGTGTTTTCATGGATCATGCTCTATTTCTCCATTTCTTTTATAGCAAATCCCGGGATGCACTTGAATCTTCAAGGACAAGTGGAATTTTATTATTCCTAACTAACATACGTGTATGAAATGGCAAGTTTTACTATTTTTTAGCTATATTGATGAACGAAATTGGTATATAATGACTGTCAGGAATCTCGGATGTAGACGATACCAAGACCACAAGTGGTTACCCGTTTACGCTTGTCGGTGCTGCAATTTCATGGAGATCTTGTAAACAAACCGTATTAACAAAATCCATCATAGAAGCATAACTTGTGGCAGTTGAAACAACTACTAATGAGGTTGAATCGCTGAGAGAGATGTTGATGGACTTGCCTTTTGTTAAAAAGCTAGTACAACCTATCCTTATGTATTCGATAACCAATCAATATGGCCTTAGGATATGAATACAAAGGATAACTCGAAGGCCAATAAACATATCAAGCGTAGACTTAAACCTTTTAGAAATATGAAAAACACCAAAGTTATAGGTGTGAGCTATGTGAAAAGAAAAAATAATCTTGTAGACCCTTGTACTAAGGGATTACCACGAAATGTGATATCCATGATGTCTAAGAACATAGGTATGAGGCCCGTATGAAGTTACACTACAACGGTAACCGGTCCTTTTGGTCGTAGATCCCATGAATTAGGTTACAAGAAGACAAGTTGATTGATGTAACCAAAGGATACATTACGAATAAATAAATGGCCTTATGTTCAAATGACAACTAAGGTACTCTTCGCTATATGAAAAGTTGACATAAAGCCTTATATTTTCCATTGTAAAGATATCAGCCTGCAGGATATCTTGAAGAAAAACAGCTACTTGAGCTTAACCGTAGGTCACAGTTCGTGAGAATAGGGCACTGTCTTAAAGGATCATGGGGAGATATGGGAGCAGACGGATTAACGCTCCAGTTAAGGGAGGTTGTTCTGTCATCCTAGTATCAGTTACTTCAATTGAAGTTTGTTCACACATGGCTGACAATTCAAGTCCTACTCCATTCTTCGGCTATGTAAAGATGAATCTTGTTATTCTAGGTATGATTTATACCCGTGCGGAACTTATATCGAAAGACTAATATATTAACAACATTACAGCACAATAATCCTTTTTCCTTAATTCCTTGCTTCGGAATTGGTGAGGGATTGTTATAATTTAGCCCATTTGAATGGTCCATTCAGAAAAAATTCCCAAAGCAACTCGTGGTTGTTGGTTTAGTCCCACTTTGCTAGTTCATGATAGTGCACATCAATATAAATGGGAGAGATCATACTCATGGCTGAAATGTGTCATAAATGGGTGAGATAATGAGTGTTCCTACGTGTACACATGAACACACGCCCACACGTGCTTATATGCGGCTTTTCGTGTGTAGGTTCTTCCGCGCGCGTGTGTGTGGCGTAGCTGGATATTTTGCCACTAAGTATCTCCTCCAAAAATCTAAACCATTTTGCACTAGTTAAGATAGAATTAGTCCACGGTGTTAAATAGCATTAATTTCCTAGCTGCCAATTAGTGGGCATCATTAGAGAGGATATGGCTACTAGAGGGCAGCCACGCCTATATCAGGCACTAGAGACGTCCAGGTTCCTCAATCCACGAAACTCCCTTCCATTTTTCTTCCTTCCTTTTGGAGTTCTGTTGTTGTACTGTTGACCTGTCAGACTTAGCTGACCCTTTTCCTTAGCATGCACCGAGGAGTAGGGTAAGCGGTATCTCCGAGTCATTGTCGTCGTGAAGCCCGCATAAGAGCCGGCAATAAGGTTTATGGGCAGCACATCCGTGCAATCACTTAAAGTTGTTCGTCAATGACCTTTGTTGCCTCATTGACGCACTATCGCATCTACATCGATGGTCTGCTCCGTCTGTAATTTGTGCTAGATTAAGCACTGACAAACCCAACGTGAGTGCACATGTCTCCTTTGGTATGCACATGTCTCCTTTGGTATTTGTTGTTTTGATTTACCTGCTACTAACATTAGTTCGCTTCTTGTATTTCAATGTCACTGGAATATGTCTCAAATTAAATCTGGGTTTAGAATAATAAGTAATTTTCCAATACCCGCGACCTCTTCTGACACCAATCTCCAATCGCATGCCGCGCAGACACTTTGCACCACAACACATCTTCCTCAACGTCGTGTGTCACCCACTACGCCCTTCTCCACTTCGCGGCGCTCTCTAGTGAGACATATCAACACACTCCATTACCCAGGTCCATCATCATCAGGTCGAGGCGCCAATCTGATTGTCTAGCTTCGAGGAGAGGAGGTGCAACAACCTAGATGTTAACCGCAAGTGTGAGAGTTAATTGATTGTAGCTTTTTTCTCGTGGTTATTCTAAATTTATCGATCAATGAAACAAGTGGACTAAAGTTTTATGGCTAATATAAAAGGAGTTGTCATCTGAAGATGGTTCAAATAAATAAGCAAAACTAAACAGATGGGGAAAATAGAGATTAAAAAATGTAGTAAAAATTAGGCAATATTATCTGTAACACATTGAGAAAATGTGTATTTGTCTCTGACACATCAACAAAGTCAAATTTATCCACGAAACATTATGATTTTGTGATTTCTTGTCTATAACACATTATGGCCATTTAACAATTGTTTTCAACTTTTTTATCTTAATAATAATAATATATTAGGACTTGAAACTTGGCATACATATACATTTTTGCTTTATCTATCATTAAAAAATAGAGCTAATTTTTTTTCAGATGTTTATCTTGCTTGCTCATTGTTTTAATATTCAATTTGTCCAGCAAACCATGAAAATAATAAAATAAAATCTAGCACTATTTTTTATTTATAGATAATAGAATAATGTATATTTGTGCCAAGTTTCAAGTCCTAATATACTATGAGTATTGAGATAAAAAAAAGCTGAAATCAAATGTTAAATAGTCATAATGTGTCTCAGTATAAGAAATCACAAAATCGCAATGTGTCATAGACAAATACGACTTTGTTGATGTGTTGGAGACGAAGCCATGTTTTTTCAATGTGTTATAGACAATTTTGCCTAAAAATAAAGTCAAACTTCCCATGCATATAGTTTAGATTTTTCGCTTGCATGCAATGTTTAAAATAGTTGATTTTTAGAGGTTGGCCACTTTGTGATCCACCTTTATAAATGATCCTTTTTTATAGAGATAGACTGTAGTGTCAGCGACTCTAAAAAAATTATATTTGTAGAGGCGGTCTACATTGTAGTCTGTCGTTAAAAATCATTGTACCACTTTGGACATGTTTTAACTCGCAACTACTCAATTTTTGTTCTGTCACTATAGCGTGTGTTTCTTGTAGTGTGAGCACACAACTATAATTTTGTAATCTCCTTAGTCCTCCTGACTAACACCCCTCCGGTGGCTGCACACCGACGGAGAGACAAAAAATTCAAATCAAACCTAAGACATGGGATGTTGTGAGGACGAAATGATTTTAAGACTTTTATTTAATAAAGATATATATATATATATATCTACATACTATTTTTAAAATTCAAGTATGTGTATATATTTTATTAGAAAATTCAAGTATAAAAAGATGCCCTCTAATTTATGAGATACACACATGGAAGTAACTACATTCGGAAATAGAAAAAAACTTTCTATATATATATATATATATATATATGACGGAGATAAATAAACACGACCAGAGCCTCTGTCGTCGATCGGATAACTTCGAGGAAGGTGTGTACGCCGTGTCATTCATCTATACAACATATAGGCCTATAGCAACAGTGACATTATAATAAAAAATTATCAGGCTTACGAGGTTGTCCGGTCGTCTTATAGAAGGTTACTCCTTTTTTTTAATGAAGATAGAAGCTTACTCTTGGTAGTGGCCACGGACCAACGTCCAAAACTACGAAAAAAAAAACCTACTTTGTGTGTCACCCTAGTGAAAGCAACCACAGGAGTGCCGGATACAATATAAATTATCGTTGAAGCACTGATGTTTTAACAACCACGCGTCCATGCTGCCGTTTCTATTCTGTAACCATTAATTTTCAGAGGAGAGGGAAACAGTATCGGCTTTTCAATACAGTACAGGTGTTGGCCAACAAATTGTTGTGCACAAAACAGAAACCTTGAACCTGGATGTTGAACGTTCTGTTTTCCACGTGATGATACCCTCCTAATTTTTCCAGCAGTACACAGCAGCTTATGGTGTACAGCAGTAAGGCTAATCTGTAATCTCAATGTTTGGCTTCATTTTGATGTTTGTAAGATTGTGATGTCACCTTTAGTATTCCAAACCATAGATGAAACTTCTTATCCAATGCATAGTTTTATTTTAGTGATTCATAGGAATAATTTTCTTTTTGTGTTTATGGCACATATTCTCACTTCGTTTCATTGGCTATATAAAAGTTGAAGTGAAATTTGCTCGGCTCAAACTTGACTCCGTCTAGCTCGAAAGTAAACTGAACTGGCTGGGTCGGGTTGTAAATTAAATGACCTGAAATGCTGGCTCAGCTCGGCTTGGTACGAGCTTGAGTCAACTCGTTTGTCTTGCAAACTCAACATGTATTATAACATATTGATAAATAAAAATAATCATGTCTATTCTTTTATTCCAATCTTGACAAACGATCCATGACATCCTAAGCCGTCAGAGAGCTACATAACCCTGAACCATTGTTATCGTGCTTGTGTGCGTACATATGCTGGATGTATTTATTTGATGATCTACGTTAGGAGATATGGAGACATGGTCTATCAATCAGGACGTCTCTTTGTTCTCCTTGACAATAAATGACTTAGTTAACGAAATCGACAATCCACGTATAGAGGTAGGCAGGATCGTGCCAGTGGATCATTGTTTGGGCCTTGGCTCTCTTAGAGCTTGTCTGGCTCACAAACAAGAGGAGCTGAAACATTAGCTTGGCTTGGTTTGAAAATGTATGGAGTCGAACCAAGCTGAGCCAGCTCGTGAGTTATGAGCCAAACCTCCAGGCCTAGTATTCACTCTGTCCCAAACTACTTTATCTTTTCTTTAAACATTCTCTATGAATCTAAACATCAAAATATATCTTTAGAATGACAAGTAAACTAAAACGGAGGGAGTAGTTTCATTGTGTTTAAATTCTAGGTAATCATGCATGTATACTTTATAAAATAACATCCATTGAAAGTAGCCTTTCATATAGCATTGGAACACAGGACAAAGCTCAAAACAAGGTGCTATGTGCAGTCAAAGACAGGTAACTACGTGCCATCATTAGATAGTGGGATTCCGAATCCGTCCTTGATACATGCTACCATCAGAGAAGGGACATAAATACTTCCGTAATATGTGTCACTATCAAAATATGGGTATTGAACATCCGTCATTTGATGTCATCAGCGCTGGTTTGTTATTGATGTCTATGATGACGTACATTAGATATTGGTAAATCCACGTCACTGATGAGACCAAATCAACGCGTAAATTTAGTCATATGGCCTATCCTTCGCTGAGGGCGTTAAATCTCCGTGTCTCGGACAGCAACCAACAACACCCCCCCCCCCGCCGTGACCCGGGCGACTCCAAACCCTAGCCGCCACCCACACCGACGGCCTCTGCTAGCCGGTGGCAATGGTGGCGGCTAGCGGCGGAGCCCAAAGGCCTCCACCCGCCACCTCCCGTCGCTCCCCCTCACCATTTACCCCTATGGTCCTCTTCAATCTGAACTTCGAGCTCCGGTCGCCCGGTCCCCTCATCGACAAATCAGGCCATGGAGAGGCCGGACCCGGCACCTTCGTCCTAGTTCCTTCGCCTCCTCCGCTGAATCCCAAATCCATGGGTGTAGGACGGCATCGACCTCGCGGGCTACCCCTCGGGGTGGTCGGTGAGCAACGATCCTGCTCAACAGCGCCTCGCACAGCCCTAGTGCTAGCGTGCACCATGGCGGAGCCGCGACCCCGATGGCGATGCCCGAATCCTACACTCGGAGGTGGGCCATTGGGCTTGGTTGGCGGGCTGTGTCACTGCCGCCGGGCGGGCTGTGTCACTACCGCCGAGGGGGTCGTTGGCCAAAGCCACGCGCCCGCAAGGAAGGCAGGTGCCGGGCTTTCCGCGGGTGGCCCACCTTCCGTGTTGTCTCTCGGTGGTGACCCATGGCCCACGGTGGGTCAAAGACACGTCGTGTGTCCCAACATCGGTGCCCGGATCCGATCGGCAGGTTGGCTCCCAAACGTGTGTGGCTTGCTAGGGCCCATGTTGGCTGAAGCCCGTGCTATACTACCTTCAAGCTCGTTGCCCAACATTCGTGGGGATCTACGGCGCCGATGCCACATTCCTCATTGGGGGATCTCGTTGCCGCCTTCCCTCCCCATCTCCGGACTCTCCGGATGCAAGCCTATTGACGATGGCGGTGGCTTTAGCTGTCGTGTATGTTGGTGGTTTCTAAGTGCTTATTCTAAGTATAAAAAAAGGATGTTTTACGTCTTGATTTGATTATTTAGCTAACATTTAATCTCATAATTGCATAAGTTCATAAGTTCATAGTTGTTCAGTTTTTGTGCATATTACAGGAAATAGATGGAACATAGAAGAATTTGGATAAAAGCTGGCAGAGAGAAGATAACGGAAGAAAGTTGGACCATGTCGATCGGCACATCTGTTGTAAGCCCGAGTAATGAAGCCTCCGAGAAGGAAGGAAGCCTAATCCATTAAGAATCGAGTTAGTGGCCACCTAGGTCAGAATCGTTGGAGATAAAAGGAAGAGAAAAAATGAAGACAAGGACGACAATCGAAGAGAATAACTACTACAAAGCTAGGGTTTCAAGATGGTGACGACGAAAGGCAACGAATAGCGGCTGGATCCCCTAGAAGGAAGGTCGTGTTGATCGACACACTATGTGACAGACCTGCCTCACGAAGAGGGGTTTCCGTCTCCGGGATCATCATGGGTGGCATCACGCGCTGTGATGCCCGATAATTACAACATACAAACATAAGCATGATACAATGAATATAAGTACAAGTCTCTTACATTCATCCAGGGTACAATATTACATCAACGTCTCACAATTTCCGGAAGCAAATAAGTTTGGAAAATAAACTACAACAGTGGAAGCAAATAAGATATAATCGCTCTCCCGGCGATACATCACGGGCCATCGAGACAGAGACGGGTGTTCTACCCTAAACACCTTGCCAGGCACATCAACGGTTTTACTCCTCTAGGCCGCACCACTCGCCAAGTGTAGTGGCCTTCGTCCGCGGACTGGTCCTACCAGTCTCCATCTCCGTCTAAGACATCCTCGCTCGACGGGGCTCGACGGGGTCCTCCGAAAACCAGATAGAGCAAAGCTCGAACAACTAATGCTCGGCAAGATCGACCCGTCAAAGTGGCCATCTATAGCCGACTCCTAGACATGCAAAGGCCAGGGGGATAGGGTAATTAAGCACTAAGTCTGTCCTATTAGTGGATCCTTACTTTCAACTTTTAGCAGTTTATTAAGTTGCATAAATAAATAAATTTAATTTGCACTATGCTATAGCATTACATGTTTCCAAACAATATAATAAGCAATACAACAAATTAATCATAATCATCATCATCATATTTCTCTTCTTACTACGTTTCAGCGGACGAGATAAGTGGTACTCGTATCTGTGAGGGGCAGCGATTCGAATCGATTTACATCCTGTAGAAGCAACCTGATTGCACGTCACATACGCGCTCCCCGAAGCCGCATGAGACAACCTTTCCCAGCCGGCACTCGTAGTGTTAGTCGGGCCTAGCTCCCCGAGAAGGTCCCTCACGCAAAGCCGTCCCGGACGTCATCCGTGAGTAGAGTGTTCCCTCCTCTCCTCCCAAATTCATGCCTAGTAACCAAGGGAGTAGGGTATCTCTCTAACATATAGCAACCATCGGTACGTTGGTTTACTCGGACCCATCAACACCAGACATGCAAACGAGTACGTTCAAACTTATCCACATGGGCCGGACACAACGCGGTCCTTGTGTGCATAGACAGGGCTACCACCTTGAAGATTCTTTCAGTCCTTCACTTTCCATCTAAATTGTCCGTCCGGCCTCCAATTTCCATTCTTATCTCAATTACTTAGCATCGTGTCCAAAAGTGATATTCCTAGATTACGAGTGGTCTCCGTACCACTTGACGAATTATCACCCTAATTAAGCAAGCATCTACTTAGGGCTATCGAACAGGGAATAAATAATGTCCTATTGCATGCTAGGATTTTCATCACAACTCCTATAAACCTAATGCACAGTACATGCCTACAAGCATATAGTGATGAAATAAAAGACTTAGGCATAAAGGTTGTGCACTGGGGATTACCTTGAGCTTGACCCTGAACAGCTGAGTCACCGGCAGCAGCATCTTCTCGCTCTTCCTTGCCGGTCACCGCGTTCACCATCGCAGCTACATGATGCAAAGGTGATGTTTACATTGGTGAAAATATATTTTAAATATTTTATGGAATACATACAAATTTCATCAATCATACGTGATTAGTGAGTATAAAATAACTTGGGTCCAATGAGGGTGAAAAGATTTGATTGCAATTAGCAATTTAATTTATTTCATCAACTCCCATGAAGCATTTAAATTACCATCCTATGTGCATGAAAATAAATCCTTAAACCTTGCATAAGCTAGGTAAATTAGCAATCTAAAGACCTCTGGTCTCTATGCACAAATTAAGGATGATAATCAGCCTATACTTCAATTTTAGAGCAAGACTATAATTATTTAAGTGCTAAACAAGTATGGTTAAAAAGGAATTTAATCTAATTAATTGACCTCTGATCATGCCAATATAAATGCACCATAAAATAGTACATATCTCAAGGATTCCAACAAAATTTAGTTTGCAACTTTTTTAGGTCTAGAACTCTAGATATGAATTTTCTAAGTTTATTTGAATTCTTGTCTTAATTACAAAAATGCCATCGGGTATTTAAATTTAAACTCGCGTGCTCGGGCCCACACCGAGGACCATAGGGTTCCGGATCCGAGGGTGGTTGTGGCCACACGGGATCCTGCCCGCGTGGCCCGCCGTGTGGTCCCGGCGGCGCCATGCTCGGAGGCGGGCGACACGGTGTCGGAGGGGTGCCAAAGGGCAGCGCGCGGCCCGGGAAGAGGTCCAAACGGGGCGACGAGCTCGAGATTAGGCTCCAATGGCGGCTCGGGTGGAAGCAAGGGAGGGGGAAAGAGAATGGGAGAGGAGCTGGGAAAGGCGCTCCCGACCGGACCTTAGGCTCCTTCCCGAGCTCCCGACTAGGTGGGGCTTCGCCAGGGCGGACGCCACGCGGCGCCGGTGTACGGAGCGCGGGCGTGCGGCGCGCGCCCGTGCGTCGCCCTGGGCCGCTAGCGAAGCGAGTCCCACGGAATATGTCCATGGCATATTTTCCTTCTTTTCTCTATTTTCCAAATGTGGTCGTTCTTGAAAATGAAAAATCAATTTCCAGGACTTCCCTAGCTCAAAAATTAATGGGGAAACTTTCCCTAGGTAGATCAACTCGAGAAAGTGACATGCACGTTGAGTTCGATCCAAAATTTCTCGCCATTAAATCATATTAATTCAGGGAAAATGCTTAAAAGTTAAGCTTCTCTGATTTAATTCGGGTATCAGATCTTGATAAAAATTGGTGCCCTTTGGTCTAGAATTTTCTTTTGACATGTTCTACAACATATAGTTTTGGTATGCCTCACTTATGTTGTAGAAAATTGAGTTGCAGTTCAATCCAAAATGTATTTGAATTAATTGGCAACTCAAAACAAATTGCATGTCCATGAAAATTCTTGAGGGTGTGCTACTAGACCAGTGGCATGTTTTAAAAATGCTAACTCACAATGTTCGTGACACGGGGTGTCAAACACTATCTATGGCGAACGGCACTTGCATGATCTCACGCTACTCCTTGTCCCTCCATCATGTTCAACGAAAGGATCAGTGGATAGTCTCATATTCTCTTATCTAGTGAGAGGATCTAGCTATGTAAACTCTCGGGCTTGGAAACTCTCTTGATATACTCCGTCTATGTGATACGCTTAAATTACTATGAGGATGGATGCATCTATTCATGAATCATACTAGTGTATCTAGATGTTTGGTTATGCTATCGACCATCACATAGTGCAAGAAACCAGTTGGGACCTGATAACCTCTTGCATGTGACAAGCCAGGGCACACAAAACCACCATGTCTTGTACAATACTAAGTATATTATCTGAATTAATAAGTAGGAGTTGCATGCTAGTGAACCAATCCTAAGGAGATAATCCTTGATTATCTTGTTACACCTTTAATTGTAATTCTTATTTCTAATCCTTGTCATTCATACAACACACAATCATTGCTATCTTTACTTAGTATTTAATCATTAGTAAATGCCCCGCTTGTTCTATGTAGATTTGATTAAACCTTGAAATGCTTTAAGAGAAAAGAGCTACAATTATACATCGTCCTCTTGCGTATATAAGTGGGTGTGTAGTAACGAACAACGAGTGTTGTTCCTATAGGCATCACCCATGAGGTCCTCCCCAAGGTCTAGAAGCCTATGGTTGCTCTTCCTTTGTAATCTCTGCCCTTAATTCGTGTTGTTGATGCTCCTTGCTTTGCTTCCACCGTTGTCGCCATGATCCGGTGAGCCTCTTTGGTAAGCTCATTACTTTGTCGGCTTCCCTTCCGCTTGGTGGACCTTGGTTACATTCTCGGCGTCTATCTCTCCTTTGAGGCTTCCTTCCCTCACCGGGCATTGGAGGCGCGATGGATTTAACGGGCCTTCCTCCTTTGGGGCTTCCTTCCCCCATAGGGCATCGAAGGGTGTTGGATTTGATGGCAAATGGAAAAGCTAGACCCTATTCTCACTTAATGCGAGCAGCCTTGTCAACCTCAACTATGGAGCACCGGCTCGCAAAAATCGGAAGAGTGTGGCAACAAGGCCGCAAGCGATGAGCTATGGTGCTTATGGATGACTATGGGTTGGATGTTTCGTGTCCGATTTGTGTTGGCTTATATGGTTTGTTCTCCGATATGAAGCTTGGTTAGCAAGACAGGGGCTTGTTCTCTCCGGGCCATCCTCCCTCCTTTGAGGCTTACTTCCTCTATAGGGCGTCGGAGTTCACCGAGCTATCCACCCTTCTTCGGGGCATCCTTACCCCATAGGGCACTGGAGTATGCTTGGGCTACCCTCCCTCCTTGGCGGATCGGGGTCCACCCTCCTCACAGGGCGTCGGAGTACGTCGCATGAGTGGCAAACCAGATGACTAAGGTATGTGCCCTTGGTCGTATGATGATCGAGGTTCAAATTCATATGTGGCCTATGTGATTCGACAAGTATGAGTTATGTAATATTGCAAACTGGTGATTGATGGCATATAGTTGTGGTGGTGCTTGGATGGCTATGTAACTCTCTCTCGTTTCTCTGTTGTAACATTTCCTCTTTATGCCTGGTGTTCGGGCCTTTCGTGGAGTTGGCTTCCACGCTCCGTAATCAGCTTATGCTGATCACTTTTTCGATTAATATAGGGTGGGGATCCTCCCCTAAATTGCTCGAAAAACAGCTCGTGTCTTCATTCCTTTCCTGTGTGATGAGTGGGGTAGGAAGGATTGCGAAATCTGATATGTAAAAGTGTGTAGCGGGACTCGTCGAGTCCATCACCGGCGGCACCCGCTGGACCTGGACGCATGAACTTTTTTTTTTCCTTTTTGAGACTCGCTGGATGCTAGCCCGGCAGATTCAGGATTCGAGATCCTCTGCATTGACAACTAGTCAATGCAGAGGGGAACTGTAGCTGCATTAGACACCTCTCCTAACCGTTGGATCTGCAACCAACAGCCCGGATGCACTTGCTACAGGAAAAGGTGGAAAAAATAAAATATATGAACAGTAACAATATTTACTATAGCTGTCCGAAACATGTATTGTTCCTGGCATTTATTTACTGTAGCTCTCATAGATCCTCGTAGCTCCTCTCGCATTGACTGAAGCAATGCGAGAGGATACGCACGCGCAGATTCATCTCGTGCTTACCGAATCCATAGCGCTGCACTAGCATGTTTGTTTCAGCTTATTTTGGGCTAGATCAGTAGGGTAAACAAACATAATAGCTTATTTGTGAGATTAAATAATCTAGAGGCTAGATTATCATAATCCAATAAGCATCTCATGAGGTGTTTATTTTCAACTTATTTAACAAAAGACTCACTATCCTTATCTAATTGGAAGTAATTATCCACATTTGTCATCATCTTGGACCCACCTCTCCCTCCACATTCGCAGACGCCGCCACCCACCCAATGCAAAGTGAATGCTCCGTTCGATTTTAGAAGTTTACTTTTTTACTTCGTGGATGTATCAAATATATTTGAAATTAATTTAATTCAATTTTGCATTTTGCATTATAAGAGTAATCAGTCTTCACAACAACTGCCAAGGATATTGTTGTCTTCTCATATCTATAAACAATAATCTAGACAACAATAATCTAGATAAACAAACACCTCTTCAAATTATATAATCTATATAGTACCAATAATCTAGATTATATAATCTGTTTGGGAAACAAACAGTGATAGTTTTCACAGCATACACAACCAAATAAGACCGTACAAATTGGTTGGAAGATGCCGAAGCCGGCGGCAGGATTCCAAGCACAGGCTGTTACATACTTTTCAAAAAGGAAACTATATTTGCGAAAAGACCCCTAAAGATTCAAGCTTTAAGACACTAGATCTTTAAGCAACAAAGCAAGAACACACGTAATTAAAGATTACAAAAAAGTCTTTTTGGTAACGTGACACTAATACAGGAGATGAATCCAGAATCCAATGTCAATGTTGCAGAAACCAATGTCACAAGATACAGATAGTTGGGGTTTGATTACCGGGAGCCTAAAACACGAATCGAAAACATATCCATATCCTTGTTAGAGCTTGAAGGTCATTACTGCTAGAATGTGTACAACCGCCACAACAAAGATGGGAGAAAGGCCTGTAGATGCACGTCGATCACACTTGACGGACTCCTTAGCGCTTGAGGGATGTGTTTGGTTTGAGGGTAAGGTTGGATAGGATATGGTCATACATATTTTTCTGAGCAGTGCTACACCTCCAAAAAAGTTTTATTAAATTCTACGCACTGTTCATATGGCAGAATATGATTGGTTGCATGATTTTAGATTAGTATAATTCAAGGAGGCACTTGCTATAAATTCATTGACACATCAGCCATTTTGTAGGACTTTAGTAGAGGTTTTTAGTAGACCTCGTATTACTCTATTTTTCTAGATAGGGTTATCTAAATTATTGTTTGATTAAGTGGATTGGATGATCCAGTTTTATGTTTGATTGGATGCTTGGAGACGGACAAAACAAGAGTAATTAACAAAATTATAAACCTTATTTTCAAATAATAGCAATGAACTTGCACTAATTAATATGCTATAATATTTGTCAGTCCTAATTTTACTATAATAATGTTTAACCAATAATGAAAATGCTAATTATCTTTAATCCTATTCTGATGGAGCTATCTTTAGACACTAATCAATAATTTAAAGATTATCAATCATTATCTTATAGCAATAAATACAGTAAAATATAAAATAATACTAATAATATTGAACAACTTCACTATAGCAACCATCGTTATATAACATGGACAGCTTGATGTCATCTTTGTCGAAACGAATGTTCTTTATACTCGACACTTTTGTTCACACTGATAGCGAATCAAATACTTGACTCGATGATCCTATCCAAACCTGTCCATTTCAATCCAAGTAAATGAACACACGATAAAAAAAGCACAAGCCATAGATTTTGAATGGGCTTCACTGGCTTTTTGGATCAGGACCATCCCGGATGAAACTAGGGATCATCATGGAACCATCAAATCAATCCAGGCGCCCATGGCATTGATTTATGGCCACAATAAAAGTAGGACGCGAACGAGCAAGTACTACATATATTGGTAGAACCGCCAGACTAGTGGAGGAGAAATGGGTACGATAAAAAAAAAGGACTAGTAGAAATATCTTCCAGGGACGAGGGACTACAAAATAAAACCGAACGAGCACCACAAATTGGTAGTACCACGGCCTTCTCTTTTTTGTTTCTCCTTGTACAAGTTTACGTTGCATCTGATTTTTTGCATGATGGTAGAAGATTGTATGACCTACGTATTCATATTTTTGTTGCAACTTTTCATTGCATCGTTTTCGAGCTATATCGAGTGGGAGCACGGGAGCACTTGATACTTTCTCGAAGAAAGAGGGAGGAATACACACACCGGAGAGAAATATGAGGGAAAATACATCACGCCTTACCTCCATATGGAATGCTGAAGCTTCGAAATCGGCAGTCACAGGCCATATCACCCTGTGACTAAGATATTTCGAAGAATGCTTCTTACGTTGTAGTTCATCCACATGACCACATGTTCAAGCTATGGGAAATGGAACATCTCTCTCGTCAACATTACATGAAGCATTTAAAAGAACTTTATAAATTTTATAATTATAATATATTAAATATAAAGCCCCAGCTACATATTCACTCTGTGGAAGAGAGTGAAGACACACAAACATTGGATAAAGACAACATATCGGACACGTACATCACGTAATGTAGACGTATCGATTAAGACACATGCACTAGTATCCACACGTTGGTGGAAGAACTCAACAAACTTGAGGGAATAGGGTGAGCTCCTGTGTCACCGGTAAAGCGCAACATGAGGAACTTTGTGATTCATCGATGCAGTTGATGTGGTAGGCACTTGGGTTGTCCGTGTCGATGTTGGTTTGATGTAGGTGTGAGGATGGAGAGCGGTGAGGGGTCACACCCCCGGATCCAGCTCTGCAAGGTCGAAGTTGAAGGCGTGCCCTATCGAAATGACATCCACGAGAAGCAGAGCGTCCTCTAGGGTCACGCAGATGAGCTTCTCAAGGAGGCCTTCCACGTCGGTGCCACGGTTGATAGCACCGAAGTCGGGAGTACGGCGAGGGGATTGTTGACGTGGTCGGCAAAATAATAGCATAGACGGCAGCTGTGGTGGTGTAGCGTTGAGGTGGACTCGCAATCGTGTGGGGCACGGTAAGGTCGAGCTCGATAGAGATCGCTCGCGTGCCTAGATGGAGCAGGGAGAGAGCCAACAAGGGGAGGGGAGGGAGCCAATAAGGGGAGGGTGGCGGTGACCCATACCGGATCCAGGTAGCACCGAGAGGCACGGATCCGGCATGGGGAAGATAGAGGACGACAGCAGAGACTTCGGTGACAGCGAAGGAGCTACCGAGTGGCATGGAAAAGGAGGAACTAGTACTACTTTATTCGAGCTCCTACCCAACACCAAGAGCACGCCATGGAGCTCCTACCCAACACCGGAAGCTGCGGAGTGGCAGGGAAAAGGAGGACCGCCGGCGATGAGTAGAATCTTGAGGCCGACTACCATGGCGGATCAAAGAGAGGAGAGAAGGGAGCGCATAGCCCAACTAATACTACAACTGGAGCAAAAATAGAGAGAAAAACGGAAAAGGAATAACTTAGGCTACTAAGGGGAGAGCTTCCCTCTCGTTCCGCCGTTGGCGAGCTCGCTCGAGGGAGAGAGGAGGGGGAGGCTTGTAGCGGAACACTCGAAGGGTTGAGGGGCGAGAGCCGTTCCACCGGTTTCTTGAGAGCTCAAGAATTTAAAAGAATTTGAACATGACTTGAAGCTAAGGCATGCTTAAACCGTCGAAGTTCTTGGTGGAGGAGACGTGCTCTATGGACCTTTCCTCCATCTGATCACCTATGCTTGTTAGCAAATATCGATTTATTTAACTGTAAGTTATCGTTGATACGTTTTCTTTTACTTCCTTTATTCTTAAATTGTTGATGTTGTCCCCCCCCCAACCCCCCCCCTCCCCCTCCAAAAAATAAAAAAATGTTGACTTTTTTCCGTTACAATTGACTATTCATCTTATTTAAAAATTCTAAGAATTATCAAATATTTTATTATAATTTATTTCCTTACCAAAGTATGTTGTAATTTTACATATTTGAAAAAATATTTTAAATAAAATAAACGATCAAAAGTAATAAAAAAGGTAAATGGCGTCAACAATTTAAGGACGGAGAGAGTACAGATTTTTTTCTTTTCAAAAGATGCAGAAATTCTTTGTGCAGATGCAAAGCAATGGCTGCTCATCAAAGCCCTTTATTCGCTTAACAAATGGCATAAAAGCATCGATCGCGCACTTCTTTCCGATAAAGAGCTTCCACCAATCAAACATTATTTAATACCACCGAGAGCGTCTCTTTCTGGACCGCATTATCCTTGATGTTTTAGGGACGAGACACAAAATTTTGAGGACAATGAGCTGTGTGGGGTCAAGCTACCTTATGCCGTTGGTGTCAGCTGACACCACGACTTGCCGTAAAAACACAGTATAAAATTCATATTAGTTGCTGTTAATCACTGCTGATCCCATAAAAAAAATGCTTGTTGACCCCAATGGCCTCGCTGGCTGGCTTCGCCCCTCTGTCTCTGCGAAAAATAAGCATCCAGTAGGGCCCCCAACAATGGCGGCTCCAGCCTCCAGCACGCTCTGCTTGCCCTCGCCACTTTGATTTCCAACGACTTGACTCTAGTAGACTCGTCGCGAAAGGTCTTTTTTTTCTTATTCGAAAGGGGTGGGGGCATACGGACAGCTTGCCTCTAAACTAACAGCATGGGGATTATTACATACTCCTAGAAAGCTAACAGCTGTAGTGAGTGACCACCTCTCCGCGCTGTGTAGACTGTAGAGTACTAAGCTATGAGCTGGTCGATGCGGCCGAAACGCATCTCATCTCCGCGGACTCCGCCGGCAACCATTTGCAGCGAGCACGTCGGCCTGCAGGGCGAACGGTACGAAGTGTCCCTCAACTTTTGCTTGCGATGGTACGAACCTTCTCAAACCTTGCTGCGTTGTATCCTCGTCTCTACCATTGCTTTGCCATGGTGCTCAGATCTAGATCTTGCAGGCAATTTCAGTGTTCTTAGTAGCAAATAGCAACCGGTCCAGCTGAAGAGCTCACATATTTATGGTGAAATCCCTCTGCAAAAAGAAAAAAAGCAATCAGGATCTTCACTTCAAAATACAAAAGTTAGGGCCTTCACATATATCTACACCGCGAAAATGGAGTGTTTGTAAAGGTCTGGCTAAACAACGCGTATGATCTGCAGAGCGGTGCTCGCAGAAGTGAAGGTCAACGCCAAGGGCAACGAGAGTGTTCGTAAATCTGGTGGTATTGCTCTTCTTCCTTCCTCCCATTATGCTAGACACGCATTTTCTTGGGTTAAGTAGGCTTTATTTCACCTCTTGAAAAATACTCCTCTAATCTTGAAATCATGACGTTCCGAAAAGAAGATTGAACTAGAAAGAACTAGCAACTGTCGGAAGGTCATCAAATAAAAACCGGAGGGAGTATAGACCTTTTTTGGAAAATCGTGTCTATAGTGTCTTCATATATAACATGCGAATATATGTAAGAGTGTGAATTCAAGCATCTCTAAAAATACAAAAAATATTGTGTAGACACAGATATTGAAGCACTTACTCTGTTGCTTAGAATTGCGGGTACACTTTTGCAATATATAGTACTAAAAGATTGGCTGTATTAAATAATCGGGTTCGGCTGAATCCACAACAATTTCATTTGGGAATGTATGTTGATACTATTGTGTTTTGTTTTCTAATATGTCAGGTCTACATTTTTCACCATACACTTTTGGCCTAATAACTGCTTGACCTATAGAAATTGTTGTCGGTCATCCAACCTCCATCAAATTGCTATCATACGTATATACTAACTGAAGCAACGGTTGGTTTTCAACGCCCTGAAAATTTTGATAGCCCATAAATTGTACTACTAACTAATTTTGAGAAATAACGGGCCTTTAGGTTAGACACCAATTGCTGCCAGCTAGCCAACCCGCCCCCATCTGCGCACTAGTCCCAGCTGTTTTTCACGCCAATCATCACGCACAGCCCAAGAAAATAAAATTCCACTGAAAAACGTAGCAACAGATTAACTAAACTGATGTGAACAGTGAACACGGAACGTGCATAACTATCTTAAATACTCGGCGTGCATTTGAACTTTTTTTTTTTTTGGAAACAGGTGAAATGGATACGCATAGGGTCATAGAATATTGGAAAACTGATGGGAGCATACTTCGGATGCAGTCATATAACGAGAAGGTTCAAAAACACTACGATCGACTTCAAAGACAACCTTCACTTATTGTTTAAACTTCTAAGAAACATATCAAAAACTTCCCAATAGTACATATCCATGTCTATTAGGCCAAAAGTTTGAGATCCAGCATGGTGTTTCTGAGAGGCAATCAACCTACTTATTGACTGTTGGCGCAGCAAGCTCCGTCACAGCCGACACATCTGTAAGAAAAAAGGTAACATATACATGTATTAGAAAGTATATAGAGCAGGCTATGCGTCTATGCAGTAATAACATATTGCACCAAACATTAAAAAAACATATTGCAACAAAAAAAACTATTCATATTAATGTGCAAGAAGTATCTCACTATATGCTGTGATATGTGCAAACTCAGCTATTTGTAGTTCGGATAGTGTAGTGAATATAGAAGCTAACCTACCTCCAAGGGTGCCATCTCGTCTCATTTGTGATTATTTTTTTATGGATTTGTATCACTGCTGTCTGCCAAGGTGGGGGTAGTGATGGTGGATAGCATCTTCCCTTGCCGGAGCTGACGCCATGGATCAGAACTTGAGCTGAGGCCAGGGAGCTGACGCCATAGATCAGAACTTGAGCTGAGGCAAGGGAGCTAACGCCATGGATCAGAACTTGAGCTCTGAATACACAGCTGAATATTTCAGGCCTATTTACAATACATGGCAGGTCGGTTTGCATAGCAACCGAGCAAGAGGCTGCAGTGAGCAAGCAAATTTCTATTTCTATTCCTACTGAGGTAAGTTACTTTTAGACTAAGAAATCTAAGAATACATAGAGACTGCTGATGCAGCTCTTTGCTAGGTAGAAACAGCCATACAGTATGCTTATGCTAACAATGGTGCTTGATCACCTTTTCAGCCAAGGCTCACATATCAATCACCCCCTAAGGCTTGTCTTTACTTCTCTTAGGCTTTAACAATACCAATTTTGCTGCGCAGCTGTTGGAACATGATCCTTCCCAATGGCTTGGTCAGGATATCAGCCAATTGGTCTTTAGTGTTGATGTAGTTCATCCTTGTCATGCCTTGTTCAACACACTACCTGATGAAGCGGTACCTTGTGTCAATGTGTTTGCTGCGCTCATGGAAGACAGGGCTCTTGCTCAACTCAATTGCTGCTTTGTTGTCCATCTTGATCTCAAATGGATCAGCTTCTCTGCCCTGCAGTTCTCCAAGAAGCCTTGCAAGCCAAATTCCTTGTCAGGCAACAGAAGTGGAAGCAATGTACTCTGCCCAAAATGAGGAGTGCCACAACTCGCTGTTTCAGCGAGTACTAGCTGATTGGACAGCCACCGAGGAAGAAGCCACCGCTGGTGCTCGTGCTCATGTTCACATCGACGACCATGTCACTGTCAGAGTACCCGACGGGCTTGGCATTCTTCATCCCTCCTTTCTTGTAGCAGAGCCTGTGAGAGAGCCCGTGAGACAGAGTGTCGAAGAGGTAGCGCAGAATTTTCTTCACTGCAGCAAAGTGCTCTATTGTTGGGGCCTCCATGAAGCGGCTAACATAACCGACAGCCAAGGTGATGTCAGGGCATGTGTGGGTGAGGTACCCGCAAGCTCCCCACAATGCTCTTTTATGCCGTTATAAATCTTGGCTCCATGGGCACAATGCAACGATTGCAGCCCTGCAATCCTCCGGCAGCGACGATCTTGGTGGTGTACGGTGATTGGGAGAGGGAAATTTCTGCATTGCCCTAATTCACTTCAATCCCGAGGTAGAAGGAGAGTAATCAGAGATCACTCATCTTGAACTTTGCCTTTATTTCCACCTTGAACTTGTCGATCTCCTTCGAGTTACCACCAGTGATGATGAGATTATTAACATATACTCCAATGAGGAGCCTTTGATTGACATTGTAACAGAGGCACGTCCCTTGAATTTGAGCAAGAGCAGGCGCAGGCGCAGGATAGCGTCCAACTTGATGTTCCATGCACACGGTGCTTCGTGCAGGCCATAGAGCACGTTGTCCAGCCTGTACACAAGGTGCTCCTTGCCCTTTGTGATGAAGCCTGGAGGTTGCGCTTCAAAGACCTCTTTGAGATCGCCTTTAAGGAAAGCAGACTTGATGTCAAGGTGGTGGAGGTTCCAGCCACAGTGCGCTGCGATGGCGATCATGAGCCTCACGGACTCAAGTTGAGCTACCGGCGCAAACACCTCATTAAAGTCAATGCAGGCATGCTGCATGCAGCCTTCTGCAACCAGCGAACAAACTTCCTGGCAGTGTAGTTCTTCAACTTGCACATCCACCGGAGTCCAACTGAACAATGTTCAGTGAGGAGTTCTACAAGGCATCATGTCTTCTTTTCTTCTACTGCGTACATTTCTTCATTGCTCGCTACCGTTCTCTTATCTTCTCAACTTCAGAAAATGTGGTCGGCTCCTGAGCACTGAGCACTCTGCTTCAGCCAGCTCGCGCATGGCCAGGCTAGGGAGAGGCACGTCTCTGAGGACATTGTCCACCCGACGGAAGCGTACTGGCGTATCGCCGCATTTTGCATCAATCTGCTCAGCATTTGTGGGTCGTGTAGCGAATTTGATGGCGGCTACTGGAGTAGGGGAGTATGGCGGTGGTGGTGCTGGCGATGATGCTGGCACTAGAGGTGGTGAGTCATCTGCTCCCCCATAAGCTGCACTCGTCAGTGCAGGAGCACCGTAAATTGTTATTGTAGACTCGATGATGAAGTCTCCCAACCATCTCGCGTCATCTTCTTCCTTGCGGCAGTCCTAGCCACACTTCTCATCGAACACCATCGTCGTGGGTGGTGTGGACACGTCGAGACACTGGGGTCGAACACTCTGTACACCTTGGTTGCTGCTTCATAGCAGATGAAGACAAACAGGTGCGCTGTAATCGTCGAGCTTTGGCTTGTTGTGTCTGGGTATTCTTCCTGAACGCCATGCACCCAAAGCTGTGCACGAAGCTCACAGCTGGCTTCTTGCCGTACCACGCTACATACTGTGTCTTGCCGTCGAGCGCCATTGTGGGTGTTGTGTTCATGAGGAACATGACTATATTGACCGCTTCCCCCCCCCTCCCCTCCCCTAACACACACACACAAGTTCAGGTCACACTTTAATTCTAGCTGGAACAGCTGAATATTTCATTTGGCCATTGAGGCCTATTTATAATACATGGCAGGTCTGTCTGCATAGCAACTGCCTGAAGCAAGTGTCTGCGGTAAGCAAGCCAATTCCTACCTCTCTTCCTACTGAGATATATTTTTCTCGAACATGCAAGAGAGCTATGTATCAATATATTAAGAAGAAAACCTACTGAGCTATGTTACTTCTATACGTATCAATATATTAAGAAGAAAACCATACAGGCTTCTTATGCTAATTGCTAACAATGGTGCTTGATCACCTTTTCAGCCAAGGCTCGCATATCATAAGATCGTTGTGAAAATTTCATGCAGTCAGATGTGTTCACAAGCACTGACAGGAAAAATCAAGATCAAAAAGGCCTGTAGAGAATGCTAGCAGAAGACTAACATAGCACTTTACAGATCAAATATAAAATAATCATTGATACTTGATCATGAGAATTGAATAGATCGGGGCAACCTCACATAGACCAAAAAGAGTCAAGAGTCAGAAGGGAATGTTCTGATCCTATTAAGATGGATTTCTGCCAAGGACAACCTTGGAAAATGAGGCATCGGAAATGAACAATGAAAGTGGTGGACCTGGAGGCCTGAACAGATAAGTGTATTTCAGTCAGAATGGGAAAAGTTCAGATTAAAGCCTCAAACATGGTTATGAAGCACATAGAAGGTACAAAACTAACTCTCGTAATTCCTTTGCTTTTCTTAGTGATTCTGTTCTAATTCAAAAATCAGCCAAAAATATGAGTTAATGTTGATGTTAATAAGATGGAAAAGTTTTGATCTTATTTAAAGATAGGAACACTATCTAAGCGTGTTTGGATTGAATAAAATCCACTAGGGATGGAGTGGAATAGTAGATTAATCTGTACAATGAACTATTTCCTTTTCAATCACTCGCAATCCATATGGATGGAAGTGAGTTCGCATTAATCCAAAAAAATGCTAATTTATTTCCGAGCACCATGGCTAATACATTTCTGAGCACTGTGATCAGTTCATGCCACTCCAGCTGCAAAACATGTGTTCACTATAATGCTTGACAAAGGAAAGCATGTGGTAAATAACAAAGCTGGGGCATCGCAAATCTGTTACCCTGGGTTGTTTCCACGTTGTAGATCAATGAAAGCAAAGAAAGATTATAGGTACAATAGTTAGTTGATAGCCACACAAAAATAGGTTACATCCAAAAAACTGAATTCTCTGGCAGTTACACCGTTTCATTTGAATCTCATGCCATCAGTTCTATTGTGGCTAGTTTTTTCGTAGTGTTTTAATTTGAATGGCCTGCATCATTATGATTTCTATTCTGCTTCTTGTATCAAGTTGAAATTTCTAAGGAAGCTTAGAAATCCAAACTTCTTTGGCTAACGTCATAAAAGGGGTTCAAACAAAAGTTGTGCTGACCTCTGAAAAGATAAACATCGAACATTTAAGGATTAGCAATACCTGAACAGAGGTAGACAGTCGGAGTACTGACGGAGTGATAATGTCATCACTTACTTCTCCCCCTCCTGAACCAAACTGAACAAGCCTGCACATTGATAACAGTTTCTTTTGAATAAAATTTCAGACCAATTGATGGATTGGATTAACTAGCTAATGCCATAGGCCATAGGATTAATGCAAATTAAACAAGAGTTAACTCATTAAACAAGGTATTGCCATGGGAAAATAATACAGTTTAAGCAATGAGTTCAGCTTATAATTGATAGCTCTATTACCACCCTCTTAACTGAAATGACCACTAAAATAAGCATTGATATTATTTGAAACAGAATCAAACTATCAAAATTTTAACACAGTGGCTATGTATAACAGAAATGGTCCATATATAAATGGAATGTCTGTGAGAATAAAGAATAATAGGTTGAGAAGCCCTCTTCTCCTGTCATATCAATCAAAAGAACATTAGCGTCTGTCAGCTGAACTCCTTATAGTGGCAAACATACGCATTACAAAGATAATTGTTGGCTGTAGCAACACAGATGCAACCTCATGTTGGCTACATAAAAGTCACAGCATTTATATCTAAAACTCCTGCTGCTAGTGTTTTGATCATTAAAAGAAAAGATATGCCCCGGTCATGCTTATTTATGTGGCAATACTAGCATGCATGGTCGGCAGCCAGGTGTGGGCAATAGCAATGGAACTTGAGAAGCAGGTAGCTTCTGCTCACAACTTCAGAGAATAGCTAGCAAACACACAATATGAACAGGCACATGAGCAAACCTATGCGCAGTGAAACCCAAGGTGTCGTGCGTGATGGCACAAAGAAAAACTTGAAGGTTTTGGGTTTTGTCCACAAAAAAAACTCATAGAGAAAGGACGCAAACAAATAATGGTTTAGCTCACTCATCATCAAAATAGCAACAAAGGTTACAAGGAATAAAAGAGAGAAATAATCTTCATCATCCAAAAAAAACAGTATTTCATAAGGCCAGTAGTTATGAGTATTACAAGTGAAATGTGCTTTATTGCTCAATTCAAACAATGCAAATTCAATTCTGCAATGCCTCCACTTAAAGTTATTTTTGCTTACACAAATAAGAAATCAATTATGTATTTAATTCGTCAGTGCAAGGAGCAAGTGCATTCCCCTTTTCCATTGCTGCTGCACTTTTTCACCAACAACTTAATAGCTTACTTCCTCTACAGTTTAGGATTGTGGTCAGAGTCAGCTCCAAAATAGTTCAAGGCCATGCCTGTTGCTCACCTAAACTTTGGTTTCGATGGGATGCAAACAAGGAGCTGTAGCGGCAAATAAAACAAAGATGAAACTTCTAGTAATGCATGGAAATTTCTCACGAATTCCTCCTTATCAAAAAAATGTAAATTCTAATGCTGATGTGGAATGTGTCTAATTATCTTATCAACCCTCAAACAAAAAACAAGTCAACAAAAGACGTCTGCCAATATCAGTAAGGAAGCGAAACCTGCACCTCATCCAAATTTTACTACTCACCCTCAGGCACATACAACCCCTGAGCCTCCAAATATTGCAAGAGGCTCAGTCTTCACATGGCTGCTACTCGTGGACAGACTCAATTCCAGAAATATCATAAAACGCAGAAACAACAAAATTAAGGAAACAACTACAATTGTATGTTATGCCAGCAACAGCGAGAAGAAACAACTTTCCACCTCTTCTTCTCATGTCCATTGAGTCAAAGCTGCTAGCAGCACCTCAATATCTGACTGAAGACTTCTTCACACTGGCCAAAGGAGAGGCACAGCACCAGTTCTTCATGGAAATCTTCATCATTGCAGCTTAGCAGATATGGAAGCAAAGAAATGAAGAAATCTTTAACAAAGCCTGTCCCTCCTTCCAAAGCTGGAAACACCCCTTCTACAAAGAGGAAGCCTTGCAGGCATATAGATTGACAGATGTAAAGCAAGCTTTTCTCGCCATCATAGACATGTAAAGCTTTTCTCTTGAATTGCCTATGTTGTGGTCTTGTACTTGTAAAATTGGGTTTTTTTCCCATATGGTGTATTATCTACTGGAGCAGGGTTTCCCATGCTGTACTTCTCAAAACAAAAACTAAAAACAAGTCTATATCTTAACCTACAAGTGTCATATTGGCTATATTATACTCATTTTGTTTGTTTGAACAATAAAATGTGCCAAAAGCAGCTTGATTGTCTCCTGGTACAGTGAGTTGAGCTGGTTGTTTCTCTGGAAACGTTCAACTGGTGGTGTATGCTCATGTAGAGTTCGGCTGGAAGTTTCATCCCTCAGGAGCAAAGTTCAAACATTTGAAAGAAACTATAGAGGCACCAATTGAATTGGGATAAATAGATTATTTTGTACAAGTTGCTTACTCACAGTCATGCTGATCTAGATGGCACTGTTTTAATGTTATCATTGCCTAATGCTGATTGCTGAAGATGATATCTTAAAAGATTGCTCAAGCTTTAGATTGAATAAAAAATGGAATCTAGCCTGCATATGACAGATATAAGCCAAACAATTAAGATTGGGATCTACCTATCAATTTCACCCGTTAACACTACTGAATCTGGGAAAGTGGGAAGTTTAAACCCGAAACCGTGCCGCCAACTATCGCATCGGTGTCGGTGACATGGAAGAAACAGGAGGGCAGAGAAAGCAGAAGTTATCCGCCACGGAATCACAGGAAAGACTAGAACACCAGATGAATCATCGAAATTTTACCTTGGTAGTAGCTTTGATGCAGATATGGAAGGCGAGACTAAACGAAGAACTGAACCATTTACGACATCTGGGGCACATCTTTCCGGCCATTCTTCACGGCGAGCGGCGGCCACGATCTAAGGGAGGAGAATGTTCTTTTTTCTTTCTTGATGGGAGCACGGCGGCGTCTGCCCTGCAGATTTTTGTGAGAAAAAAAAAAGAAGAAGGGAAGAACTCGTACGGGGTCCGTACTGAGTGTGGTCCAGGATCCAGAGACTGTAGCCATTTCCATTTTTTTAATTTTGCACTCGCATCCAGAGGCTTCTGCGAAAGTGGGCCCATTGTCAGTGAAGGAGGAGTTACGCCGCTTCCCCCACATCTGGGGACTCACCAGTCAGCATCCCTAATCTGTGGGGCAGCCTGATCTCTCTCCTGGAAAAAAACGAACAATTGGCGGCGCCGCACCGCCCGCCCGCCGGACACCGCTCCAACCTCCTATCCTTGCCCTTCCGTCAGAAGCATCGCGTCCCTCGACATGGGCGTCGCCTCCAGCACGAGCACCAGATGCGCCGCAGCACCACCGGCGCAGCGGCCATGTCGGCCGAAGGGGGCAGCGGCGGAAGCAGAGAGGACGAGCTAGGAGGCGGCGGGGGTGCTCGCGGGGCCATGCCGGTGGTCCCAGAGCTCGAGTCACCTCGGGAGGAGCGGCGCGTCTGCCTTGCATTTCTGGGCGCGCGGGGAGGAGGGAGGACCCAGAAGATGACCGCGGCGCGGCGGCGGCGGCGAACATGGACGACAGAGGAGATGACAGTACTCGGGTCCACCTGTCGGTAGGGTTCTTCCGAGATTTCTCTCTGGGCCGAGGAAAAGAATATTTCAATAGGGGGCCTGTCTACTTCCTCCTATTCGTCGGGGCCGTTAGACTGGAACGGGCCGGGCCGATCACTACCGCTGATGTGCGATCGTTCAAAATCGGCTTTCTTTCGTCCAAGTAGGCCTTTGTTTTTTTTTTTATAAAGGTTTGTGTTTGTATTCATTAGCAACAAATTACACACACTCAAATGCAAGCATCCCTAGAAGACTACAACTCCGAGTAAGTGTAGATGACAAAGCTCCAAACGAGCAGAGTACAAATTATACAAAAGATTGCTTTTGATGGGGTAGCTTCGTAGTGTCGTCATGAGGGCCTCGCTTGAAATAAGCATGAGGTTGGTCGAGGGTCGACGTGTCAACATGATTCATCATTGTCGGTGAGGCATGTGTTTGGAGTTCACCCGGACACATATGGTAGACAACATGAACACGTCCGGTTAACAACGCTTCATCGACCACACGTACCATATCAAGACATCGTCGATCGACACACCCGTAGCGGTCGCTGTCTTCCGTGAGTACGGAATGGCGAGGTCGATGTTAGACTCGGATACCATCGGTGAAAGCCTGCAATGAAGACCCGTATACTCGCGAAAAGCAAAGAAAATGTAAAATAGTACTCGAGAGAAGCGTAGCGAGGCCGTTGGCGACGCAGCTTGCGAGTTGACAAACCCCGGAGGTACCGGGCTTCGGATGGCCCAAGAAAAGTTGCCGCGGGTGGACCCAACCTAGGTAGATCCGGAGGCTAGCCCGGGCGGCCTCCCACGATGGACGCCAAGGCCGACGATCGCAGGAGTGGCGATCGTCGATCGAACGGGGAGGCCTTCCACGGCGACGACGACCGAAAGGCCCAAAAATTGAGGCGACCTTAGCCTCGATTGGAGCCCAAGGGGCTGAGTAGGGCGAGAGGAGGCGAGGAAGCTCGGAGGCGGCAAACGAGGGATGGCCGTGGATCGGGAGTAGAGGGACATTGATGAGGGCTCGAGCTGCCTAGATCCGGTGGAAGCGGCACAGGAAAAATAGAGGAGGGAACGGGGAAGGCGATCGGATGGGATAGAGGAGTAGTAGGTGGGCGGGGCAAGGGAGGATGATAGCGCTCGTGACGAGAGGAGGGGGAAACAGCGAAGGCGAGGGCGCGAGATCCGACAAAGGTGATGGGGAATGGAGGAGGAAAGGCAAAAGCAAAGGGGAAAGGCTGGGGACAACAAGCCGGACTCGCGAGCTCGCCGGTGACGGCAAGACCGAAAGCGGCGAGGACGAGGAGAACGAGAAGCGGTGGCGGTGGTGACTCGTGAGGCAAAGGGATACACGACGGCGCCGGATAAGAGCGGAGGACGGGTGGCGCGACGGTGGAGCCGGAGGGTCGACGGTGCTTCCCTCTACATCTCACGGCCGGCAAGGCTGCCGGAGGGAGGGGAGAGGGGGCCCTAAGGCGACGTCGAGAAGGAACCCTAGTCGAGAGGCACGGGAGCCGGGCGGCTCGGTTTCTTCGCTCCGAAGGAAGCTCTTCGAGATGTGGATGTTGACGTAATAGGCCTTTGGTTCAAGAATGCTAACACAAACGCAACAATATATATCAAAGTAAGAAACAAACTTATTAGTTCACACTCGTATAGAAAATTTCCTAAGCAAACGCCGCGCAAGATTCTTCACATTGCTTCGCGACCAACTCGGTGTTCATGCACGCCGACCGACTCATGTCGGTGTCTACGCGTAAGAGCATCTCCAGCCGGAGTGTGCAAACCGAAGCATGTAAAAATCATTTCGCATAACGGCTTGCGTAAATAAAGGTAAAAATACGGTTACCAACTCCAGCAGGACATGAAAAATAGGCCTCTATCATTACAATCCCATGTGGGACCCACTTGGCACCGAAGAAAGAGGACCATTCGCAGCGGGGGTAGGTCAACGCACCGAGATGGAGCAAGACGCCTCGACGCCGGCGGGCACCTCGGAGTCGGCCGACGTGCTCCGGGTAAACCACGGGGCCATCCAAAGACATCGCCGAAGGACGACGCCGACTCAATCGCCACCGCGTATAACGCCTTCCGCTTCGTGCTTGGCACTCCCAATGCCGTGGCCAGCTCTTCTATCACACCCGATTATAACAACCGAAATCGGATCCATCCGTATACGTGCCTAGGATCAAGTTTTCACGCAAACAGGACAAATTATAAGATAAAAGAATAATATCTCGTACTAATTTATTAAATAATTACATCAAGGATCCGTAGGTCTAAAGTAAAAGATTACATTGCAGCAGAAATGAAACTAAGCGTTGGCGTCCTTCGACTCCCACAAGCAAGTCGATCGACCGCGAGGCCTAGACAACAACTTCATTGTCTCTTTGAATGATCAATCTTCATCCTTCACTACTCGAATTGTTGCATGATGCAAAAAGAGAGGCAACGACGTATGAGTATATTACGTACACAGCAAGTGGAGGAAAGTATCACATGTTGGCCAATCGAGGAACGCTAACATAAGGTTTAATGCATAGAAAGCACCTATGTCTAGTTCATTAATTAAGCAAGCTATTTACTATGTGAGGTAACCCTAGAGGTCTCTTCCTGATCCATTATCCAAACAAAGCATGTCTCCTTCCCGAGAACCATGCATCCAAACCATTACCAACCCCCGATCCGCGTGAGGATCCATGCCGCTCTTGACCGTAAGCACGGCTGTGATGACGATTTACACTCGTAGAGGTTGTACACATTTTCCCACGAGGAAGTGATTTTGTCCCCTGGTGCCGGGTGGACTAAAGTCTCCATTTCGCTCGTGTTATCAAACATGTAACACACTTCCGGGTGTGTGGCCAAGAGATCACCTCCAAGGCGGTTCACGGTTTCTTCCAGCTTTGTACGTGTCCACTAGGAAATCCACTAACCTAGAGGAGTAAGCCCTCCACTCGGGTAGCTTCACTCCCGTGTACCGGATGATTCCGAGACCTTGTCTCTTCACCACGCCTCCCTAGGGACTGCCGGTATTCTCCAGCCACAGCCCCCTCTCCTTCGTGCGTACTCGATCGGCATCTACCACATACTAAGCCGAGCCGCGCCCATACTTGACTCGTGGTTGTACGGTTTAACATGGATGCTCGCTCTACGAACCGGTCCTTATGATTCGGTTGATAGGGTACACCCCAACCATAGTTCCTCCACCCGTCACGAAAATCAATGTTCGGAAAATTAACAAGCAACCATGATTATTATGTTCAACTGGATCATTATCAAGATTAACAATTACCACGTTTTAAACCCAATTAAAGCAACTAAGCATGATCTACCCAATCCTACGTCTAACCCAACCCAGGAGACAAGGACAAGAATGGAACAAGACATGACACCTATGATTCATATTTAATAGCAATGCACGCATATGCGGATAGAAAAGTAATAGGTGCAAGATGCATCAAGGACACTTGCCTCTTCTTCTTTTTGCTCTTGATTAAATCTTCGACTCTTGCTCTTCGAATTCCTTGCTTTGATCATCCTCTAATTACGTCACATCGAGCAAGCATGTAAATAAACATACAAAGAAACTAAGAAACAGAACAGTACACCATATCAAAAGACTGTAAAAGCATTACTAAAAGAAAGTATGCATTGCTACGATTCCGTGAGTACAAGAATCGTCTAAATTGGAACTACGAGCGAAAAGTTACAAAGATTGGAAGATGGAGGGGCTAAAACACAATTATACAAAGGCTAGGGGTATTTCTATAAAAAGGTTTTATGGATTAAAACATTACTACAAAAGGGTTCAGAGGCTTAAAATTAATTTAGAAATTAAATATAATGCTTTAAGACAGAACTTAAACCACACTTAGGGTTACATTTGAAATACAGCAGGATCTAACCTATTAACCAGGGGTTAAACAAATTAAAATAAACCAGAAAAATCATAGACAGGGTCCACAGACCTGTGGATCGCAGCACATTTGCTGGTTCATGAATCCATGGTGGACATGGCGCTTGGCTGGGCTGTGGTGGTCCAAACAGCATGACAGAGATGGTCATGTTTCCATGGATTGGTTGCACAAATAAAGAGTTCGTTTGATCTCGATTGTCTAGGATAGTTGGGAACATGTGAAACGCGAGGTTGCTTTGTTAGGAACGCACATCAACCAGAGATCAAAGCTGAGGATTAGATGAGGTCGCGCAGAGGCAGATCGCACGCCAGCTGCGTTCCTGGATGCGTCGGGTTAGATCACGGCAGGGTCTTTTCATACGCGATGTGGACTTCCTGGAACACAACATGGTATAGGTGGTTAATCAAGGAGAGGTGGGAATCAATCACAACGAGAGATCAGAATTACCATCTAGCATGCTGGACAGATCCAAAACAGTGAGTAGTGCTTATTGCGAAGCAGATCCCCAGCGATTCAGGTCACCTCTTGGCTTGATTTTTGGATATGTTGAAGAAGACTTCATTGTGAATCTCTGGGTATATTTTGGTGTCATTTGGTTGGGTAGATCATCGGAAACGTCGACGTCAATCAGTGGCAACATGGCTGGACGCGAGAGCAGGGTGGAGCGACGGCAACCTGACGGCGTGGTGAGGGTTTGAGGGGGTGGGTAGGACGTGGGAGATGCCTAGTATTTATAGGAGCGGTGGGGCTGGTGAGGAGAGGAACAGGAAAGGGGAAATAGGATGATTAATGCAACTAATTACGCGCTTAATTGCTCATTTTCTTTTCTTTTGAGTGCACGTTGTACATGGAATGAATTTGGATGGCATTGTGTCTAGGTTCGTGTCACACCACTATCCCGAAAGATAGTTAAGTGTGGTACGGATCGCCTTGAGAGATGATTGACGAAGCAACCATACATAGCATCACATTAACAAACATCCACGAATTACAAGTTTACATAATTAAGTCTTGATTACAACATAGGGTTCGAAATAAAGATACATTTAGTTCGAAATTAAGTCTTACATAGCCATGATCTTTGTTCGAAATTAAAGTGCGGAAGCGAAATACATAACTCGACGATACATAGATAACTTAAATGAACCATGCCGGCCTAGGCCACGGCTCACTCATCAAGGGTCGGAGAGCTAGGGACCCATTCAATGGTGCACTCTTTGGGTTCTTCTCCATCCCGGACCACCTTACCACAACAATCACAAAACCCGGCTTGCGGGAAACCCGTAAATCAACATGTATTGGCAAAGCCCGAGTATCTAACATACTCCACAAGTCTTACCCGTCAAATTGGCCTTCTAAGACCGACTCCTAGATGCATGGGGCTTGACCGGTTCCACTTGGCATTTTGCATAAATAGCACCTATGCTAATTAGGTTGGCAATTTTATGGCTTAGCCCAAATTAATAGGGTTATTGCATAAAAGGAACTTTAGTGAGCATACTAGCAAGACAAGAGTTTGCAATACAAATTTGTAGCAATATAAAACAGCAAACTCTTTAATCTCTTTCCATTACTACACATTGCGAACTGCTCGAATCAAGTGGTACTCATTAACCGAGAGGAAACGGCGATAATTATCGAATTATTAATCCTGCAGGAAAGAACCCAAATGCACGACATACGCACCATTTAAGAACACGTATGGCCACCGTTCGCGAGTTCATCATAAAGTAGAACACAGGGCCACCGACCTCGAGTACACGTCCCCCTTGCGACCGTTCAACAACGCGCCCAAGGCTTAACCCATGTACTCTCCAACGGTCGTCAACCCGTGCAACCACCGTGCCATACACATCACCTTCGGGTCGGTGAGATATCCGGCTCACTTTACAACTTACAAGCTACATAGGTTTACCAATCCCCATAAGAAAGGTATGCAAGTGGTACACAACTCAAACTTGTTCGCGGAGCCACAATGGGGTGTTCTCAATTTTAACCAAATTCATCATGTTCACATTTAATCATAAGCCATGAGTGAGATCCCCAATCTATCGTTGACTCCATAAACATAGCATAGCAATTCTAACGAGGATATGACACATAAGCGACATAGGACATATAGGAATTTATGCATGTGGATTTCCAATCAACGCCTAAAAACTTAAATGCACATTCATCATCCTTAATAGAGTGATAAATAAAGACATTTCAAAATAATGGGAATGCACCGGGGCTTTTCTTGAGAGTGATCGAAGTTAGCACTAGCCTCACAAGCGTTGAGCGTGGCAATTGTCTCTTCCGGCGGGTTCAATTCGACGTCGTCACCTAGAGGATGAAATGCAATGCATAAGTAACATGAATACAAGGTCGATGAGAGTGGCAATGCATGTGTGCTGTTTTTGTAAGGATGTATATGAATAAATTAAACAAAGGTCTTGTTTTGCTCAAACCCTAGCAATCATAACATGCCTCTTGTTTTCTTTTAAGGGGTTCCAAATACATGACAAGCATAATCATACTAATACAATGAGTAATGACTTGATTACTTAGACATGAGTGCTGTGGTTATTGCAGGTTTAGCACTAACATTTAGCAAGTTTTCAAAATATAAGACGAAAGAAAACCTAGGCTTATGTGTTTTAGCATCACATGCGATGACGATTTCCTTTTAAGATAAGAATTCGATCTCAAAATTAATACATACGTGAAATACATGAAACCTTTTGACTAAACCTGCCATGAGGTGCTAGGGGACATGGTGAACAGTGAAAATTACATAACCATGCATGAACATAATTTTTAGTGACATAAAACTATTTACACATGTGCTGAAAATAACTTTTTAGGAATTTAGATCTAGGGTTTGCAAAATTAATATTTTAACGTGCTCCAAAATTAACATGGACTTTTCTACACATGCACAGTACCAGGGGGAATTAATTACCAAGTTTCATGCAAAAATAATTTATACAGAGTTAATTAAAAATGAAATACAGAGAAAACAAGAAATGCAATAACTTGAAAAATATGAAATGAAATGCAGATCTTCCAGTGCCATAAATTCATGTGTGTCTGGGTGAAGATTTTGGCCAAGTGGCATTTAATTTGGACTTATAGTTTTAAAGTTATGGCCTAGTTAAGTTTTCAGGGGTTGACTTTTGTCATTTTTGTAAAAATATGAATACATGTAGATCTGACCAGCTCATGTTACTTTTATGAAAGTACAGGTCTTCTAGTTCCCAAAACATTTTAGTTTGAAATTTTTGGACGATTCAAACGCGAGATATGGATTTTTCAAACTTGGAATGAAGTTCGGGTGTATTTACGGATTTGCCACCCGGGAATTTTAAACGAGAGGGCGGCGCGGGCTCCGGCGTGCGGTGGCCGGCGCCGACGAGCTCGGTGGTGCCGGCGCCCTGGGGCAGCGCATGAGCCGCGCTTGGGCCGGGGAGGGAGCTCGCGCAACGGCGAGTCCGTGGGTTAGGGTCCCGGGCCCCGCGACGGCCGGAAGGGCGGCGGCTGCGGAAGGTACGGCGACGGCGCGCGTGCAGCTCGGGGGCGAGAGAGGGAGGGACACGGTCCGTGAGTATCACCCGGGGGTGAGGGTTGACGGCGTGGGGTCGGGTGGCGACGAGGAGGACCGGAGGTGGGCGCGCGTCGTTGGGGTGCGGACGACCGGCGGCGGCGGCCTTCGAATCCGTGAAAATCCGGCGACCCGGGCGGGGAGCAAGGTGGGGCGGTTAGTTCAGAGGCAGGGATGAGTCATGGCGCCACTACTTGCGCAGGAGTTCGAGGGGGCGCGCACCTAGCTCAAGTTCGAGGTGGCGGCGCCCATGGCGGACGGGTGGTACCGACGGCAGCGATTTGCCCTCGTTCTCGCGCCGAGGAGGGTGGGGGAGCGAGCTGCTGGCACCGGGGGCTGCAGAGGGGAGTGGGCAAATGGTTTGAGACGAAAGGGGCGACGGGGACTTGGCATTCATGCCGGATTTCGCAGAAAAGAAGGGGGGGGCGGCGGAGGCGTGGGCGGCGGCAGAGGAGGAGTAACTCCGGCGCCCCCACCGTTGGCCGGCGGGTACTGAATTGGTTGGGGGTGGGCAGGGCCTGCGTGGCGGATGGGACAGGGCAGGGCGCACGCGGGGACAGCCGCGGTGGCGCCGGACCGGCGGTCCGAGCCGCCATTGCCCCCGGGCGATGAGCTCGAGCTCGAATTTCAAAATTTAAATCTGTGGTTTCAAACTTTGAGCGAATTTCGTACGTCTGCTGCTCCAAAATCCGAAATAAAAATATGTAGAGTTTCAGTATGATGTGCTTTAATTTCCACCTTTTAGTTTGAAGTTCCAAAAGTGTCTCCAAAAATTCATACAAAATTCACAAGTAATAGTGTTTCAGATTTGAATTTGAATTTTTGGGCATTCAAAACTTTGTTCAAAAATTCTGTAAAAATGTTGTAAATTCATCTTTTTACATGAGCAATCCAGTGGTGCAAAAATATGTGGGTAGTAGTTTTATAATTTTTGCATTTCTCTTATGGGTTGGGTTAGAGCTAGGGTTTAGTTTAGGTTTTCCCTTTTTTTTATTTTCCTTCTTTTCCTTTGGGTAATTAGCATGAGTGCTCGATTAGTGATGTGATTAGGGTGCTAATTACTTGATTGACTCTAATCGTGACATGGGATGTCACAGTTCGTGCTTGTGGTGAGTGGAGAGAATGTATATGATATTGAGTTGGTTTATCAAAAGAAAAGAATATGACGAACGGACATGTGACGATACAAAAATAAGTGTGAAATATGATGTAAGATAGTGTACACATGTAAGTGAATAAGAGGGAGAGTTGGGCTATCTGGAAAAATTGGCCTATGAGCGTGTGAAGGTTTTTTTTTTCCTTTTCTATTTCCTATTTCCTAATTTTCTAAATTACCCCAAAAAGATTTCTGCTCCGGTTTTAAAAATATATTTTGCACCCAATAAAACCTAATGCAACTAATCCAAGCATGAATGCAAGGAGTTAATTATGTAACCAAAATTATAGTTGGTCTCAAAACCAAATTGATCAAACATAAGGAAAAGTCATTTTGTTTATTGAAAACATTTTGGACCTACAAACTTCTTGTTAGAAAATGAAATACTTGCGCTCATGCCCGATGCACTGCTCATGCTCGCCGCACCTGCTTGCGCTCGCCACACCCATCCATGGTCTTTGGTTGGAAGTCTGCCTTAGCGCTAGGTGCTAGCTAGGAGTGTGGTGCGGCGTAGCCGGGAGGACCGAGAAGGAGGGGCGACCGGTCGGCGAGATCAAGATGGTGGGAGTTGGCTCGGCCGGAGAGGTCGACGGTGGCGCGATCGGTCGGGATGGAGGCAGCCGGGCTGCTGGTGCATGATCGGAGGCGGGGGTGGAGGCGACGCGCAAAGCCGGAAGCGAGAGAGAGAGAGAGAGAGAGAGAGAGAGAGAGAGAGAGAGAGAGCACCGATCACGTGCAATGTGTGGCATCCGGAAAGGCTTTCACTACTAGGAAACGGTGATCAGAAATAAAGGCTTGAAGTTGTAATTTGGAGGGATATGAAAAATAGAGGCCCTTTTAGAGGTCATGCTAGAATGGAGTTTTTGAGCCAAACCTCTAAATTTTAGAGTAGGGGTTCATTTAGAGACCCTCATTGAAGTTGCTCTAAGGCTGCAAGAGCCGTGCAACATTGGGTTCACTCAAACCCTTCACTTTGTATTCACAAAGAACAGAGTAAATATTATAAATAAAAGTTGCCTAGAGAGGGTGTGAATAGTCAATGTAAAATAATTCCTGAAAAACATAACACTAGCACCTAGTTAAAAGCTGTCGAGACGAAACTTCCGTCGAGTGACGGAAGTTCCGTCACGACGAGAGTGGAAAAAACAAGGGAAACTAGATCAAGTGTGATTCTTACAAAAAAAATGCTTGAATAGAAATTTCCCTTACCTTCTAGGAGTGTTGTACCTACACGAATTCAATAGACACGCAACACACAAGTACATCGAGCACAATATGCAAAGGAACAAGAACAAGCAACAACACAAAGAGAGAGACACGGAGATTTTTCACTGAAGTTCGGACACCTCACAAAGAGGTTTCTACGTCCGCTTTGAGGAGCTCACAAAGAGTCGGGTCTCGGTCAATCCTAATCCTCTCCATGTGATCACAAAGATCAAACCTAGTGTCGGTGTTCGAACCACCGGCGGTAGAATTTGTCCCGGGGATTGCGCGTTTTAGGCCGGGTGGTGCACAAGGGAAGACACGAAGAGTTTGGGCTGGTTCGGGAAAGTTCCCTACGTCTAGCGGGTGGGGGTGTCACGGCGTCGTGTTCCTTGCGCCAAGATGGAGAATGCGAGTACGGAAGAGGTGGGAGAGGAGCGTGCTCCAAGTCCCGTGCAAAATGTAGCGCGTGTGCTTGGTGATGTTCGTTATCTCGTGTGTGCGTGTTCCGGTCGTGCCGTGCGAGAAAGCCTCGCACCCCTTTATAGTCACGGGGGTGGAGCTCGAGTTACAAGAGAGAGAGAGAGAGAGAGAGAGAGAGAGAGAGAGAGAGAGAGAGAGAGAGAGGGAGGGAGAGAGAGAGAGAGAGCCGGTCGTGAGGTCCATTGAGCTTCGGTGTTGTCCCATCGGCCCTCGTCCCGTACGTTTTGGCAGGGTTGACCGGATGGTCACGTCGTTCTCGTAGCCGCGAAGCACCGGGGTGGAGTGTTCCGCGATTGGAGGAGCCGGGGATGGCGCCGTTTGCGGAGTGGTTGGATTCGTACAGGGCATACCCGTCCTTTCTTGTCGAGCACAATGATGATTCGAGCTCGACTACGGGTTACACCTGTTCAACGGGTGCGACGGGAGGTCGTACCTCCGTACGTCGGCACATAATGGCCTCTTCCGGAGGTTTCGGTCCACGCCAACTCCTGTCGGGCAACGAGGACAGCACGTCCCGTCGGCGTGCCCCGACGGGAGTAGGTGGTGGCGAGGAGGGATGGGGTTCGGACCCCCGCCAATGATTTCCGAGTAACGCCCACGTGGGCACCGGGGCGGTTGGGAATTAATGCGGTTGGTGGTCGGGTCACGAGGTCGAGGCCGAGCTCGAGCATGGAGCTCGAGTACGAAGGTCGAGTGGCCAAGGTCGTGCGGGATGGAACCCCTCGAGCAAGGCGGCCATGGTCGTGCGAGGCGGACGTCTTTGAGTAAGGCGCCGAGGTCGTTTCCCGGCTAGATTGTACGGGTGCGGACCGGCCTCCCGTGCCGACGTGGCTCGTGTTAATCTTCTGCCGGGTGGGTCCGGATGCTGCCACGTGGCGGCGCTAATCTTTTCCCCGACACCTAGTTTTCTTCTTCTTCTTGATTCCTTTCCTTCCGGAGGTGAATCACAACTTTCACAAACTTTCCAAGGCTCACCACAAATTTGGGAGCTCTAGGGTTGACAGACTAGCCAATCTAGAAAAACGAATCTCTAAGAGTAACAAGTAAAATCGAGACTCGTTTGCAAGGGAAAGATGTCCTCAAGGTTGGTTGATGCTCTCAAGCTTAGATTTGAAATGAGAGATCTCACAAATGGTCTTCAATCTCAAGATGAGTTGGGGAGAGGTGAGAGGTAGAGGTTGAGGAAGATTGGAGAGTTCAAAAGCACCGAGCACCCTCTCTCACGGGATAGGATAGGGTATATATAGGAGAGGGTCCACAAAAAGTCGTTGTTTGGGTTAGGTAGGAAATGATGGAACTTCCATCGGGGACGAAACTTCGTCACCCCTTGAAATAGGCTTAAGCAACGTCGGGTCAAAAGTTATGTTTGGGACGGAACTTATGCCGGAAAACCCCGGAATTGACGGAACTTCCGTCGGATCCCACCGAACTTCTGCCAGGTCCAAATAGGCGTGCTACACTCGTCAGGTTAGAACTTCCGTTAGAAACCTCCCCGGAAGTGACGGAACTTCCATCAGCCCATAGAACTTTCATCCCTCTTTAGTGAGCTAGGGTTTTAGGCTTTTTGAACTTGGCTCTATTGGCAATTTTGGTTTTCAAGCTTGTCTTGGGGTTTCTTGAGCACATATTCCCTGCATATAAGATCGTTTCACCTCTCTTGATAGTTTGGCATGCCTAGACTCAAACAGCTATAAATCTATCTTTTGCTCTTGCTTTTGAGTTCACGCTTCATCTTTTTGCATAAGGGGTTAATATTCTCACAACGTGGGTATTTACAGTTTGATATCCCGCACATTGGCTCAATCGCACATTAGACATTTTCATTTTTGGTCATTTATCTCTAAAACCCACTAGGGAGGCCTAATTGTAGCTTCAATAAACTATAATTGTTTGCACCAAGTAACAGAAAACTACGGTTTGTTAACAAATTTCAAAAACTACAAGTATTTGTGCTCTTTTTTTTTTTGAACCGATTTGTAATCTTTCTACACAGAACTATGACTTTTCAATTTGGACTCATCTATCAGCCACACATTTAAGAAAAATAAAGGCGAAACAGTCAATGAAGTCCCTCAACTAGGATTGAAGGCTCAATTGTCCTTTATCCTTTCAAAGGTCCAATTTAGTGCCCGAATCGTAGTTAGAAGGTTCAATTTCATTCCCGATCCCGTGTGGCTACCTACGTGGCACACCACATCAACACATGGCATGCTACGTCAACTTTAATTTTGTATTTTGAATTTCAAATCAATTTGCTATCAAATATAAAAATATGATATTTTTCGATGTTTCTATTGCATTAACAAAATTGTATCCCAACATTTTAATTGGTTGAGTCAATTTTTTAAAATATGATGCGATATATAAAAAAAATATAAATACTAAATAATAAGTTGAAGTTATGTTGAAGTGATACGAAATATTTGAATTTTCAAAACAAAAGACACAAAATTTTGTATCACTTTGTTGTAAATAGAACATATTAAAGTGGGACCATTCCTAAATATCATAGTTGCTGAAATCCATGTTACTCCCCCAAGAGTCCACTTTGTCCAAATCACAATCCGAAAAAATGTTGGTTCACTTTACTCCCTCAAACAATTTAAGGTGGTATCATCATGCAAAAATTGAGCTTCAAATTCAAATCGTACAAAGAGAAACAAAAAACAAAAATTGCATAAGGGAGTAGATTGAGCCAACTAAAAATGTTTGAGGGATTAAGGCCCTATTTGTTTCCGCTTTTCGGAGCTCACTTATCCGACAAGCTTGCTTTTCCGATAAGCCGCGGTCCTGGGAAAGCCGCGGTCCGAATAAGCAGATGCGTTTGGCAATCCCGATTATTTTCATTGGATTGTCCGACTCGAAGGAGAAAATGACCCGAATGCCCCCGAACCGATAATGACTCGTTTTTGTGTATATGAGATGAAGTAAATAAATTTCAGGTCACAAAATAGAAAAGTTAGCCTGCCCAAAAGCCACTAATTAGATAAACCAACAATTTTATTGATACAACTCAAGCCGTGGAAGTCTTAGAACAAACAGAAATGATACACATGAGAACAGATGATAACATTGTCCGAAATAAAAGAAACATTGTCTGAAATAAAGGATACAAATGACAGCCACTAATAGTACATGACACTCTAATGCTTCCTCCTATTTTCCCAAGCCCTCCTCAGCCAATTCAGCCTCCCATTTGGTGTCTTCGGTGTAATGAACACATCACGGTTCTCCTTTTTTGAAGAAGTTGTGTGGCATAGAAGTGTTCATCACTGCCTTCATCAGCCCCATCCTTGATGACTTGATCCAACATGCTGTCAATTTCATCTCTAACATGGTCTACAACTTGTGAAGTAGCGGAGTGTTTACTACTTTGAGCTTTCATCTCATATGTATCCACCAGCCGTTTCATGCAATGGTCTCTAAAAGTCTTCTTTTTCTTTCCCTTAGGGGACAATGGAGTTGGCCTTTCCCCCCCCCCTCTTATCTGTAGAAGGTGCACCAGGAGGTGTGCCACCAATCTCTCTAGTGCCTACAGGATCACCATCTGCATCACTATCCACATTGTGAACAGATACTGCTGCCCCTGTAGGAACATATGATGTTTCATTTCTAACTATGACAGCCTCAAACATGATCCGCATCTGATCCTCATGCTCAATTGGTGCATCACGAAAACATATACATCCTGGCATAGCCTCGTACGGATGAAAAATTGTTAGTGGCCAGTTCGCATTTCAACTTGTACAAATAGAATTGAAATGTGATCTCAGCAGATTTTGCTCCTCCCACGAATCAGCATCAGCAACAATACAACCAGTAGAAGGATCTCTTCCCAATCCGGTGTCTCTCAAGTTCAATGTCTTCCACTGAGTATATTTTTTCTTTAATATATCCCATATGTTCTTCATTTGTCCTTCATTGTATGGCCTCTTCGTACGTTCATAGAATTTTCTAACAAGGTTTGCATACCCCACACTATTCAAGCATTGTTGCGGTCGATTGTGGGCGAGGACTTCTTCAACACAGATGTCATTGTAAATCTTGGCAGCAAATGGATCCCATTTTGCCACAACTTTTGTTGGCTTCTCCATCTAAAATATGCAGGACCTAGTGCAAACGTTAGGAATAAAATGAACTATTGATTTATTCCAACTGCAATACCATCCATCGATGCAATTTGAGAACAAAGAGGAACAAGAGGAGATAGGCCTTTCGTTACCTGCTCCGGATCCGGCGAGGACGACCTGGTGTAGGGCAGGGGCGGCGCAGGACGGTCGGGGGCGGCGCCGGGCAGGGGAGGGCCGCGGGCGGGGGCAGTGCTCCGGGTAGGGGCGGCGCTCCGGGCACGGGCGGGGCTGGGCGGCACTCGTTGGGGGCAGGAACCGGTCGGGGCGGCGCATCGGACGGGGACGCACGGGCGGGGCGGGGCGGCGTGCTGGTCGGGGGTAGGAAGCGGGCGGGGGCGGCGCAAGTGTGGGAGAGGAACGGGAGCAGGAGAGGAAAAATCACGCAATTTTTTCCGTCCGCGCGCTTCGAGCCGCTCGGTGGATAAGCAAGTTTCACGTACAACTGTGCTTTTCTCCTCCGCAGGCTTCTCAGATAAGTGAAACTTAAGTGAGGCGTTTGGGTGGGCTTATGGCTTATTTTGGCCGGTAAGCCACTTATAAGCGGAAACAAACAGGGCCTAAATTAAACCAAGATTTTGTTCGAGATGTAATTTAGATAAAGTAGGTTGTTTGGGAGTAAAATGGACCTAAACTTAGTTTCTAACTTTTATGTTACTAGTGCAAATAATAGTACTCGGTTTATGAAATTTCCATGGTGGCGGCCGGCAGGTCGGTCGGCTGCAAGAAGGGCACCTCCTCATCTCTCGACCGTTGGAGTCCAGCTGGTAGGCAGATGGACTGGTCGCATCGCACGTGCGCCCACGCCGACCTCCCCGGCCCCGGCTGGACGACGCCGGCGGTTACACGACTAGGCTCTCAATTACAGTGATACATATTACTGTACCTTGCAAAATACTGGCCAAAAACAAGATTTCCAAGCCAAGCACTTCATTTGCGGAACAGCACGAGGATCAATCCGGTCAAACGGACGGCGATCGAGAGGACTCGTGTGTTTAACAAATATACTACTAGTATCACGCTGCACAGTGACAGCCATTTACAGCTAATCCACGCCAGTAGTTTAGGATACATACACGGCCTGACAGCCGTCCCAGGCTGTAAAGGCGTCGTTTGCCCTTTAGTAAACTGCACCGGAACATGGGCACAGGGAGGAGCGCCTCGTGCATGTGGCGGCAGCGGAAAGGTGAATACCACTATACTATAGCACCTCAAGTATTACTGCTCTACCCACTTGATTACTCCTAAGCATTCTACTGCGAAAACAAAGGCATTGATCGGTTACCAGCTTGCCATCAGTGTCACGAACCCTTAGGCCAGTCTCCGTGTAGGATTTCATGTGACGGTTTTCAAGTGTGCCATGCCATACGAAATTGTTGATGAAACAAGCTCTCTCAATAAGAAGTTTCATGTTACGGTTTCATAGGCTAATATATCATTTAAATGTTGCAGCTTAGTAACCAATAATAGTTAATAAAATATATAGAGATGAAACAAAGGATCCCTTTAGTACAGCTTCAACTTTAGATTATGGCCCCGTTTAGGACAACTTCGGTGAGCAGCGCTTCCGTGGAAAACCAGTTTTGGTGAGTAGCCACGACGGAATTGCTGCCAGAAGAAGCACCCCGTTTGGCTCCATCAAAACAATCGCTGCAAAGTTAAGAAAAAAAACAATCGCTGAAGGAGAGAAGCGACGGTGAGCGGGAGGAGGACGAGCTCCTTGTCCACGGCAGCGAGACGGAGCAGAATCCCCGCCTCCCGCCCCTCACGCGCGCAAGCTACTTAGGTCTACGCCCGCCGCAGCCACGCGTGCTCGCCGCCGATTGCATACGTGCTCGCAGATGGCGACGGGGACGGACGATCTGCGAGCTTCGCCCGACGGCGGCGGGCGCACGATGATCGTGAAGCTGCGCCCGTTACTTCCTCGTGTGAGGAAGATAGCAGGGCGAGACAAAGGAATCGAGAGCTCCGCCGCCGACATCGGGGTTCAAGAGCTCGAGATGGCGGGCGTGCGCAAAGGGGGCAGCTTGGGTACGAGCAGGGAGCGCCTCTTCCGCCGGCGAGAGGACGCCGTGGCGCCAGCGGCGAGCGAAGGCGAGAATCGGTTCCGCTTTACGTACAATCCAGGTGGAGGGTCGATTCCGCGTCGTAGTTGTAGGAGGCCGTCTAAATCAAACGTGCTCGCTGGAAGCTGCTTCAGAATCACCTCGTTTGGCTCCCAACGCGAATTAAATCCAATGGAAACCATGCATAATCTGTTCCAAACGGGGCCTATGGGTCAAGCTATACCAAAGAGTAAGTTGGAAGAAGTGCTTTTGGACATAAGTTGTTGTAACCTGTTTTTATTTTTGTACTAGGATGGTGAAGCTGGAAATAGCAGACTTTTCACGACTCACACTCACAGCTTTGTTTACGAACAGTACATGATAAGCTATTTTGCAAACGATTTGACTGCATAAGTTGAAATAAGTTGGATAAGCTATTTTGACCCATATCCAGAGTTGAAGCTGTTTTTTCCATGAGATGAAGCTCTACTAAAGGGACCCAAAATAGTCTCAGTGGAGTTTCATTCTGGTTTCGTAGTTTAGGTAACCGTGTACCTAAGGTTTCATGAGAATAAAACCTCATTCATCTCTCTCTTCATAAACTTCATGCCACATCACCAAATTTACTTACATGGTATGCTATTTAATAAGTTTAAAATTCATATGAAACTTGGATTGAGACTGGCCTTATACCTTACGACCAAGGTTTAAATAATCCGAATAACCGGAACGGTTTGAACAGTGAAAACCGGCGGTTAACACTTTGCTTCAATATAGACCTTCGGTTTTTCCGATTAACTGGTCAGTCAGTGAAACCGTCGAGACCGGTTTCCCAAATAAACGGAAAAAACTTATTGGTTACCCGGTGTTTTAAACCCTACTCACGACTCATTTTAGAACAACCTCAAACATTCGATGTGATAGGGTTAAAGTTTAGCCCACAAGAAACGAAAGCCGCAGCCACTACACTTTTGCAACTTGTTTGTGTTGGCAAAAGAATTGTGCCCTCAAGCTACCAAGTTGTACTAATTACCTAATTGGTGCATTTAATATTACTAAAAAGATAGTACCAAATTAAATCACGAGCCAGCTCTATAGTCTACACGTCCTAGATACTGATAGTACTTTTCTGTGCATCTACGCTAAAAATGACTTCACCAAGCTGAAGTTCAAGGGGATGTTGAGGTTAACCGCCAAAAATAGTTTTGTTTCCCAAGATATTTCCAGTTCTACTATTAGAAATGGGGATTTATTCAGTAACAACGTCGTGGACCAAAGAGCATCATGGCCAAAATAACGAAGAAGCAACCATCACAGTAAATGCAAACCAAATTTCCCCCCAGCAACCATTCCATCATCTAACCAAAGCAACAGCGTCATCTTCAACCAGCAGCTAAGAAATCAGCCATCACTCCCTCGCACTGAATAGCACGTCCGATGGCAACTGCAATCCTCGTCGCCACCTGCGTCTCTGTACCCCACGCACATCAATGCAGATGAGCACATCCGCGCAGCGAAAGCAAAGCTCCTGCACAAAAGCGGCATGCAAGTACAACGCACGCGGCCACAGCGCTACGCGACAACCCAGAGCTCCGCACTCTCACACACACTGGACTCCTGGAGTGTGGAGGAGTACAAGAAACGCTGATGTAAGAGATTAGTCAAACACAGACCCAGCACTCCTCGCTCAAGACAAGTGATTAGCAAGCCGACAGCGCAATCAAGACGGCCCGTGTCACCATCACAGTTCAGCAGCAAGTGTAGAGTCAGAACTACTACTAGAAAGCACTTTGGAACCCATAAATAAACATCATTAACATCATCAACATCCACTGATTGTACACATCGACACTAATTAGCACAATTAATAATTAACTCAGCTCGATCGATCCTCTAGCTTAGCTTACAACACCAGCAGCACGACACGGTAGCAACGAACACAGCACATCAAATCCTCCTAATTACTCCATAAATCAAATAAGGCGACGGCTAGATTAACAGCAGATGAGCGACGATCAGAGATGGAACCATATCCTAGAGAGCGGCGCCCCTGAAAGAAACGAATTTTCCCTGCTACGGCCTAACCCCCTCACCACCGGCGACGGACGGAGCGGCAGCGTCAAGCCGCCGCCGTCTCGCTGGGCACCGCGGGGCGTACCTTGGGCGGCCTCCCGCGGCCGCGCTTGGCGGGGTACTGCTGCCGGCGGCGGGCGCCGGAGGAGCAGCGGGAGCAGCAGGGGCGGGAGCGTCGGTCTTGGCCTTCTTGGGCGGGCGGCCGCGGCCCTTGGGCATGCCGGCGGTGGCCTGCGCGACAGCGGCGTCGAGCGCGTCCTGCGGCGTCTTGGCCTTGGGCGGGCGGCCGCGCGGGCGCGGGGACGACGGCTTGGCGCCGGCGGCGGCGCGTTGGGGTCGTGCGCCTTGCGCGGGCGCCCGCGGCCGCGCTTGGGCGGCGCGTCGGGCCCGTCGGCGCGGAAGTAGTTGTTCTTGAGGAAGATGAGCTCGCCGGACTCCTTCATGCGCGACAGGTGCGCCGTCAGCAGCGACGCGTGCGCCGGCGGGAGCTCGCCGTACTTGCCCTCGATGTGCTTGGAGATGGCAGACTTGTTCGACCCGTTCTTGTCGTTCAGCGCGTCGATCGCAGCCAGGATCATCTGTGTTTTTTTTTTTTTTTGACAACAAACACGCACAGCCGTCAACAAACAAATCTCCATGGCGAAAGCCCTCTCCAAAGAAAATTCAAAATTTTCAAACAAATCCAACAAAGAAGCACACCACCCACACAAATCCAGGTCCATCCCAACACAAGAACACAGACTCTTGCAAACAACCAACCCCAAGAAGCGAGGGGAAAGAAACAACAAGAACGCCAAAGTCAAGGTTACCTCCGGGTAGGGCGGCAGCGCGGACGTCTTGGCGGCTTCCTCGGCGGCCATGGCGACGACGACGACGCAGCTGCAGCGAGGGCGCGGAGGCGAGATGCGGTGGGCGGAATTTTTTTCCTGGGAAGGAGGATATAAGAAGCGAGGAGGATTTGGATCAGGATAGATAAGAAACGAGATGGATGGGCTGGCTCCGTTTCTTTACTATTTTTCACCCTCTTTTTTTTTTCGCCTGTGCTTGAGTGTGTGTCTGTGTGTGAGGGGGAGTGAGAGACGGGATCGGGAGGAGACGGGAGCCGTTCAACGGCTGAGATCGCTTGACGTGGCGGGATCGGAAGGTGGCCAGGAGGGGAGCACGCGGATCGGTGACGTGGCGGGGAGGCGTGTTTGCAACAGCTCCGGCGCCTCTCTCGCTTTAGTTTTTGTTTGCTTTTGTCCGGGCCTGCTGTGGCTTTAGGTTGGGCACGAAATGACGGAGCTGCCCTCGGTCTCAAGGTTCGGCCGTTTTGCCTTTTTGAAACAGGTGGCGCTGGCTCAGATATTTGGTGCAGGATCGTCCGGTGCATATTCTTAGAAAATTGTTCCAATTTATAGGATCGGCCTTAATGCAAGTTTAGATAACACGTGAAAAGTACTTTGCAGGAGCAAAAATAATTCCTACTGTAATTATGAAACCTCATACACTGAACACTTCCTAATACAGTACTTCCTCCGTTCCAAAATATAAGCATTTATTGACTTCTGCGATTTACGTTTGACCACTTGTCTTATTCAAAATTTTTATTAAAAATATAAAAACAAATACATTATATTTAAAATATCTCTAACAATAAATCAAAATACCAAAAAAATATTATTATTTTCATAATTTTTTTGAATAAGACGAACGGTCAAAGACAATTTTAGAAAATCAACAAATGCTTATATTTTGGAACGGAGGTAGTACCATATAAACTGTTTGCTAATTTTGGTTCAAGGTATTTCTTTTTCTTAGGCTATGGTATGTCGGCATTATCTATACCGAAGCGATGGAGAGAGCTTTCGGTATTCTTTGAAAAGAAAAGTACTCAAATATGGAATTTAGGTGTAATTTTATTTGAGAGTTTTCCTTCCCTAGAGCATGAATTGTTTGCATTGTGGTTTTCCTAAAAAAGGAAAAAAATCATTTTATTTGAGGGTCGCAGGTGAAGGCGAAGGGAAACACGGTCAAACAACGGAACAAACTTCCCAAGATGAGGGTACTATTACAATTATAAAATCTCAGCTTTTAACCACAAGCATTGAACAATTCCCAATACTATATAAATTGCATGCTAATTCTAGTTCAAGGTATTTCTTTTTCTTATGCTATGGTGCGTCGGCATTAGGCTATGGAATTGTTTCGCCTAAATTCTTATTTGCATTGTATTCTTCCTAACAAGAATAAAAAAAAATTCATGTCATTTTTGTGAAGTTCTTATTAAATTGCAAGATCCATCATGTGAGGTTCGCGCGGCCGGACTTAGAGACAAAGAGAAACGCGGTCAAACATCGGAGCGAAACTGCCCAAGGCAAGACTACTACAATTATGAAACCATAGCATTTAACCACAAACACTAAATAATTCCTACTACATAAATTGCATGCTAATTTTGGTTTAAGGTATTTTCTTAGACTATGGTATGTCGGCATTGTCCGTACTCTAGCACTAGGGAGAGCTTTCGGTATTCTTTGAAAAGAAAACTATTCAAAGATGGAATTAAGACGTTTGGTAATTTTAGTTGGGAGTTTTTCATACCTAGGCTTGAATTGTTTGCAATGATAATTCTTCCTTAAAAGGACGGATAAAAAATAAAAAGGAAAAATCATGTCATTGTCGCAAAAATTCTCATTAAATTGTTAGATCCACCATGCGAAGCTTGCATAGCCGGAGGTGAACGGAAACTCGGTGAAACAACGGAAAGAAACCGCCTAAGCCGTTCAGCCACAAAATATGAATAGTTCCTACTATATAAACTGCTTGCTAATTTTGGTTCAAGATATTTCCATCTTACATCTTTGGCTACGGTATGTTGGTATTATCTCGTACAAGAGCGGTGGAGAGAGCTTTTGGTATTCTTTGAAAAAAAACTATTCAAAGATGAAATTCGGAAGTTTTGAAATTTTAGTGAGAGTTTTCCTTCTCTAGACACGAATTGTTTGTATTGTATTATTTCTGAAAATGAAAAAACAAATCATGTAATTTTTGTGAAGTTCTCATTTTGATCCACCATGTGAGGTTCACGCGATCCGAAGCAAAGGGAAACATAGTCAAACAACGGAACAAAACTGCTCAAGACGGTGCTACAACAACTTATGAAACCTCGGTGTTTCACCACAAACACCGAACAATTCCTGCTATATAAGTTGCATGATAATTTTGGTTCAATGTATTTCTTTTTTATAGGCTATGGTATGTCGGCATTATTTGTACTTGGAGCACTCGAGAGAGCTTTCGGTATTCTTTGAAAAGAAAACTACTCAAAGATGGAATTTAGGCATAATTTTAGTAGGTGGTTTTCCTTCCCTAGGCACGAATTGTTTGTCACTATATTCTTTCTAAAAGGAAAAATAAAACATTCATGTCATTTTCGTGAAGTTCTCATTAAATTACTGATCCACCATGCGAGGTTCGTGCGGTCGGATGCAAAGGAAAACGCGGTCAAACAACGGAACGAAACTGCCGAGAGACGGTACTACTTCAATTGTGAAACCTCAGCGTTTAACCACAAACATTGAACAATTCCTACTATATAAATTGCATGCTAATTTTGGTTCAATGTAATTTCCTACTTAGGCTACGGTATGTCGGCATTGTGCTGTACTACCACACTATGGGAGATAGCTTTAGGTATTCTTTCAAAACAAAACTATTCAAAGATGGAATTCAAGCATTTGGTAATTTTAGTTGGGATTTTTTCTTACCTAAATTCAAATCATTTGCAATGTATTCTTCCTTAAAAAGTAAAAATTAAAAAAATATATGTCATTCTTGCAAAATTCCCATTAAATTGTTGATCCACCATGAGTAGGTTTGCACGACAGGAGGTGAAGGGAAACGTGGACAAACAACGGAACAAAACTGTCCCAAGACGATCAACCACAAAATCTAAATAGTTCCTACTATATAAATTGTTTGTTAATGTTTGTTCAAGATATTTCTATCTTGGGCTACGTTATGTTAGCATTGTAAGTACTAGAGATGTGGATAGAGCTTTTGGTATTCTATGAAAAAAATATTCAAAGATAGAATTTAGGAGTTTGGTAATTTTAGTTGGGAGTTTTCCTTCCCTAGGATAGAATTGTTTATATTGTATTCTTCCAAAAGAAGAAACTAAACAGAATCATGTCATTTTTGTGAAGTTCTTATTCAATTGATGATCCACCATGTGAGGTTCACGTGATCGGAGCCAATGGGAAAAGCAGTCAAACAACAGAACAAAACTGCTCAAGACGGTTACTATGTACAATTATGAAACCTCAACGTTTGACCACAAACACTGAACAATTCCAACTATATAAAATTGCATGATAATTTTGATTCAACGTATTTCTGTTTTATAGGCTATGGTATGTTGACATTGTTATACTCGACTTTTAGTGAGAGTTTTCCTTCCCTAGGCTTGAAATCTTTGTAGTGTATTCTTCGTAAAACAAAATGATGTCATTTTTTTAAGTTCTCATTAAATTGGTTATCCACCATGGGAGATTCACGCAGCAAGAGGCAAAGGGAAAGGCAGTGAAACAACGGAAAGAAACTGTCCAAGACGGTGCTACTGCAATTATGAAACCTAAACATTTAACCACAAACACTGAACAATTCCTACTATATAAATTGCAATCCAATTTTGGTTCAAGGTATATCTTTTTTATAGGCTATGGTTTGTCAGCTTTATCTGTACTAGAGCACCTTGTTGAGAGCTTTCGGTATTCTTTGAAAAGAAAACTACTCAAAGATGGAATTCGAGCGTAATTTTAGTTGGCGAGTTTTCCTTCCTTAGGCATCGAATTGTTTGCAGTTGTATTCTTTCCGAAACAGAAACAAACAAATCATGTCATTTTTGTGAATTTCTCTTTAAATTGCTAATCCACCATGCGATGATCGCGCGATTGGAGGCAAAGGGAAACACGCTCAAACAACGGAATGAAACTGCTCAAAGGCATTACTACAACAATTATGAAACCTCAACGTTTAACCACAAACACTAAATAATTGCTACTATATAAATTGCTTGCTAATTTTGGTTCAAGGTATTTCCTTTTATAGGCTATGGTATGTCGACATTATCTTACTCGGAGAACTCGGGTCAACTTTCGGTATTCTTTGAAAAGAAAACTACTCAAAGATGGAATTTAGGCATAATTTTAGTTGGTGGTTTTCCTTCCCTAGGCACGAATTGTTTGCACTATATTCTTTCTAAAAATAAAAAAATAAAACATTCATGTCATTTTTGTGAAGTTCTCATTAAATTACTGATCCACCATGCGAGGTTCACGCGGCCGGAGACAAAGGGAAACGCGGTCAAACAACGGAACGAAACTGCCAGAGATGGTACTACTTCAATTGTGAAACCTCAATGTTTAACCACAAACACTGAACAATTCCTACTTTATAAATTGCATGCTAATTTTGGTTCAAGGTATTTCCTTCTTAGACTATGGTATGTCGGCATTGTCTATACTACCACACTAGGGAGAGAGCTTTAGGTATTCTTTCAAAAGAAAACTATTCAAAGATGGAATTCAAGCATTTGGTAATTTTAGTTGGGATTTTTTCTTACCTAAACTCGAATCGTTTGCAATGTATTCTTCCTTAAAAGGTAAAAATTAAAAAAATTATGTCATTCTTGCAAAATTCCCATTAAATTGTTGATCCACTCATGAGAGGTTTGCATGACCGGAGGTGAAGGGAAACGTGGACAAACAACGGAACAAAACTGCCCAAGACGTTCAACAACAAAATCTAAATAGTTCCTACTATATAAACTGTTTGTTAAGTTTTTGTTCAAGATATTTCCATCTTGGGCTACGTTATGTTGGCATTGTAAGTACTAGAGCTGTGGATAGAGCTTTTGGTATTCTTTGAAGAAAAATATTCAAAGATGGAATTTAGGAGTTTGGTAATTTTAGTTGGGAGTTTTCCTTCCCTAGGATCGAATTGTTTGTATTGTATTCTTCCAAAAAGAAGAAAATAAAAAGAATCATGTCATTTTTGCGAAATTCCTATTAAATTGATGATCCACCATGTGAGGTTCGCGTGGTCGGAATCGAATGGAAACGTTGTCGAACAACGGAACGAAACTACCCAAGGCGTTACTACTAGCAATTATGAAACCTCAACTTTTGACCACAACCAGCTGAACAATTCCCACTATATAAAATGCTTGACTAATTTTGGTTCAAGGTATCTCGTTCTTATAGGCTATGGTATGTCGACATTGTCTATACTCGAGCTTTTAGTGAGAGTTTTCCGTTCCCTAGGCACGAAATCTTTGCAAGATGGAATTCTTCCATATAAAAAAAATCATGTCATTTTTTTGAAGTTCTCATTAAATTGGTTATCCACCATACGAGGTTTACGCAGCCGGAGGCAAAGGGATACGCGGTGAAACAACGGAACGAAACCGACCAAGATGGTGCTACTTGCAACTATGAAACCTCAACGTTTAACCACAAAAATTGAACAATTGCTACTATATAAACTGCTTTCTAATTTTGGTTCAAGGTATTTCATTCTTAGGCTATGGTATGTCGACATTGTCTATACTTGGAGCACTAGGGAGAGCTTTCGGTATTCTTTGAATAGAAAACTACTCAAAGATGGAATTTAGGCGTAATTTTAGTTGGTGGTTTTCCTTCCCTAGGCACGAATTGTTTGCACTATATTCTTCCTAAAAAGAAAAAAATAAAACATTTATGTCATTTTTGTGAAGTTCTCATTAAATTACTAATCCACCATGCGAGGTTCACGCGGCCGGAGGCAAAGTGAAACGCGGTCAAACAACGGAAAGAAACTGCCAGAGACGGTACTACTTCAATTGTGAAACCTCAACGTTTAACCACAAACACTGAACAATTCCTACTTTATAAATTGCATGCTAATTTTGGTTCAAGGTATTTCCTTCTTAGACTATGGTATGTCGGCATTGTGTGTACTACCACACTAGGGAGAGAGCTTTAGGTATTCTTTCAAAAGAAAACTATTCAAAGATGGAATTCAAGCATTTGGTAATTTTAGTTGGGATTTTTCTTACCTAAACTCAAATCGTTTGCAATGTATTCTTCCTTAAAAAGTAAAAAATTAAAAAAATATGTCATTCTTGTAAAATTCCCATTAAATTGTTGATCCACCATGAGTAGGTTTGCGCGACCGGAGATGAAGGGAAACATGGATAAACAACGGAACATAACTGCCCAAGACGTTCAACCACAAAATCTAAATAGTTCCTGCTATATAAACTGTTTGTTAATTTTTGTTCAAGATATTTCCATCTTGGGCTACGTTATGTTGGCATTGTAAGTACTAGAGCTGTGGATAGAGCTTTTCGTATTCTTTGAAAAAAAACTATTCAAAGATGGAATTCAGGAGTTTTAGTAATTTTAGTTGAGAGTTTTCCTTCCCTAGACATCGAATTGTTTGTATTGTATTCTTCCTAAAAAGAAAAAAACAAATCATGTCATTTTTGTGAAGTTCTCATTTTGATCCACCATGCCAGGTTCACGCAATTAGAGGCAAATGGAAACACAGTCAAACAACAGAACAAAACTGCTCAAGATGGTGCTACAGCAATTATGAAACCTCAGCGTTTCACCACAAGCACTGAACAATTCCTGCTATATAAATTGCATGATAATTTTGGTTCATTGTATTTCTTTTCATAGGCTATGGTATGTCGGCATTATCTGTATTGGAGCACTCGCGAGAGCTTTCGGTATTCTTTGAAAAGAAAACTACTCAAAGATGGAATTTATGCATAATTTTAGTTGGCGGTTTTCCTTCCCTAGGCACGAATTGTTTGCACTATATTCTTCCTAAAAATAAAAATAAAACATTCATGCCAATTTTTGTGAAGTTCTCATTAAATTACTGATCCACCATGCGAGGTTCGTGCGGCTAGAGGCAAAGGGAAACGCGGTCAAACAATGGAACGAAACTGCTAGAGACGGTACTAATTCAATTGTGAAACCTCAACGTTTAACCACAAACACTGAACAATTCCTACTATATAAATTGTATGCTAATTTTGGTTCAAGGTATTTCCTTCTTAGACTACGGTATGTCGGCATTGTCTATACTACCACACTAGGGAGAGAGCTTTAGGTATTCTTTCAAAAGAAAACTATTCAAAGATGGAATTCAAGCATTTGGTAATCTTAGTTGGGATTTTTTCTTACCTAAACTCCAATCGTTTACAATGTATTCTTCCTTAAAAAGTAAAGGATTAAAAAAATTATGTCATTCTTGCAAAATTCCCATTAAATTGTTGATCCACCATGAAAGGTTTGCGCGATCGGAGGTGAAGGGAAACATGGACAGACAACGGAACAAAACTGCCCAAGACATTCAACCACAAAATCTAAATAGTTCCTACTATATAAATTGTTTGTTAATTTTTGTTCAAGATATTTCCATCTTGTGCTACGTTATGTTGGCATTGTAAGTATTAGAGCTGTGGATGGAGCTTTTGGTATTCTTTGAAAAAAACATATGAAAAGATGGAATTCAGGAGTTTGGTAATTTTAGTTGGGAGTTTTTCTTCCCTAGGATTGAATTGTTTGCACTGTATTCTTCCGTAAAAGAAGAAAATAAAAAGAATCATGTCATTTTTGCGAAGTTCCTATTAAATTGATGATCCACCATGTGAGGTTCGCGTGGCTGGAATCGAAGGGAAACGCTGCCGAACAAGCGAACGAAGCTGCCCAAGGCCTTACTACTACAATTATGAAACCTCAACTTTTGACCACAAACACTGAACAATTCTAACTATATAAAATGCTTGCTAATTTTGATTCAAGGTATCTCGTTCTTCAGGCTATGGTATGTTGACATTTTTATACTCGACTTTTAGTGAGAGTTTTTCCTTCCCTAGGCACGAAATCTTTGCAGTGTATTCTTCCTAAAAAGAAAAAGAATCATGTCATTTTTTTATGTTCTCATTAAATTAGTTATCCACCATGCGAGGTTCACGCAGCCAGAGGCAAAGGGAAAGGCAGTGAAACAACGGAACAAAACTGTCCAAGACGGTGTTACTGCAATTATGAAACCTCAGCATTTAACCACAAACACTGAACAATTCGTAGTATATAAATATGCAATCCAATTTTGGTTCAAGGTATATCTTTTTTATAGGCTATGGTTTGTCAGCATTATCTGTACTGGAGACCGAGCACTGTTGAGAGCTTTCTGTATTCTTTCAAAAGAAAACTACTCAAAGCTGGAATTTCGGCGTAATTTTAGTTAGCGGTTTTCCTTCCCTAGGCATGAATTGTTTGCACTCGTATTCTTTCTAAACGGAAACAAAAAATCATGTCATTTTTTGTGAAATTCTCTTGAAATTGCTGATCCATCATGCGAGGATCGCGCGGTCGGAGACAAAGGAAACACGCTCAAACAACGGAATGAAACTGCCAAAGGCGTTATTGCTCCAATTATTAAACCTCAACTTTAACCACAAACATTAAACAATTGCTACTATATAAACTGGTTTCTAATTTTGGTTCAAGGTATTTCCTTCCTAGGTTATGGTATGTCAACATTGTCTATACTAGAGCACTAGGGAGAGCTTTCGGTATTCTTTGAAAAGAAAACCACTCGAAGATGGAATTTAGGCGTAATTTTACTTGGTGGTTTTTCTTCCCTAGGCAAGAATTGTTTGCACTATATTCTTCCTAAAAAGAAAAAAATAAAACATTCATGTCATTTTTGTGAAGTTCTCATTAAATTACTGATCCACCATGCTAGGTTCGCGCGCCCGAGGTAAAGGGAAACGCGGTTAAACAACGGAACAAAACTGCCAGAGACAATACTACTTCAATTGTGAAACCTCAACGTTTAACCACAAACACCGAACAATTTCTACTATATAAACTGCTTTCTAATTTTGGTTCAAGGTATTTCCTTCTTAGGCTATGGTATGTCGACATTGTCTATACTTGGAGAACTAGGGAGAGCTTTCGGTGTTCTTTGAACAAACTATTCTAAGATGGAATCAAGGAGTTTGCTAGTTTTAGTTGGGAGTTTTCTTTATCTAGGCTCGAATTGTTTGCAATATATTTTTCCTTAAAAATAATAAATAAAAAATCATGCCATTCTTGTGAAATTCCCATGAAATTGTTGATCCACCATGCGAGGTTTGTGCGGCCGGAGGTGAAGGGAGACGGGGGCAAACAGTGGAATGAAACTGCTCAAAGCGTTCAACCACAAAATCTGAATAGTTCCTACTATATAAACTGCTTGCTAATTTTGGTTGAAGATATTTCCATCTTATGCTATGGTAAGTTGGTATTATCTGTAGTAGAGGAGTGGAGAGATCTTTTGGTATTCTTTGGAAAAAAAACTATTCAAAGATGGAATTCGGGAGTTTGGTAATTTTAGTGAGAGTTTTCCTTCCCTAGGCACGAATTGTTTGCACTCGTATTCTTCCTAAAAAGAAAAAAATCATGTCATTTTTTTGAAGTTCTCATTAAATTGTTGATCCACCATGCGAGGTTCACGTGGACGGAGGCAAAGGGAAACACAGTCAAACAACGGAATGAAATGGCCCAAGACGGTGCTACTGCAATTATGAAACCTCAACGTTTAAACACAAACACTGAACAATTCCTACTATATAAATTGGATGCTAATTTTGGTTCAACGTATTTCCTTCTCAGGCTACGGTATTTTAGCATTGTGTGTACTGCAGCTTTCCGTATTCTTTGAAAAGAAAACTATTCAAAGATGGAATTCAGGCTGTTGGTAATTTTAGTTAGGAGTTTTCATACCTAGGCTCGAATCGTTTACAATGTATTCTTCCATTAAAAGGAAAGATAAAAAAATCATGTCGGCTTTTTGCAGTGTTCCGGTACAAAGCCTGCCATTGTTTTCCCTCCCTGGTTTGGTTTTCATTCTTCTGAAATTCCCATTAAATTGTTGATCCACCATACGTGGTTTGTACGGCCGGATGTGAAGGGAAACATGGCCAAACAACAGAACAAAACTACCCAAGGTGTTCAACCATAAAATATGAATAGTTCTTAGTATATAAACTGGTTGCTAATTTTGGTTCAAGATATTTCCATCTTAAGCTACATTATGTTGGTATTATCTATACTAGAGCAGTGGAGAGAGCTTTTGGTATTGTTGGAAGAAAATAAACTGTTCGAGAGATGGAATTCAGGAGTTTGGTAATTTTAGTTGGGAGTTTTCCTTCCCTAGGCTCGAATTGTTTGCATTGTATTCTTACTAGATGGAAAAAAATAAAAAAGAAACCATGTCATTATTGTGAAGTTCCCATTAAATTGTTGATCCACCGTGTGAGGTTCGCGCGGCCGAAGGCAAAGGAAAACACGGTCAAACAACGGAACGAAGCTGTCCATGAAATTACTACTGCAATTATGAAACCTTAGTGTATAACCACAAACAATGAACAATTCCTACTATAACATGGCCAAACAACAGAACGAAACAGCCCAAGGCATTCAGCCACAAAATCTGAATAGTTTCTACTATATAAACTGGTTGCTAATTTTGGTTGAAGATATTTTCCATCTTAGGCTACAGTATGTTGGTATTATCTATACTAGAGCAAAGGAGAGAGCTTTGGTATTGTTTGAAAAAAAAACTATTCAAAGATGGAATTGAGGAGTTTGGAAATTTTTAGTTGGGAGTTTTTCTTCCTAGGTTCGAATTGTTTGCAATGTATTCTTCCTAAAAAGGGAAAAAAAGTCATGTCATTTATCAAAGTTTCCATTAAATTGCTGATCCACTGTGAAGCTCAGTAAGCGCAAGGAAACACGATCAAACAACGTTAAGAAACTCTAAGGCGTTATTACTGCAATTATGAAACCTTGGCGTTTAACCACAAACAATGAACTATTCCTACTATATAAACTGATTGCTAATTTTGGTTCAAGGTAGTTCCTTCTTAGGTTATGTTATGTCGGCATTGTCAATACTGGAGCACTAGGGAGAACTTTCGAGTATTCTTTGAAAAAAAACTATTCAAAAATAGATTCAGGAGTTTCGTATCTTTTGGTTGGGAGTTTTCCTTCCCTAGTCTCGAATTGTTTGCAATGTATTCTTCCTTATAAAGAAAAAAATAAAAATTCCATACCATTTTGTGAAGTTCCCATTAAATTGTTGATCAGCTATGCTAGGTTTGTGCAGCCGGAGGCGAAGGGAGACAAAGTGAGACAATGGAACGAAACTGCCTAATGCCTCGTTCGTTTCTCGCCCTCTAAAATTTAGCATCGTCACATCAAAGAGAATCTTACTATTTATGAATATTTCTATCAATTTAATGACAAAACCCTATTGACAGATTGGTGCTAATTTTCGAGATGAATCTAATGAGCTTAATTAATTTAGGTTTTGCTAAAGTGATGCTACAATGAACCGTCTTCTAATCATGACTTAATTAACCTCATTAGATTCGTCTCGTAAATTAGTTTAGGGGCCTGTAATTTATTTTATAATTAAATTTTATTTAATACTCTTAAATATTAAGATTCGTTTTGATGTGACACTCTAAAGTTTAGACCCCAGAAACGAACACACCCTAAGGCATTACTAATATATAAATTGCTTGCTAATTTTGGTTCAAGGTATTTTCTGTCTTAGGCTTCAATATGTTGGTATTATCTCGTGCTCGGCAGTGGAGAGAGCTTTTGATATTCTTTGAAGAAAAAACTATTCAAAGATGGAATTCAGGACTTGGGAGCTTTTCTTCCTTAGGCTCGAATTGTTTGCAATGTATTTTCCTTAAAAAGAAAAAATATATAAAAATTAGGATAAAGTCCACTTTACTCCCTCCAAATATGATCAAAGTCCAAATAACTCCGAGAACTATTGTTTGGTTTGTTACACCCATACAATTCATATTGGTATTTTAATCTCAATTTACTTATGTGAAATGAAATTAAGCAGAGATTTCTCACACGATCTCACACCTAGATTGTACCATGTGACAAAGTAGTGAACGGTTCATATAACACATGAATGTATAGAATTTTTTATGTGCAACTCACTTTATCCGCTCCATCACACAACTAGGGTCGGACGAAAAGCTCGAAGCTCGTGGCTCGGCTCGACTCGTGAATAGTTCGGCTTGGCTCGGCTCGACTCGGTTTTTTAACGAGCCGAGCCGAGCTTATAATTTAGCTCGTCGGATTAGCGAGCCGGGCCGAGCTAGCTCGCGAGCTCAACGAGTTCCGAAAGATTGAGAATAAGTAATGCTCAATACCAATATAGTGTCATATATTGAGTTAATTTTTGAATATTTTAAAACACATTTTGAATTAATCTACGTTATTAGCTTTTTCATAAAGTATAAATCATATATCTTACCTATTTACAAAAAAAATATTTCAGATTTAAAGTATATAATATCTTAATTATTCTATATTTCCGCTCGCGAGCCTAACGAGCTAGCTCGGCTCGAGCTAATTATCGAGCCGAGCCGAGCTAGGTTTTCAGCTCGTCTATGTAACAAGCCGAGCCGAGCCGAGCCGGTTTTCTAACGAGCCAATACGAGTCGAGCCGAGCCGAGCCAGCTCGACATCCACCCCTACACACAACAATATAAGGAGAAATACAATTGAGCTATAGTTATAGGATGTTAATGGTGGATGAGGGCGATGCCATCGAAATGATCAAGATTCAATGAGAGTGAGTGTAAGCTCATAGTAGTCAAACGTCTTGAAAACACCTACGAGAAGGGAGAAGGTGAGAAGACACACCCTATTATCGAGTCATAGATGAAGTTATATGTCACGTTTATTATCTCGTCATATCCGACAACACATCTGTTAGTTAATACAACAATTTCAGCTTAATCTCGGTCTAAATCAATAAATTAGGATTAGAATACCAATAAAAGGTGTAAAATGAACTTTTTATCGAATTGTGGGGATAAAACAGATCAAACAATAGTTCAAGGAGTTATCCGAACTTTAGTCATACTTAAAGAGAGTAAAGTGGATTTTATCCTAAAACTTACATGTCATTGTTACATGCTTTCGTTAAATTGTTGATGCACCATGCGAGATTTGCGCGACCGGAGGCGAGGAGAAACACGGTATCACGGTCAAACAATAGAATGAAACCGCCCAAAACGTTACAACTTATGGAGTGATGCGACGTGTTAGCAATGTGTGGTGCGACGTCCAGATGGGATGATACCCGTCGGTGGTGTAGCCACGTTGGGGCGAGTTGGGGCAGCTACCCTAGCTAAAGTCGATCCGGCCCACCGGACCCAACGGCCTAAAGCAGAGAGGAACGGTCCATGGCATGTGCGTTTGTGCAAAAGTATCAATTTATTCCTCGAGGTAATATCTAAATTTTGTATTAAAATTATGTGATTGCAATATAAGAATGCATTAATGCGGTCCAAATTAAAATGTTCTTGATTTCGGTTTAGTCGATCATGAGAAGCTCGTCCAAGCTGGATTTTTTTCCTGGCTACGCCACTTACGCCTGTCCAGGATCAATTCATATGAGTCACATAACATGTGCCCACCTGCTTGCATATTTTTGGGGCTTCCGTTGGGTTCCTTAATTTTTTTCCCTGTTAATACATATGTTTTTGTTGAAACTGGGTCCGTTTGGTCGAGAGGTCTTTCCCTACTGATCCAATTCTTTTAACTACCGATGCAGTGATGATGACAGGGGCAGATGCGTCATTCCCGCGTCCTCCTGGCCCTCGAAATTTGAAATGAGGGTCTGTGCTGAGGTGTGGCTCGGAGAGGGAAGCAAGAGAAAACACTCTTTCGTTTTCCCAGTTCAGTTAGCTCGCTGGCTGGGCGCATTTGCTTCGGACAGACGACATCTGGCCCCCGATCCTGCCTGCCCACAAAAGGCTACGGCAACATTCCAGAGCTCACCCAGACCACCGTGAGAGCCAAACGGACCTAACGCTGGACCCACGGTCAGTGGAAAGGACGATGTTTTCCGAGCGTACGTGGAGCGAAAAGACTGCCGGTCTGCCTGAGCTGGGCCGGCGTGCTGGGTTCAGACAGAAGCGGAGGAGAAAAAGACACAGCTCGGCCGACGCACTACCACACTGACTGGCTGGGGCCGCCGGTATCCGGGCCCACCTGTCTGGAGGACGGCGGGTCGCGGTGGCAGCTTTTACGAGCGCGCGCTCCCGCATCGGTGACCGGTCCCCCGCTCTGCACTTGGCTTTTGTTTGGGTCAGCAGAGTGCAGTAAGCGGGTGGTACTAGTACATTGATGAATCTCATTCAAGTGCGGGATTCTGTGTAGTGCTCTCGGAAATCCGGCAAATTTGAGGGTCTTCTGATGAATCTCATTCAAGCTTGTTGGATTCAACGAGACTTGAGTACAGTAGCTGGCCTGCAACGCTTTTAATCCTTTATTATGGATGACGATGAAGCAAGCATGAATATGAAGCTGGAATAGATGAGTTCAAGTACAAATGTTTTTGCCGCACTTTTTTTTATTTACCAGCATGAGCTTTTCGTTGTATGCTGCGTTTCCTTTTGTTCCTGTGCTATTGTCCATTTTCTTCATTTGCCAACTTGTTCTCGGTCCTTAGACCTTGACAACCAGTATAAGCATTTATGGGCCAGAAAAAAATATACTACTATTATATTAGAAACCTTGTTGAAAAGATCTATCACACTTCGTATAACTAACTACGAGAAAATTTAGCAGATTTGTAATAATTTTTCAAGATACCTTTACCGTTTGCAGAAAATATATTACACAAATCAACTAAGATTTCAAGATCATATAACTAACTACTACCAGAGAATTTAGTAGATTTGTAATAAATTTAACCCATCAATTTCTTTATCAAGCTATCTTTTGTGGACCAAGGTAGACGAGATGTCAGTGCACAACTTATTAATTTGTTAGTAGGCGAATGCAAAGACTTAGCAAAAATTGGCTTGCAACGCATGATGTTTCTTCCCGAAATTTAGATAACACGTGGAAAGTACTTTGCAGGAGCAAAAATAATTCCTACTCTAATTATGAAACCTCATACACTCGAAAAGTTCCTAATACTATATAAACTGCTTGCTAATTTTGGTTCAAGGTATTTCTTTTTCTTAGGCTATGATATGTCGACATTATCTATACCGAAGCGGTGGGGAGAGTTTTCGGTATTCTTTAAAAAGAAAAGTACTCAAATACGGAATTTAGGTGTAATTTTAGTTGAGAGTTTTCCTTCCCTAGACATGAATTGTTTGCATTGTGGTCTTCCTAAAAAAGAAAAAAAATCATATTATTTTTTTAAAGTTCTCATTAAATTGTTGATCCACCATGCGCGGGTCGCGTGGTGAAGGCGAAGGGAAACACGGTCAAACAACGGAACGAAACTTCCCAAGATGAGGGTACTACTATAATTATAAAATCTCAGCTTTTAACCACAAGCATTGAACAATTCCCAATACGATATAAACTGCATGCTAATTCTGGTTCAAGGTATTTCTTTTTCTTGTGCTATGGTGCGTCGGCATTAGGCTATGGAATTGTTTCGCCTAAATTCTTATTTGCATTGTATTCTTCCTAACAAGAAAAACAATAAAAAAGTTCATGTCATTTTTGTGAAGTTCTTATTAAATTGCAAGATCCATCATGCGAGGTTCGCACGGTCGGAGGCAGAGGCAAAGAGAAACGCGGTCAAGCACAGGAGCGAAACTGCCCAAGGCAAGACTACTACAATTACGAAACCTTAGCATTTAACCATAAACAGTAAATAATTCCTACTACAAAATTGCATGCTAATTTGGGTTCAAGGTATTTTATTAGACTATGGTATATCGGCATTGTCCGTACTCCAGCACTAGGGAGAGCTTTCGGTATTCTTTGAAAAGAAAACTATTCAAAGAAGGAATTAAGATGTTTGGTAATTTTAGTTGGGAGTATTTCATACCTAGGCTCGAATTGCTTGCAATGAATTCTTCCTTAAAAAGGAAAAAGAAAAAAAGAAAAAAATCATGTCATTGTCACAAAATACTCATTAAATTGTTGATCCACCATGCGAGGCTTGCATGGTCGGAGGTGAAAGGAAACGCGGTCAAACAACGGAACGAAACTCGCCCAAGCCATTCAGCCACAAAATATGAATAGTTCCTACTATATAAACTGCTTGCTAATTTTGGTTCAAGATATTTCCATCTTACATCTTAGGCTACGGTATGTTGGTATTATCTCGTACTAGAGCGGTGGAGAGAGTTTTTGGTATTCTTAAAAAAAAAACTATTCAAAGATGGAATTCAGAAATTTCAGAATTTTAGTGAGAGTTTTCCTTCCCTAGACACGAATTGTATGTATTGTATTCTTTCTAAAAAGAAAAAAACAAATCATGTCATTTTTGTGAAGTTCTCCTTTTGATCCACCATGCGAGGTTCACGCGATCGGAAGCAAAGGGAAACACAGTCAAACAACGGAACAAAACTGCTTAAGACGGTGCTACAGAAATTATGAAACCTTAGGGTTTGACCCCAAACACTCGAACAATTCCTGCTATATAAATTGCATGATAATTTTGGTTCAATGTATTTCTTTTTTATAGGCTATGGTATGTTGACATTATCTCGTACTGGAGAACACGGGAGAGCTTTCGGTATTCTTTGAAAAGAAAACTACTCAAAGATGCAATTTAGGCATAATTTTAGTAGGTGGTTTTTCTTCCCTAGGCACGAATTGATTTCAGAATATTCTTCCTAAAAAAAGTAAAACATTCATGTCATTTTTGTGAAGTTCTCATTAAATTACTGATCCACCATGCGAGGTTCGCGCGGTCGAGGCAAAGGGAAACGCGGTCAAACAACGGAACGAAACTGCTAGAGACGGTACCACTTCAATTGTGAAACCTCAACGTTTAACCACAAACATTGAACAATTCCTACTATATAAATTGCATGCTAATTTTGGTTCAAGGTATTTTCTTCTTAGGCTACGGTATGTCGGCATTGTCTGTACTACCACACTAGGGAGAGAGCTTTAGGTATTCTTTCAAAAGAAAACTATTCAAAGATGGAATTCAAGCATTTGATAATTTTAGTTGGGATTTTTCTTACCTAAACTCGAATCGTTTGCAATGTATTCTTCCTTAAAAAGTAAAAGTAAAAAAATTATGTCATTCTTGCAAAATTCCCATTAAATTGTTGATCCACCATGATAGGATTGTGCGACCGGAGGTGAAGGGAAACGTGGACAAACAATGGAACAAAACTGCCCAAGACGTTCAACCACAAAATCTAAATAGTTCCTACTATATAAACTGTTTGTTAATTTTTGTTCAAGATATTTCCATCTTGGCTAGCATTGTAAGTACTACAACTGTGGATAGAGCTTTTGGTATTCTTTGAAAAAAATATTGAAAGATGGAATTCAGGAGTTTGGTAATTTTAGTTGGGAGTTTTCCTTCCCTAGGATCGAATTGTTCGCACTGTATTCTTCCGAAAAAGAAGAAAATAAAAAGAATCATGTCATTTTTGCGAAGTTCCTATTAAATTGATGATCCACCATGTGAGGTTCGCGTGGTCGGAAACTCGGAATCGAAGGGAAACGTTGCCGAACAACAGAACAAAACTGCCCAAGGCGTACAATTATGAAACCTCAACTTTTGACCACAAACACTGAACAATTCCAACTATATAAAATGCTTGCTAATTTTGGTTCAAGGTATCTCATTCTTAGGCTATGGCATGGAGGCTCAGGAAGGGAAGTACCTTTCGATTGATTGCTCGCTATAGCCGACTATGTGATGACGAGACTCATTTTTACAGATGCAGGCTGCTGCCCTCCCTTCATTCACGAACTGCTGCTACTTTGCCGCTTTGACGAAGAACTCTCGATGCTTATTGAGCATTGCCTGAGCTGTACACTTCTATGTATGAACACTTGAGTTTTTGCCCAAATAGCTGTATGCCACATTTCCTTTTGCTCCTGACTTCCTGTACTAGTGTCCATTTTGTTCATATGCCAACTTCATGCATTCCTATTAATAAAAAAAACTTCATCTATTCCTACGGTGTATAAGGACTTATAAGGAAAAAAACACTATCTTGCGAGCCTAGTTGAAAAGATCTGTCACAACTCATATACCTACCTAAGAGAAAAAAATAACAGGTTTCTAATGAATGTTCAAGATACTTTTACCTTTAGTTGTGATGCCCTACCGTTCATGTCGCCTAATCATCCTAGTGTGATAGAATGTTTTAGTCCCAGCAATTTCGTGTAAAGATATCATATAAAAAGACATAGTCAACACCTACTATTACATTTTTATGAGTTTTTTTTCTCTCGCAAAAGAGTCGTTGTTCATTACATTAAGAAGAAAGCAGGATAAAAATCTATTACAACACACGCTACACCTTAAGTTTCTAAGGTTATATTCTCGCTTTTTGAAATTACAAGAGATGACCCAAAACTCTTCCTAATCTCATAGTCATAGCGTCCATGAATGTTGGTTGTTCTTCTCCAGCCATGAGCCCATGATCAGAGCCAGACTGGGTGCTAGGCCGTCAAAGACAGCGGTTTGGATCCTCTCCCGGCCCACCACGCATACTAGTCCTGAACAAGATCACTTACTGCCATGCACCGGCCCAGCATCAATCAAACGACAACTCCCACATTATTTATATTCGAAGCATTGAGGGGAAAGAGGATGGAGTATGACCTGTCGAAGGATATCGAACCAAAACTGTCGAAAGAAGAATACAGGATACCAGCAAATAGTCGATGGACTCATCATCCTGGTCACACAAGCGGACAACGCTCCACGTTCAAGACAGGGAAGCCAAAGAGAAATGACAGCATTTAGGTTACGCTCATGTTTTCCATATCCCCTCCCACGGCCCAAATTTTGTGGCACCCAAGAACAAGCCTTCAGATGCTAATTTAGCAGGGTATTGATCGCTGGGAGACAAACGCCAAAAACGAGAATCTTCGGCATCAGGTTGTAGGCCAATATCCTCTAGGAGGTCCCAGTGTTGCAGATATTCCACTACCACTATACAACACCAACTATAAGAGCTTATCTGATAATATGCAAAATCCACACCCCGGTTGGTAATGGCTTCTTGCATTGTATGATAATGGTCCTTCTACCTGACACTGCAGCAAGAACCGACACTGCGGCAAAGAACCGAGGCGTGAGCTCAATAATGTTCTTGCCATGTTGCCACCTAGTATGACCTACCAGTCTAAAACAGTGCGCGCATCCTGTTGCCAACTTCAGATGCCACATGGCGATCGAGAAGAAAGCACGCACCGGATCAGGTGCATGTATCGGTAGGGCCGACCACGGTCCACGGTCTCTGTCGCTCTGTTTTTTTTTTGTAACCAAAGCCACTTGCCCCCTTTTTATCAAGCTCGTGAGACAACTCAAACAAGTTATCTGTTGATCTTGATTTATAAAGCCTTAACCTTAGTCGTCCTAGATACCATATATTGTTGTGGCTTTTATGTACGACAAGCATGAAACATAAATATTCGACCATCAATAGACAACAAACCAAGTAAGTTCATCTTAGTTGGCCAAACATTAGCGAAGTGTTCAAAACCTTCAGATGTATTATTGCCTCAAATTTGAGCCCATATTATTACTCGGTGCATCTTGGGTTGATAAGGCAGAAACTCTTCACTATTTGCACAATTTGAAAGACAATATAATTCAGAAGGAAACATTCAACAAGTTGATTCTATAGGAATACATTCCAATATGCATTATTTAATTTCTTACTACCTCTATTTATTTTTATCCATCATTCTTGCCTTCACAATATTTTTACAAATTAACTCACATTCTCAATTCCTAGTGCACATTTCTCTATTCTCAATACATTTTTATTTCTCTTGCCTTGTTTCATCTGCAATTATTTTTTTCAGTTTTTCTTAGTTCCCATATCCAGAGTTAAAGTAACAGATAAATTGAAACGGATCGTGCAACACATGAATATAATTTCTATAAAAGTACTCCCTTTCTTCATACATTATTGCTACCGTTGACTTTTGAAGTTACATTAGTCCGCTCATATTATTCAAACCTTTTGATAACTTACCCTATTCAAAATTTTTAACAACTATCATATATTTTGATATAATTATTTTATCACTAAAGAAATTAAAACATGGCTTACAATTTTGTATATTTGAACTAATATTTGAATAACATGAATTAAACTTAACCAAAAAAGTCAACGGTGTCAACAATTTAAGAATAAATGAAGTATACTCTCCATTATATTATAAAACCAGAACTATTAAGTACGTACCATATTTTTTGAAACATAAAGTTGAACAAAGAAAGTCTAGGTGATGTCACATGTAGAGGTGCCCACAACCTTGCAATGAAGTGTGATGACGCAAGTTGCTCCATACCTGACCTTGTCAAACAAACAGTCCTTCAGGGTGATCCTCAACTTCGCTGCCTATTCGACCTCTTATACATTACTTAATGATATGCACTTACTATTTGTGTTTTGAGAAATGCATGTTATTAGTTAACTTTTTCTCAACATATATGTAAAAAGATCACATTTCTATACAAAAGTATCAAAGAACTATGAAATATGACTATGCACCTTGGAAGACACTAGCTTCTAAAACTTTAGTTTTTGCATGCCTTGCATATTATGTGAAGATGCTATAATAACAAATATGCTAGATCCCATACTTTGCAAATCAGTTTGCAAAAGCACTGTATACTCTGCAGGAAAGGACTGATATTTTGCAGAAATTTACTTGCACACAGTATCAAGGTTAGACACATTAGACAGAATTCAAGCATGGATACAAGCAAATGTACAGTTTCTATATTTTCGGGTTCCTTTTCTCTTTACTTGTACACTGTTTTCTCTTTCTAGTAAAGCAGTACAGGAGTTTTGCTCCTCCACTTTCTTTTGTAAGAAAAGTATAATAGGCCTTCGTTTTATCAAACTTTTATTTTTGTGCAATTACAAAATGATCAACTCTAGAAGAAAAACTGTACTGTAAGTATATTCAAGGACAATTTTCCTTAAACATGTGTTGCATGGCACAAAATTTGGCCACAGCGTCAGCAAGTACGCATACTATATATTCTACAAACTGAACAGAATAGATAAGAACAATCATTATAAAGTTCTTCATTCCGCGGTTGGATATGCATCTCATCATATCAAATAAAGCTCAAGTCTACTACTATACCCGAAAATGTTACAATGAGCCTATAAAACCGTAGCTGGTGCGAAATGAAACCATAGCCTTCATCAGTTCAGCTACATGATATGAGAGTTTAAATATTGTACTATCCGCTGCATAGCTGTGTTTGATGAATTCTCTAGTTCCTTATTATTTTGTTTCAAAAGTCTAACTTAACACACACATTAGCTGAAGGAACTGAATCCAATCGGCTAGCTAGGGGTCAACAAACTGCAGCAAGAATTACCTATATATTTTTTATTCGAACAACCAGAAATACATATACGCATATGCATGTCTACCTTTTTCCTTGACACAACTCGATCGTAAGTTTAGGGGGGAAAAAAACTCGATTGTAAATTGCAGCAGCGTTCTCTAGTAGGTCACATTGTAGTTTGTAGTATAGATTATACCAGAAAACAAGTTTCTTCAGTTAATGACGACCAAGTGTAAGAACAGGTGGCATCTCTATTATTTGAAAGCAAGTTGCAACCATAATTGAGTGCAAAGGACAGGTTAATAAAGCCCCGTTTTCCTTCTTTCTAGATCGATCTATCGATCGGTTCCGCATCAGCTCTAGGGTCAGAAACTTTTTTGGTAGGAGGTAGAGCTACGTTGCTGGATGCATGCGAGGTCGAACAGACAACGAACGTGAGGCCGAGACGCCAAGGACTGTTTACCTGACAAAAAGCACTGGTATGGAGCACGTCACCAAAAATGAACACACACTCCAAAATCCAGACACTTGGTATCTGCATATGCCTGATCATCACCTGCATATGATTCGGAAACACAAAACATGATATGATCAGTGCAAGCAACAACACATAGATATGCACTATATATACACGGTTCGATATCGGTATGTCGATGTTGTACTGCATCCATGCAAAATCGATCTAGAATGCAAGAATATTCAGGACTTTGGAAGTAGACAAGTCAAGAGAGATGTAGTATATTCTACCTGAAGACCAATTGCAAGTAGCAGGTAATACATATTGGCCATATGTGCAAGATTCTGGACATGCAGTATGCTGCATTTTATAAATGCTACTACTACTCGAGGTCGAGAGCCTTGCACCGACGGTTTAGTATAAATGTCGCCGTTCGTGGGTTGGGTTGGTCGTGCGTTGACTTGTGGGTGCAACTCTTACGCACGTGACCCTACCAACACATTTGGAGCTTGCAGCTAGCACCAACCCCCTCCCGGGCTCTCAGCTGCATGCATTTGTGTGTGGTAGCAGCCACTTTCTTCCTCGCTCGCTCCATCTGCAGAAGCAAAGCAAGGCCACGATTCAATGTGAGTGTTGTCGGCAGTTCACCGATCTAGTCTAATCTCTGAGAAGTGGTTGATCCTAACACCTTCCTCCTACGCCTGTACAACTACTGTCCATGGCAATGTAGAGGCATGGCAGAGAGTCCTTTTGGCAATGTCCATCTCATCGCACAACTTGTGGCAGGAGGCAAATTGAATGTTGAGAAATGTCGCGTGCGATGCGATGGTATTCTCACCGAAGATGTCTTCCAAAAAAAAAAAAGAAGAAAAAAAACTGCAAGTTACCCTTGAGTTGAGTCCATGACTACAGATGTAATACAGAGGATTCAGTTACATACAGCATCCATCTATAAGATCAACAGCAGCAGAAGAGCAACAGCTTGAAAAGAGACAGGAAACCGTTTTCATCACACTACAGGCTGGCACACTCATAGAAGCCATAGTTATATGCACCTCGACAGGAAAGAAAAAAGATCCATATCCTGCCAAGATAACTGAAACAAGTTTCCACTTTCCAATAATTTTCTACTGAAACGCGCACCATATGGTACCATCATCCCTCCAACAAGGCAGGTTCAACATAACATTTCACACTTTTGTCAGCAAATTATCTCTTTCAACTATGTTGGTTGGCAATGTACATGGACTACGGGCCAATCCTCCACATGTGTCTGGAGACTGCACTGCCCATGCTTTGTATCCAATGGGGAGGATGCCCCTACCTATGCCCTCCTACAACAGATGTTACAAATGGGTACAAAATGAATTGGCTAACCACTCGAAATTAGGCACAGAAAGAATGGACTATGTCTCACATAACCTTCACTCAGCGTTAAACTATGGCGAAGCTGTTTCTGATGATATGGTTACAGTAAATGTTCCGGTATTGTTAGTGTGTCAATAGGACCACTGGTCTGGGACGGTGAGGAAGTACTTGGACATGGCTTTCCTGAATCTCTTCTTGTACTGCATTGGAGAAATGACGGTTGGGGATTCATTCTTTGGCCCGCCAAGGATTCCTGACGCCTTCACCCAAGTCTCGAGCTGTTTGTCCCAGGTGTACTGACGCAGGTAGTCAATAATGCCAATGACAAGCTCTTTTTTCTCCTCATCGATTCCGACAAGAAGCGAGTAGTCCATGACATCAGCCAACTGCAAAGCAGAATAGACCGGATTACAACAGATAATTTATTAATGGTACAAGTCACCTAGTGAATGGTACTGAATGCCACTTTAGTCTTAAAATGGGTTGTGGCCCCAACACCCAAGAGTATAGTATAGATATGGTATGGAATTAGTATTAATAATTAATGAAGAAAAGGAATGAAATCCATTGAATAACACCATAAAGCAAAAAGAACTACAACAGAAATAGGGATAAGCAAGATGACAAAATTTACAATATTTGAATATGAGAACAGAACTCATGGTGGTATTGGTACTTATTAAAAGAATCCTGAACTAACAATAAGGTATGCAGTTCATGGATAACAGATATTATATATAAAAATTAAACAAAGAATGTTCCTTGTGCACTGAAACAATGATGTACAGCCAGTGCTAATGTAAAAATCAACACTTTAACTGTCTATTCAAATATATTTGTCAATATAGCACAAGACTTACTGCAAGAAATGCAGTGTCATTCCAGACAGCTCTTTCCAATCTTCGCTTAGCCTTACTCCCCAAAAATATAGGCTTGCTATGCAATGCCTCGATGAGGTTCGAATCCAAGAGAACTTTGGCATCCCCAGTCGTATAGCGTGAGCGTAATGAACCCTTTAGGTCATACACCCTAGATATCTTCCTTTCAAAGAAAAGATTTTCCATCACCATCAGATCCATCTTTACTTCCCGCCCAGATTTCATGTTCTTGACACTAACCTGAACTCAAGCAGAAAGGAAAATATAATTCAGTGTGATGTTTTACACTGTACAGTTAAATATACCTTGACGTAAAAAGTAAACACAAAACAAACCTGATATAGTCCTACTATTTTCGCTAAACAAGTTGGACTGCCTGAAGTCAATGATTCCATCAAATACTTGAAGTACCGAGGCGCAAATTCTACAAAAGATTCCAACTCTGTCCTGGTAACTTGTTTGATTATAAACCTCTCGTCCATCGTCTTTGCAAAGTAAACATTGCTTTTCCCACCTTGCGCACTCCATCTCTTGCAGCGACTTAGTGAACGTATGTAATCAATATCCTTGGGGCAACATTTCTTTCTGAGAGCAGCAAAATGCTTCTCAAAATAACAAATCACTGAGAACTTTGCTTTATCTGGAGGAATTGGTGATTCATCATCGAAAGAAAACTTAAAATGAGTTCCCTTGAAATCCAAATGATCTTGTAAAGCTGGCAAGGTTCCCTCACGCTTATGGCTGCTCAAGTCGGTAGTGTTTGAAAGATGTGAAAAGCTCAAACTTGAATTCAGTCTACGCGTGATTTGTTGCACATATTCTTCTGAAGTCATGGCATATGACACAATGCTGGTGGGCTCATCATCATAGACTGCAACAACAACATCTTCATATCCAATCTGAGGCAACAGCAGCCGTGCCCCATCATTAATCATGCTCTTAGCAGATGGGACATATGTGGGTGTACGAGTAAGAACAACATTTAATTTCTCTGTTACACCAGGGGACCTTTGAGAACACGCCCTCCGCATATTTGGCACTGGATCTTTCAGGATGCTTGTCATATCTCTAAAGTACTCAGCAGATTTGAATGATGATAGATGCAAAGAAGTCGGAGCCAATCCAGTTCGTTCTCGCTGCCGCAACCCCAATGTAGAATTAAATGAGTGAATTCTAACAGGGGTTACACCACCATTTGAACTGTCTAACGAATTAAAAGATCCATTTTCATCAATTTTGCTAAAAGCTTTTGGAAGATCATACTGTAAGTCACTAGACCCAGTCCATGCTAAATCAATGTTATCCGAAAAGATGGATGCAAGTGAAGGTAACCTCTCAACAGGTTCCATATCATTGGCAGGTTCAATAATAGGCCACTCTTTCCCTCCACTGAATTTACTGTATACTTTGTCGAGATCATCTGTACCATCCACTGGATACAAATTTGTATCAGACACACTGCATTCAGCATCGTTCAAGTGGCTCTCTCTAGATAACAGAGATTTTCTTGGACTTCCTAAAGATTTTCCAATCTCAGCATCCCCATGAAGCAAATCAGCTTTCCATTCCTTCAGTCTGGTGTCTAAGAGAATATCAAGATTATCAGAATTGGTCTTGGAAACATGACCATGTGTTTGAACAAGTGAGTCTACATGACATAGCCTCCGATCCCAAACATAAGCATCGAGAAGAAGAGCACGCCTCAGACGGTTAAGCTCCAGAATATCAATTGATGCTTGCATGGGGTGATCACTATCACTTATAACTGGTAAAAGCAATATCTGCAAAAGGGACAATAAATTAACATACAGAAGCCATAGCCCTGCATAATGTTGAAAGTACAGAAAACAATGTGAACCTCATATTCATTTCTTTCCATCTTAAGCAAATCTTTCATCTCCACGATACGTCTTTGAACAACTTCCTTCACGGGTTCATCCTCAGATACAATGTTCTTCTCAGTACAGAGAAGAAATTCGGATACTTCCACATGGATCGATTCCATTTTGCCAAATATCTAAAGAAACAGATACAAAAGCATTCATTCTAGAGCCGATGTGTTGTGTGCATAAAACTAACTCTGTTTCAACAAGTTCAACAAAATAGAATACCTCAATTGCCAAATTTTTCAGCCACCCCTGTGGACTGCGACAACTGAAATCCAGTATTGACGGGGAAGATTAACGGATAGAATATCAACAGGAGAATATCTGAAGAAACCCACCATATTTCCATACCTAAATTTTTAAATCGAATTGTTAAAATCTCATTGGAGTTAATAATGTGAATTAGAAGTATATCAAAGTCACATACCCATAGAAGCGAAGGCAGTCCCTCTGCAGAGAGTGTCCACAGCTTGCGACTCTGTTAGCAGTAGCATGATTCGAAAAACTTAGCTCCAGAAATTTCCCAAACGACAGACCCCAGGCAGCGTCTGACATAACTATTCTTCGTGTGGCAGGTGGAACACCATCCTGAGGTTCACACTTGAGGCATCGGTGCCACATCCATATCCTACCATCACGTTCACCAGGCAACGCTCGAGATAGAAGCCTCCTAACACTAATTGTTAGACTACCATGCTGGTGGGTGTAACACCTAACGTGTGATTCTGTTGGTTCTTTGCATGACTGGCAGCGATATCTCTGATGAAAAAGAATAAAGAGATATCTAATTAGTTTTTTGTTAAATAAATGATACATATTCTTAAGATGAATTTGGGACAGACCTGATCAAATAAATCTTCTCGAAGGTATCTCCCAAGTGGTTTATCAAAGCTACCATAAAACTTGATGCGGAAAAGCTGAGAGCGCTCACAGACCAAGCCTTTTGGAACACAAGTACTTGACAGTGATACTAAGATGCTCTGATGATTGTCAGTACCAGAAAAATATTCATCGGAAAGTTCATTCTTATCATGTTGGTCTGCTGAGTGAGAGTCATCATGTGGTTTGTTATCCCAATGGTTTACTTCCTGGTATTTCTCTGCTGAAACCTCATCTTGAGCATAGCTTGCAAGCTTTTCAAAATTATGTGAATGTTGACATTGTATCCTAGAATCATGATCCGAAGAACACAGAGATCTTGATACATAATGTTCACCAGGGTTCAGATGATCAACCGAATATTCAGATTCTGTATGTGCACAGTCTACCATGAAATCTTGGGCCTCATTTGATGGTAATGAACCAGGTGACACGGAGATGTTTTCGAACATCCTGTTGACCATAGTGGTTTGAGAGAGCCTGTTCTGTTCAGGTTTAAGTCCATGAGTTAGAACAGGAGGAGATCCAGCAAGATAATTATCCGCAGGATTTCTTGTATCTGACTCCATTAGAGAAGGTCTCAACTTAGGAAGTGTTGCACCTTCATCTGCAAAGAATGATGTTTCAAGAGACAGGTGATAAGCAGCAAAGACTGCAAGTTGTACAACACGCTTAATCCTCTTTAGCTCCTCCCGACAGGACCCTCTTAGTAGAACCTATACAAAATTGTGGCACAATTGTTAGATGTATATAAACCTAAAAAGGTAAAAACAAAAAAAATGAACCTCAACTAAATACAGGCATATGTAATCTATATCTATATAATTGATTTTATGATCATGTATTCGATGGTGGTTGTGCCATGAGCTCAGAATTCCAATGAAATGTATTAGAATAACAATGAGATCATTACCGTGCAACCCAGACGCCTTGGGCAACCTTCAAAGAACATCAGCGTCTTGGTCGATCTCCTAGTGGTCTGGTTTAGCGATGAAAATTCCAAAAATCTCTGTACCTTGAACATTTCACACTGACCTAGCCTTGCTGAAGCAATATTGTCAACTGATGATGCAATTTGTGCCCCTGTGCATCTTGATATCCTATCCAAAAGGGGCCTCTTAACATTCAGAACTAACGATATATCTTTTGCCAAGAGCTCTTGGGCATAAGATGAGGCACTTTTCTCGACTAGCAGCACATTAGGTCGCCTGGACTCAATCTTCCCAACGACTTTTCTCAGGTGCTCCTTCTCCTGCATTAAGGGAACTTCTTCTGTAAGAGCAGAAACATAATAAACACATATCCAGCATAAATATGAAGAGCTGTAGACCTGTTCCAGTATGGTGCCAATGGAAGTCAGTTTATTTGTCGCCCTGTGGTACTCAAGTGCACCCCCTAGAATGAGCAATTTTGCATTCTTATGCTCAGAGACCATGCGTTTGTGTTTCACATTTTTAGAGCAAACAACTCCCGCTACAAAATCACTGTATTTAATAAATTACTTGTCAGTTCGACACAACGGTGACAATAAGCATTACCGCAATGAACCGATGAAAGGACTAAATGAGTAAAAGCAAATAAAAAAGCATACCTGTCACTTGGGTCACCTGATGCTATACATTTGACCTTCACATAATAAGTAGGATCCATACTGCCACCTTTCTTGGTATCTGGCCTAACATAGCAAGCTGCTTGCCATGCCAAAGATGACACAATTTCAAGCCAATTTTTGGATCCATCATCTCCCAAGTTGATGCCTTCAGCCTTCAGTAATTGAGCCACCAGAGCTTGAAAATGACCAAGTACAGCAGTCCTCAAACCCGCTTTCGGAGCAGTGTTTTTGACCTCCCCAGCACGAGCTATTTTGTTAGTGCTAAAGCTACCAGTAACAAGAAGGCTGCTAGAGTCCCCAACCTCATCATCCTCGTCCTCTAATCCAAATAAACTTGACTCGATGTCATCACCCTCATCTTCTGGTGGTGGTGGGAGCCAAATACTCGCACCAAAATCAACTGGTGATGTGTTTCCTTCGCCTCTGGTAGCAACACCACCATTTATCTTTCCCAGCGCACCATCAGAATACAGGGTTGCCTTTGTACCATTTCCAGGAGAATCTGGGCTAAAACGTCCATTCTTCCTGTATGTCGGTGAGCCATCGTCCCCCTCATCCAGGACGGGCTCTCCAAGGGGCTTGGGGTCAAGGACCTGTTGATGTCGTTAGGGGTACTAACACTAATGGAGTCTGTGTCTGAAAAGTCATGTAAGAAGTCATTCCCTGGGCTGAAAAACTGAACCCCGGGCTGGTACTCATCCTCACCGTCCGCACACCTGCATCCATGAAAACTAATACAACAGAAATCAGCAGAAGCAGTTGACTAATTGTAACAAAACGGGTACAAATTTTCGTGAGAATTACTTGCTCCCAATACCACTCAAGTACCCACCACAAGTTTTCATCTTGTGTTCTTGAACCCCAAGTTTTACCCGAATAAAAAAGGTAAGGACCTTCATCAGCTAATTTAGTACCGTATATAATAGAAAAAGTCTTAACAGCAAGCAATCCAACTTCACTTCCCTTTCATCAGGCTATAAAAATAAAAAGAAATCACCTTGCCCTTTTCCCTCATAGCAAGTCAAAATGGAAACTTGAAACGTAAGTATAGCTTTTACAGGGCCACGGGAACGGAGGCGTAGCACAGTACCTGACAGAGGGGTAGCGGAGCAGCTGCGGCGAGGAGATCTGTCGGCGCAAGGCGATGGCGCTCCTGCCCCCGGATCTCGCCGCGGCGGGCGGCGGCGGCGGCGGCGGCGAGTCCGCGGGGGCCAGGCTCCCGCTGAGCGACCGCGGCATAGCAGGCGGCCGCCTGTCCGCGGGGGCGTCATCCGGCGTCGTGCCAGCGATGAAGGATCTGACCTTCTGCAGCACCGGAAAGTCCACCACTCCCATCACCGGCACGCCGGGAGAACTCGCACCAAATTACTTAATAAAAAAGCTACCAAAATAAGCAGAAAAAAACACGCCTTTGAGGCTAAAATTCCTCTCTGGCAACGCTGTGGCGGCGGCGGCACCGGTCGGGGTCCGTTCCAAGAGCGGAGGTTACTTCCTCCTTTTCTTCAACCTCCAGCAGCGGCGGCGCGTGTGTATGTACAGGCGGCGACTAATTATCGGCGGGAGGCATTTGGGGATCAGCCAATGCCGGACTGGTCGGTGGGCATAGGTCGGCAGTTCCTCGCCGGCCGGCCGTCCCCGCGGCCCGCGGGGTGCGGTGCTTTGGCGCGCGCTACGGGTTGGAGACGACGGGGGCGAAAACTGAGATGGAGCAGAGCATGGCCGGCGGAGACGATGCGGACGGGTGCCGGCGACAGAGACGATGGGGCGGTGTCTGCAGAAGAAGCAATGGCGGAATGGAAGAGGTGGGAGGAGGGGTGGGGCGGGCTTTTTAATTGCCGGGAGAGAATTGGAGGAATGCTGGTGATGGAGGAGCAGTATCTTTCAGACAAAAAGGAAATTAAATTGTGCTGTATTAATTGGTGGTGCGTACTGCGTAGATGTAGAGATACACACATACGGATACGAGGGCCGTACATACTTACCTCTAGAGATTTCGTTGGTTGGTGATTGATGAGTGTTTATGGTTCTTCTTGTTTTTTTTTTCTTTAGACGATGGGTATATTGTTCAGATGTAGACAATAAAACAAGATATGCGTTTATGTGGATTCAAAGTTCTTAGGCGTAGGGTAGTAAATGGTATTGGAAGATTTTTGTGAAATTATATTCTATACTTTGATTTGATCATGTACTATAATTAGAACATGTTAAGGAGCCTTTGGGTTTGGAAAGAATAACAAAATCTGTCGCATGAATGATATGTGAATGGTATTGGAAGATCGTTCTTTACCGTCAAAAATATTCAGTAAAATCGAATTTTTAGTATTCATGTGTATAGGAAAACAAAAGGATCCTTTGACGGTAAAGAACAAGTATGTCTCATGAATGACAAGTACGTCAGGCTGGTGGCAGCAAGTCTCATGGAGGCTTATCTCTGGGTGGTAGTGCCTTTGTATACACAATCCTTTTTTTTTTCTCTTATCTAACAGCAACATGCAATCCTTATATTTCTCAAAGAGTTTGTTACACAAAGAAATCACTAATTATTTGATACATGTGGCTACTTGATTTGTTGTTTCCTAAAGGTGCTGGTATGCCCACAAAAGTGGGGGCGGCTCCACCTAGGCTAACATCTTGAATGTGGGTGATAGATACCTTCAAAAAGCATGGTATACGTGGTAGGAACAAATTCAATAATAGGAGTAGTTGATGCTTATGCCATCAAATAATACGCTGCTACCACAACTTCAAGATATGACAGTTGGGGCCTACAGTTTCTTGGGCCAGCAAGTCAGTGTAACATAGCAAAAATATTTTGGTATATTTAACCACGTGGAATTTCAGATTCACTAGAATATTCATAAAACCGAAAGTGGATGCACTGTGTGTCATGGTCGGAGGGATAGACAGCCATATCAATGTCGTATGGCTGCAATTCTCAGGTTATTAGTATAGTTGTAAATTGTATAAAACTTTTGTTGCCTATTTGATTTATCCTGCACCATGATCTAGTGGCAGCAGGATTTTGGGAGAAAAAATCTCTGCACCAGGACAGTGATTTTCCCCATTTTTCCTGTTGCTGCAACGCTGGAAGAGCGTTTAGGTAACTAGCATTTGACACATCCTTAATTTCGGAGTTGGAAAGGACAGTGATATTCCTTGCTTTATTCTGTTTTTTCCCCCGAAATTTACTACATCGCTATATTGAATAAGTGAGACAAATAGAAAGGGCATGAATGTTGGAGTAGAAAAAAGAAAACCAAGAAGGAAAAACTGCTCCTCAATACTCTTCTTTAGAACTTGGATTGGAAAACCGGTTCCATTTGTCTTTTTATTATTTTAGCTTTCTTAATCTGATCTTCCATGAATGATCAAATTGAAAATTATGAACTCACAACAACCATACGCTAGAACTTTCTTTCCTCCTTGTACCTAGATTAAATTTTACCGTTGCATTTTTAGTGTTCCACACTACAACCGCCGAATAAGGATTTTCATCCAGTTTAAACCAGACCACTACCAATTTGACAAGCTTAAAAATGAATTGCACATAAATAATAGTATATTCATGTCAACAGCATCTATCGTATATTCTTTGTTTTCCCTATTTGGCAACGATTCCGGTAAGCCGTGGCTGAATGGTCTCTTCTCTTTTTTGTTTCTTAATTCATGGCTGGACAGTCCTAAGTCCTAACACTAAACATGAAATTGTTTTGGATGACTTATATATTAATCCCTTGTGATATATGAATGACACTCACCAAAGCAAATTTTCCTACAACTCATTGTGAACATCAATCTTATTTGTACCATGAACGGCAGGGCTATCTCCTCCGTGCACATCCACATCTGCTGAAACCTTGCCCTAGCATCAATGCACGCCTATGCAGTGGTCAACCTTGACGGCACGAAAAGTGCACACATATAGGTAGTACAATATGCACCCTAAACCCTATTTGTGTGTACACATGGATAATGTGAAACAAACATATCATTAATTCAAATGGTTAGTAATGCACGAGGAACCATTGTAAATACCTTGTTACATGAATCTCTTTCAATTCCCTTTTTGTTGTAGCTGACTTGCATGTAGTAGATATTTGTAGTCGGGCGTATCCTTGACTAGGTTCACTTGGGTCGGTGTTGTGCTGAGAATAGCTCTGATGCGGGAAAGGTCCTTTTTCTTTATCCATTGGGGTGGGATGTCCCTCACCGTTGAAAACTTGTAAAAAATCACATTTAGAAAATTTGAAAAATTATGGATTTTGTTGTGTTCATAGTTGATATGATAGAAAGTACATACACAAAGTTTTAACTTTAAATTCAACTTTATCTAAAAGATAAAAATTAACAAATTACGGAAGAAGATGACAAATTAACTTTTTTGTCCTTTCCTTTTGTCTTTATTCATAACTTGTTATTTTTATATTTTTTAGATACATGTTTAGTACTCATATAAACTACACTGCATGTATACCAACTTTCATATAATTTTAAAATTTTTAAATGATAATTTAAATATTTATTATATTTTCTCTCTTCGATGAGATGTCCTGTTGTCGATGAGAAAAAAAATCCTTGTCCGCACTTATGTCAATTGTCCATGGATCGGAACGTGTGTCCTGTGTAGCCTGTTGAATAAATGGGTGCGGTGTGCAGTGTAAAGCTGAAGGCTCATGAGTCGTGACCACTGCAGTAATTGTTAATTTGCAGTGATACGGATGATCCATGGCTATACTCTCTACTCCGTTCCATTTCCATATGTTGTGGGCATTTCATTTTGCATTAGATATTTTAATAACAATAAAAGTTTTCGTTGCAATAGTAATAATAATACAACATCAACTGTTGACAGTCACGAAGAAGAAATTGGGGTTTGCGTCCCAGAGATTTTTTCTTCACTTGAGGTTGACAAGCGCAGTATGCCGGAAACGGACCTGTGTTATCTATTTCTATCTTGGTAGCTACGCTTTCGAATTGCCTAAATTCAAGGTAAACAGCTGTCTTTGGTGCATCCAAGATGTGAAAGTCTGCAACGTAAACTTTGTTTACACTTGCTCGTCGCACCGCCCGATCTATTTCTGTCTCTGGATGACGGTCCTCCCGTGGTTTCATGCTGTGCGCACATGGATATGATTCCTTAATCCAACAGAGGCCTCACGTTTTTGGGTCAGGTAACTCGAAAATTCTGAAGAAAGGGTTTCATTCTATGATAATCTTGGCTATTGCCACCTTGCCGGCCGGTCTACACCAAGCGCAGTTGGTGCCTAATTTGCCAAAGCCTATGACCACTTTATTGCGCTGTCATATATTAGTAAAGTCATCATATAAGTTGTAACAGGGTATAACAGCCGAAAAAACTGACAGCGGGGTCTCCCTCGTTGTTTTCTGTAAAAGAAAAGCAGATAAAATGCGGTATCAACAAAAATCTTATGTAGAGACAAACTCGTATGTGCTTACGGAATTTTTCTTTTTGAGTCGAAAGAAGAATCATATTAATATGTAGTTGAGTATAGACTTAAATTACAAGGACTCTGTAAACCAAAGAGATTAGAACCGATAGCACTCAACATAGCTCAAAACTCAATTCCAAACATGTGTGGCGGTCCATATGTATGACTGCACAGGCAAATGACATTCTTGCGCCATAGACGGCTTAACTAGAAATAGTGACAAAGCATGAATGGCAACATTCTCGTAGACGGAATTGAGCATCATCTTCTTTCTCATGTCTCTCTCCTTCTTACTCCTGCCACCGAAGAAGAAAAGAAACTAGACCCAAAATTCTCACTAGTCCTCTATCGTGATTGAATCTAATCGCGACAAACGGAGAATGACCCGGAGAATTTTATTCCATGGCGGCGACATCATCCCGTCTCCATGTTACCATCCAGAAACCTAATTCTCCATGTCGTCATGAGCTATTGACGTCGCCGCCGCCACCTTCATCGGAGCCACCATGGAGAGACCAAATCCACCCTTCATCTTCGCCGTCATCGGAGAAGAAGATGAGAAAACAAATCCCCAATACGAAAATTCTTGACATACGAAGAACTCAACCCTAATTTAGAACTCGATCTAAACTAGGGAATTAGGTTTGGTAAAGACTCGCCTATCCGTCACAAATAGTAACATGAAAAAGAAACCTAAAAGATCTCCTCGCTGTCACTGGACCAGGACCACATCGTACGAAATGACCGGTCTTCGTTTAAGTAAATACCTGTCCTATAGTTCAAGCTTTAAAACATTTTTTTATAGTATTTTCAGTTGATTGAAAGTTTGGAGAATTTTCAGTCACCATCCAGCATCACTATAGTCTATACATCAATAATTTTTATCTCTCTTTCTACATATCACATAACCTTAAAAAATAAAGAACAGTACAAAATTATAGTACCAATCATGGTGATTTAAAGTTTCTTATTTTTCAGTCGATTGAAAAGAAGGAAAGATGTTTTTTTCTTATTTGTGGGCATGTAATGAACGTACTCTCGCTTTTTATCATTCAGTGTTGTGATGCTCTTTCCTATCCTTTTTTTAACGGATTTCAACTCCCATTTCTCAATCCTCGTTCCGTGGTGTCGAAGAAATACATGGTCATGAAGATTCATGATTTGTCAATCTTTGACCATAAAACATATGAAAAGCAAGTACGTATATTAATCAATTGTTTCTTTTTAATATTTTGTCCCTTGAAAACGAATGTAGGGCCTTTTCAAATTGGCCTCTGCAAGGTGCTTGAGCCACCTGTGCAGCACAGCTAGAACATTTGACGTGCTCGTAAGCCACATTCCCCATTAGGAAACACGTATTTAACTAACTTGGTCCCTAGCATTATTATTACTCATCCTTCTCTTATGTGGTCAAACCTCAGATGTGGCTTGCATGCATGAAGCCATGTCAGCCGTACTGCGCTAGCTGTCTCCGGCCCACTCGAAACAAAATCTCGCACAAGTTGTTGGTTCATTAATCCGATGAGAAAATAATCTTATCTAAATTTTGGCTTTAGTTCTTTCTCGCATGCGTGAAGCCATGTCGGGTAGCTTGGCCTCTCTTGGACTCTTGATATACTGTACAAAAGAGAGAGTGGACAATTGTTTAGCCACTTGAAAAACTGTAAATAAACCACGAACTATTAATTGAAGGCATCAAAATTACATAAACTATTATTTCTTTGACTGGATATATATCGCCTCTCTCCTGATATACATAAGAGAGTGGACAATTGTTTAGCCACTTGAAAAATCGTGAATAAACCACGAACTATTAGTTCTTTGACCGGATATATGTCGAGTCAAATTTTGTTGCCGTTATGTTGGATATTGGTTATTGGATAAGGGAATCAATTGTGCCGAGTGGCTCCCACGTCATCATGTGAATCTAAAACAAATAATATAAAGCCCGAATTTTTCTAACCGTGTGGCCATGATCGACGTGCTTGGGTATTTGCACAAGAGGGTTCGAGGTACTATAGAATTAATAGTTTACATATTGGGTTTTGCTAATTTTAATTCGATTCAAACTTTCAATGACCATCCAACATTACTAGATTATAATCCATTAAAAATATTTTTTATAGTTTATACATTAACATATTTTCTTCTCTATGTAAATGTTACATAACCCTAAAAGATAAATAACAATATAAATTCTAGTACCAATTATGGTGATTGAAAGCTTCTCAACTTACAGTCGATTGAAAAAAAAGAGGAAAGATGTTACTCCCTTCATTCTTTTTCTTTTGACGTTAGGATAAGGATCTTAGTTCAAAAATAAACTAACTCCTTTGTCTAAACGTCATTAAAATAAGAATAGAGGAATATATATTTTACAAGATAACTGATCTATGATTCTTCGAATTAGGTATACATGCGAGCCGTGCCAAGAGACCCAACTAATTGGCATGTGAAACCGCAGGCTTTTTGCATGCTTTAGCCGCAAATGTTTTTTCATTTTTTGTTTGGAATCAAGCAAAGATCCCTCCCCCAATATCAGACGATATGGCTATCAACCAGGAGGGCAGAGGAGATTCATGGAATAGTTTTCAGGCATTGTTAAAGTATGGCGTGGCACTTTATGTTTTTTTTGGGTCCTTGAGAGTGAACATTGAGCTTTTTCATAAGCATACTAAGATAACAGAGTCGGTTACTTTTATCGAGATCAAGTAGTGGCTAGTGCTGTTACAGACTATTGCATTCAGTCACATGTTATCCTGAAGAGGTGAACATCAACATTTTTTGTCTGAAAACCCGGACATTGTCCTTCAGCTTGTCGACAAATCTAGTAATCTGGTTTGATTTATGCATGTGCTTTTAACTAAAACTAAACAAGAAATAGAAAAGCGTCTGTGCATTGGAGGGGCCGAGGGCATCAGCCGGTCGGTGGAAGCGGACAAGCTTGCTTTCATGGAAAGCGCGATTCCGCCCAGCATCCGGGGCCCCTTGCCTGCGTTTGTTCGTTCGGCAGCTTTCGTTGCTGTGGCCGGCGGCAATCAACGCCGCCCAGCCTCATTCACGTCGTCTGAAATAGCCGTACCAAGCATGCCCCCTGTTCTCTTGTTGTACTTATGCTACCGATTTATATTATATGGTTGCACTCAGAATATAACTTGTTGCAACCAACGTCGAAATATGCAAGCAAGATTCTTTCTAATATTAGAATCATTTTCACCTTATAAGTATGAATGTTGTTATACACACAACCGGGTTGTCCGACCCGGCCATCCGATCCACACACATTGGCTACTTTGCAAGGATTAACAACAGACCACTAATCACGATTGGATGCAACGACTCACAAGTACTCCATTCGTCCAAGAATATAAGGATTTGTTGACTTTCTCGACTTACTCGTTTGACCATTCATCTTATTCAAAATATTTATGTAAATATAAAAAATAAAGAAAACATATTTAAAACATATCTAGAAATAAAATAAATTCTAACAAAATAAACAAAATTTTACCAAATTTTTTAAATAAGGCGAGTGATCAAACATGATCTTTGAAAGTCAACAAATACTTTATATTTCTGAACGGATGTAGTAGTCGGAAGGTCTAGTCGGACATAGAGCATTTCCGTATAAGTATGCCCAACTAACTTTTGAAAAGAATCACTTATTGTTTCTTAAATTTCCTTCTGAGTTCTTAAGATGGTCTCTGCCTGACACGGCATAGCAGAGTCGGCACTTTACAGCTCTTGCTCGAAGCTCACATGGGGATCACAATCTTTTTCACAGTTCTTGCTGCAATCTCCAAAGATCACACAATCTCCTCCAAACTGGCCCCACTGTCAGAATTAATGAATATCCAGATCCTTCGCAGGCACAGTAGGACCCTAAATGCCTTCAAGTCTGATCGCCGCTTCCTCCTACTGATAGTGAAAGCCTTTCCGGATGCCACACATTGCATGTGGTTCATGCTCTCTCTCTCTCTCTCTCTCTCTCTCTCTCCCCCCCCCCTCTCTCTCTCTCTCTCTAAATGCTTCTTATCTGTCTTGCATGATGCTAACAAATAGTATAAAGGATTGGAATTCCATTTCGAGAAAACACGAAATGGATCAGTTATCAGTTACATGCCATCGCCCATCACTGTCCAGGTTGCTGTTACACGTTTCATAAGTTGCAGGAAACCAGGTGAAGCCATGCACTGAACTTCAACTTGTTTATGGTCTGGTATAGCTATTCTTCCTACGCGTGCAGTTATCCGACTGAAATCGTTTGAGAGCTCTGCATCGTTAGTGTTGCTGGATCATTGGTGGTGCTCAAATGTTGATATTAACTTGTGCCCTGAGCTCAGGGTCAGACACTGGATTATCTGAACCAAGACTCATCATGTTCCCTGGGTCGTCAGGATCTTCTAGGACCATGAACGCCTTTGCTGCCTACCTCTCTACCTTTACCTCAGCCAGCCCCGGACAGTTGACGATGTCAGGCTCACCAATTGGAGGCATGCAATTTGTTGCGTTACCATCGATGGGAATATTATGACTCGGGGATTAGAGACATGGATAACATTGTCATTGAGTCCGCGGGATGATCTCCCTGTCACAAAATTCTTTTTGGTGACCTTACTCATCGTGAAAATGATTTTGCAGACGGGTCCGGGCATTGAAAATCTGACTTTTTTTGTGGACCGGCCGCAAAGTCCTGCAGAAATCTGATGCGTATGAGATTTAAATAAGGTGTAAAATTATGCATCCTGCAATTTGCAGCGCCATAATAATGTCTGAGGCGAGAACAGGATTTTGCATGTGTGCGCGGGCACCAAGGATTCTGAATTTCATCTGCAACCGGTACAGCAAGTTGGTGCCTAGAAGACATAATAGCGAATTGATATTTATCTCCCAATTGTGGTGTTAAAAAAAAAGAACTTCCAATTTGCAAATACTGACTAGTAGACGACAGCAGCGAGAAAAATACGTTTCAACAGTGGGGCTACAAGACATAATAGCTAGGTACATAGTGTTAGCTTCAAGTGTCTTGTTTTATTATACCCCAAAATGAAATAACCAAAAATAGTTTTGTTTGATTTGCGGGATAATTTTTTTAAAAGAAGCTAATTCCAAGTTAAACGAAAAGAAAATAAACTAAATTTGTTTTAGATGTGAAGATAAAGCAAAGAAAACTCAACATGTGTTGCATCTCAATTTGTAGATAAATAAATTAACACGAGTCACAATCAACCTCTGCAACATGATGCACAAACATATCTAGTTTCCCAACAGAAAAGTTAGGCGCAAATACTGTCTCCCTGAGATAATAACTTTATCTGTGATGCATGCTTGAACCAGAAACAAAATGCCAAGAGCAAGAGGGCCGCACAAAAAGGTGAGCAAACTGTGCAAGATAGCCATTCAGATATGCTTGGGCCAGAAACTCCAGGAGACAGCACTAAATAACCTCACCTACTAGTTTTTTT
>JAUNZO010003877.1:0-27130 GCA_031894775.1 Chloris gayana | reverse complement strand
TGTTTGTTACATGGATCTAGGCATCGTCCTAGTAGTAGTAGTAAAACATCCTAATCGCTTCGAGCCGAGAGAGAGAGAGAGAGGGGAGAGATCCATACCGGAGATGTGGATCGGGTGACGATCCATGGAAGAGGACGACGGCGCCATCCGCGTCGTCAAGGCGGGCGCGGTGGAGTTGGTGAGGGCCGGCGAGCTCGTCGCCGGTGCCGATCCGGATCCGCTCCCCGCTCGGTGCCCGTCATGTCCGGAGTGAGGATGGAGTCGAACCAAAGCTCGAGGGCGTCGATGGATGTCGTCGTGGCGGCGGCGGCGGGACTTCCCGTCACTCCTGCGCTCCCTAGATCGGTAGGGTTTCGTGTATGTAGGTGGGGATTGTGGCGGCGCGGTGAACCTCGTACCGAGCGCCCGGCCCCCACCTGTCCTTTTATATGCGCGCGAGTGTGACAGGGGCCCACCAACCATGTAGGGTTGGGCGCCCCCGATCGGGCGCGGATTTGGGCTGCTCGGGCCTTTGGGCCCGGCGGAGATCCGTCTAACAATCTCCCCCGGATCTCTTTTCCGTATCTATCCCATTATAGATTAACCCATAGGGCATATCTCGTCGTCACGGCTAAACACCGATAGACTCAACGACCACTATGTGTATCTCCATTCGAGTGATAGAGGTATTCGTTGGGCCCCGAGTCCAAGATCATAAGGCTTCCCTCAAACCCATGCCGGCTACGTGTTCCGTGAACACGCTGGGTGGAAGACCTTTCGTAAGCGGATCCGCGAGCATTCTCTCGGTTCCGATATGCTCAAGACTTATGGTTTGATCTTGGACTTTATCTTTCACAACATAAAACTTAATGTCAATGTGTTTGGTAGCACCACTTGACTGGTTGTTGTGAGCGTACATGACTGCGGGCTCATTGTCGCGAGTACAACTTTAGTGGTCTCTCAATGCTATCAACCACTCTTAAACCGGGTATGAATTTCTTCGACCGGTTAACTCTGTCCCGTGGCTTCATAGCAAGCTATGAATTCTGCATACATAGTCGACCCTGCTTGTGATACTCGTTTGGAGCTTTTCCACGAAATAGCTCCTCCGACCGAGGTGAAAATGTATCCCGAAGTCAACTTCGTGTTATCTTTCGCAAAATCTGAATCCGAGTACCCCACAACCTGGAGTGAGTCTGTTCTCCGATAGACCAACATGAGGCCTTTTGTGCCTTGCATATACCGCAAGACTTTCTTAATCAATTTCCGAGTGCTCGGGCCCGGATTACTCCGAAATCTACCAAGCAACCCGGTGACAAACGCCAAGTCCGGTCGTGTGCACACTTGCGCATATCGTAAGCTCCCGATAGCTGAAGCATACGGTTTTGACTTCATCTCGTCAATCTCATATCTGTTTTTGGGTTTCTGCCAATCCCCAAATTTCTCTCCCTTGGCTATAGGGACAGGTGTGGCTTTACAATTATGCATGTTGAATTTCTTCAACACCTTCTCTATATAAGTTTTCCGGGACAGTCCCAATGCGTACTTCTTCCTATCTCGGTGAATCTCTATGCCCAAAACATACGAGGCTTCACCAAGATCTTTCATGTCGAAATGTGAGGATAGGAATTTCTTTGTCTCTTGTAGTAGACTAACATCACTACTCGCCGATAGTATGTCATCCACGTACAAGACTAGGAAAATGAATTTTCCATTCTTAAACTTTGCATAAATGCAATTATCCTCAACATTCGCTTGAAAGCCGTGTTTCTTGATTGTGCCATCAAACTTCAAGTACCACTTGTCTTGAAGCTTGCTTTAATCCATAAATGGATCTCTTTAAACGGCATCCCATTTTCTCCTTTCCTTCCACGACAAAACCTTTCGGTTGAGCCATGTAAACTCTCTCTTCTAGATCCCCGTTAAGAAACGCCGTTTTTACATCCATCCGATGTAACTCTAAATCAAAATGCGCTACAAGAGCCATTATGATTCGGAAAGAGTCTTTACACGAGACTGGAGAAAAGGTCTCATTGTAATCTATTCCTTCCCTCTCGTGTGAAGCCCTTCGCCACAAGGCGTGCTTTATATTTCTCTACATTCCCTCTAGAGTCATATTTCGTCTTGTAGACCCATTTGCAGCCTACTTGTTTTGGCTCCTTTAGGAATATCCGCTAAGTCCCAAACATCGTTGAGACTCATAGATCTCATCTCATCTTTCATGGCCTCTAACCATTCGGATGAATGATCACTCCTCATGGCTTCTTCATACGAGGTGGGATCATCCTCCATATGAAACTCTTCCGTATTATACAATACATAATCACCGCTTATAGCGAGCTTTCCGATTCTCTTAGGTCCGCTAGGGCCTTCATCAGCTGGCACAATTTCCGGTTGGGGTTCTTGTGGAACCTCCTCCTCTAATTCATCATCGTCCGTAGGAGGCTGCTGCAGCTCCCCTCATCCGTGGCGACAGCCTCTGCGGGATCCTGAAGGACGGGTTCCTCGTTGATGACGGGTGGAGTGACAACAGGTGCCGGCACCGCAACGTCACGCATCACGGGCGCAACATCAACGGGTAGTGAGAAGAAAGGTTCTTGACTCATAAAATTGGGTACGTATACCCGTTTCTTCTCAAGATCGATTTCTCTCGCTATCATGTTCCCCCGATCATGTCGTCCTCCAAGAAGACGGCATGTCCGGTTTCTACAAACTTCGTGTATCCGTTAGGGCGGTAGAAACGGTATCCCTTGGACTTTTCCGGATAGCCAATAAAATGGCAAGCGACTGTCTTGGGATCCAACTTCCCAAGATCCGGGTTAAACAACTTGGCCTCTGCTGGACTCCCCCACACGCGGAGGTGAGCTAGCGAAGGCACTCTACCGAGTCCATAACTCGTACGGTGTTTTGGGCACCGACTTTGTTGGAACTCCGTTGAGAATATAAATTGCGGTTTTTAAAGCCTCCATCCATAGACCCAATGGGAGTGTGGAGTAGCTCATCATGCTACGGACCATATCCATTAGGGTACGGTTACGCCTTTCCGCCACTCCGTTCGTTGTGGCTCGCCGAGTGTGGAATACCGAGCGACTATGCCATTCTCTTGTAGGAACCTTGCAAAAGGTCCCGGGACTTGTCCATAAGGCGTATGACGACCGTAGTACTCCCCTCCACGGTCCGATCTCACGATCTTTATCTTTAAATCATGCTGATTTTCAACTTCAGCTTTAAATATCTTGAATTTATCCAATGGTTCTGATCGCTCTTTAATTGGATAAATGTAACCAAAACGGGAGTAATCATCCGTGAATGTTATGAACGAGTCATAACCATCCACACTCTTTACGGGAAAAGGTCCACAAATGTCCGTGTGAATTAACCGTAAAATTCCCGTACTGCGTTTTGCATCTTTCTTAATTTTCTTAACGAATTTCCCTTTAATGCATTCGATGCATTGTTCTAATTCGGAGAACTCTAACGTTGGAAGAATCTCATTCTTCACAAGTCTCTCAATTCTCCCCCTCGAAATATGGCCTAAGCGACAATGCCATAATTTCGATGAGACGGGTTGAGTTCTCTTTCTCTTTTTATTCTTTTTCTTTTGAGATGACGAGGGCGTATCATCATTCTCATTCTCATCATGCAAATCAACATTCGCATCTTGCAAATCAATATTCGCATCTTCTATCACATTCACATCATGACCAAGTGATAATAAATAAAGCTTATCTTGTAAGGATGCAAAACCAATGCATTCATCTTTAAACCACAATTCACACTTGCCATTACCAAAATGGCAATCATATCCATCAATATCCAAAAGAGAAACACTAATTAAGTTTCTTTGTAACGAAGGTACATAAAAGACATTCCTAAGCCTAAGTATGAAGCCATCCGCAAGCTGTAGGTGAAGATCTCCCACGGCTTCCACCTTGGCTTCAACTCCATTGGCCACTCTAATGGAACCTTCGTTTCTTGCTATTGCCCTCTTCATTACGAAACCCCGTATACAATTTGCAACATGAATAGTTGCTCCAGAATCAATCCACCAAGTGGATCTAGAATAATCAACATACAAGGATTCATTAACAAAAGTGATTAAGTTCTCACCTTGCTTTCTATCCAGCATCATCCCGAGCCATCGTGGGCAGTCCTTCTTGTAGTGCCCCTTCTTGCCACGAGTGCATGCACTCATCTTTCTCCACCGTGGGTCCGCCTCGCTCGCGGTCGATGCCTTGGACCCCTGCCCCTTGCATTGTTGGAGGGATACTTAGGGCCTTTGCCCTTGTTATCTTTCACATGGTTGACAGGAAATCCACCATGTTGGCTCTTCACTCTGTCCTCCTCTTGAATGCGGTTGGCTCCAATCATTCTCTTTCATGTTGTAGTTCCCAATAAGATTGTCAAACTGCTTTGGTAAGGACAGCAACACAAAATGCTGTAGCAGCTTGTCATCTATGTTTATCCGCATGGGTCTCATTTTCCGAACCATCCCACTCATCTTGAGGATATGCTCTCCGACGCCACCATCACTGTACTTCTCATTAACAAACTGTTTAAGCACTTGGGTGGCATAAGTTCGGAAGAACCAGTGAACTGGTTCTCTATCCTCTTGAGGTACCCGAGCAATGGTTTCCTCCTCCGGTATTGAGCCCAAGATAGCGGGCTCAATAGTGTTTCCGACCAAAGCTATGCACTTCTTGTTATCTAGCACCCATCTCCCGTGCTCAATCCGATATAATGAGATGGTGGGAGCATAGTCCCTCCGTCTCTGTACCCAAGAGTCATCGGACTCATCTGCGCCCCGACCAAAGCAGGCGGCTCCGTTGGGCACGGAGTGTTCACGACCCATTCCACCTCGCCACGGATAAAGGCGAAGTCAAGTCTCCTCTTCCACTCTCCATAGTTGTCGCCCTTCGGGACAGGGAATGTCCTTGAGGCTGTTCATCGGAGAGGATCCTGAAAACAACATGAAAAAGTGAGAACAATAGTCACAATAAAAACTACCATGCCATGTATTAAAGTCTACATCACCGTTGGGCGAGAAAATAGACAAATAACACATAAATGGTCTAATATGACATTGCAATTAACAACTTTGGTCGATAAATCACAATGACATATAACAGAAATAAATGCAGCTAAAAATTAAATTTCTCTCGTTGGTTCGAAATTTAATTTTAGAAAACATCAATTTCATCCCATAATTAATCTTGCAGCGGAAACATATCTTAAATAATCTATGAACAGTAGCAAAATATCTGAAATTTTATTCTCTGTAAAATTATCCCGTTGGTTCAAAAATTACAGAGACAAAATTTAATCTAAAACATGCTAAAAAAGCACTTAAATATCTCGGAAAAACAGGGGAAAAACTGATCCGTAAAAGGCTACTGTTCTCTTACGTAAAATGGCCCATTTCTGATTTTCGCACGCGCCCATACGCATACGACTTTAGGCCCATTTATGTTCTCGTGGCCCATTTCTGTTTAAGCCCGCAAGCGAAAAACAGGACCAAACTTGGCCTTTCGGCCCATAACGTGAGCGCAGCGACTCGATGGGCTTGAGGCCCAAGGGCGAGCGGTCGGGCCACCAAACCGGCCCGGCGCGCCGCACTCGCCTCATGCCCCGCCTCCATCCGGACCGTCCGGGTCGATCCGACGGCCGGCGCGAGTATCGCCCGAATAAAACCGGTGTGTCGGCAATCGGAACCCTAGCTCCTTCATTCTTTCCTCGCTCGCTCACCGCTCTCTCTTGCGCCGCACCGAGCGTCGCGCTCTGCCCGCGCGCGCGACCTAGAGGCCGCCGGCGGTGAGTGCTCCAGCCCGACGCAAGCGCCGGCGAAACACCTCCTGTCCATTTTTCTTTTCCTCTCGATCTTCTATCCCCTCTCGTTTCTCATCCACCGACGGCGCCGGCTAGATGATTCGGGCGCCGCCTCAAGGGCCTTCGCCGGTGAGCGCATTCGCCGGAGAGCGAGTGCGCCGCCGTCGAGGGTTCTTGTGGTCGGCGCCTTGTTCCGCCGCCGCCGAGGAACGTCGGCGGCGGTGATCCGGTCCCACCTCCGGCGAGGGCCGGTGATGGGGCTGCGACGGCTACAAGATCCGGGTAAGAGATACATGGATCGAGCCTCGCTCCGTTGGTTTCCGGGGATTTTGGGGAAAAATCTAGGGTTAGGGTTCCGAGCTAGGGTTAGGGTTCTTAGATCTGAAACTGTTCTTCTATGTTCTTTGATCCGAGACACGGATCTCTGTCTACTAGCTACTAAACGATGCACGTAACGTGCTCCGGTACCATTGTTTGTTACATGGATCTAGGCATCGTCCTAGTAGTAGTAGTAAAACATCCTAATCGCTTCGAGCTGAGAGAGAGAGAGAGAGGGAGAGATCCATACCGGAGATGTGGATCGGGTGACGATCCATGGAAGAGGACGACGGCGCCATCTCGCGTCGTCAAGGCGGGCGCGGTGGAGTTGGTGAGGGCCGGCGAGCTCGTCGCCGGTGCCGATCCGGATCCGCTCCCCGCTTCGGTGCCCGTCATGTCCGGAGTGAGGATGGAGTCGAACCAAAGCTCGAGGGCGTCGATGGATGTCGTCGTGGCGGCGGCGGCGGACTTCCCGTCACTCCTGCGCTCCCTAGATCGGTAGGGTTTACGTGTATGTAGGTGGGGATTGTGGCGGCGCGGTGAACCTCGTACCGAGCGCCCCGGCCCCCACCTGTCCTTTTATATGCGCGCGAGTGTGACAGGGGCCCACCAACCATGTAGGGTTGGGCGCCCCGATCGGGCGCGGATTTGGGCTGCTGGGCCTTTGGGCCCAGCAGGAGATCTGTCTAACACATATGAATTCAATATATTTTCACTAAACTATGGAACTCCTTAAATCATGTGTTATGGGCCTTGGGCCCATTGTATGGCATGGGCTAGTGCAGGTTAGTCTGTTGTTTAGTTTGCTTAGATGTCAAGTTAGTTGTCCGAGTTAGATATAGATCATTAGCGATCGTGTAGGCGTGTAGCCATCAAGTTGGTTTGAGTTTGAGATTGTTATGATTGTAAGCCGGACGGCTAGATCATGCCAACCAATTGATCAACAAAACTAAGCAAGAAGAAACCAATTTAAGCAGTCAGAATCTCCAAGGGAGGGCAACTTGCCGGTTTCTGCGATCTATCATTGGCTAATCCATATCATCATGTATGTTTGAAAATGGTGAGGGAGTTTGTCATCGGAAAGACAACCATCGACAGTAGGTCAGCTTTTTATACGAGTCGGGTGATCTTTGCTTCACTGGTGTTTTTCATAACTGATGAAAATTTGTCAAAATATATAGACCACCTGTTTTTCAGCTTTGTTGAGCTTCTTAATGAAGTGATTCGAGAATGGTGATTCTACTATTCTTAAAGAGGATTATGTGATTGGTACAATAACTTGTTGATATAACCTTAATTAGTTACCAGCATAAAAAAAACTCTTAAGTAGGTTATGTTCTCTGCAGAAAATAATTATTGGTAGCATGTGGTGAAGTGCATCACCTCATTCACAAAAACAAAAGTGCATCACCTTTTTCTAATATTCATATCTCTCATTATGTTGAATCATTTATATCTTAGTATGATATTCTCATACAGTTCTATTGTTATGCAGGTATAAGGATTTTTGAAGATATTGCAAACTCAAAGGTGAAATTTTATTTTGTTTCATAAGGTCAAATGTATGAGTTTTGCTAGTTAGATTGTTGATTTCCTTCTTATTTTGTTGAGCCATATTAATTTTACAAATATGTAATGCTCTAACAAGCAATGAAGCATGACTAAATTTCTAGTAGTCACTGTTATGTGGTCCACACCATTTCCATATCAGAGGTTTACTTGTCTGGATATTTTTTACGATAGTTCAAAATGCAAAAACCCAGCCCTGTGCCCGAAATATATATATGCGGGGTCATCCACTTCATGTAATGATTCATGACGACCTATCCTAACAACCAGAAAGGTCATTGCAAAACTATCACTAAACTACAGTTTAGTGATACATCTTCTTAAATCTGTAGTTTTGTGATACACATCATTAAATCTGTAGTTTTGTGATAGTTTTGTCAAAACGAAAATTCAACTGCGCCCAGTGGAGCTTGCACCCTCAACATCCCAGCCGTCCCAGCGTGATGCTGCTCTTTCATCCTTGTGTATGGCATTAACAGTGTTACCGGCTGCCGTTAAACTGGATGAAGTCACCTCAGTATGGCTACAGCACCTGCCAGTACATTTACTTTTGAGTTTTGACCACCATACTATACCCACGTCCAAATAGAGTGAGCATCCCAGCACAGAGACTGCATGTGGTTCCACTGAATCTGCATACTATACTTTTGATCACCAATACCCATGTCCAAACAGTGTGAGCATCCCAGCACAGAGACTGCATGCAGTTCCACTGAATCTGCATGTTAGGCATGTGTACTTTAATTGGCCACCTTTTGCTGCCTCCAAAGAAACAACGTTTATCTAGCTGGTTAATAGGAATAGTGATGAGTAGATACTAGCGGTCCTGATGTTGAGGGCGCCTGCCCAGGTGGGTGCAAAATCCACTCTTTGTCAAAAAATGTGTAGTTTTGTGAATTTTTTTGAGATGTTGAATTTTTGTCCCTGCCATTTGACATACTCGTTCTGGTGTTCAATGCTGTTTATTTTTCACAGGGTGGAAAGAGTAGGCTTTTGAAATCTGTTGGAGTGGTTGGTGCACACCCAGATACTGTGTTTGAAGCGGTTCTGAGTCTTGATAAGCATAAGAGATACGAGTAAGCCAGTAGTTGATTTGCACCTTAGATGACATATTTTCTCCTTGTGGATGAAATACGTAAAACCTACCATCTATCACCTATGATATATCAACAGCTAGGTATACTAAAGTCTTATCCAATACAGGTGGGATATGTTGACAGCTGATTTGGAGCTGGTGGAAACAATTGATGGATACTACGATGTGGTTTATGGAACCTATGAACCTAAATATTTAAATTGGTACATTCTTCTCATCCACGTGTGCATTATTCGCTAGATATACAAATCTAGTGCAATTAAATAGTTACTTATATTCATATTATTTTCTCTCCTGCGTGTTCGAGAAAAAATATTATTTTATACCCATGACACATAAGTAGAAACACATTTGAAGATTGTGACCACAAGCAATCCCTGAAGATTTTCTGAGCTTGAGCCATTGCCATCGTTAGAGATTTGGAAAAAAACTTTTATATTAGTTGGCTTATTATGTGCATGTTTATCTCATGACCCCCTTTAATGTTTCATTCCCTTTGTTCATAGACTTCAGCTAAAACTTTGATATAAGCTGAAAGTTTGTAGCTAACCATGTAAGCATTGATCTGTTATCCAAAACTTATTATCATTCCCAACTGCATACTATTGTGAACAATATTACTTTTGCCCTAAGTACAAGGTTGTTCCCAGGTGGAAAGGAAAGAGGGATTTTGTTTTTTCCAGACAATGGTTTCGCGGACAAGATGGAGCATATAGTAAGAAACTTGGATTTTATTGTCAGTCTTATTGTAATGTATTTTGAAATTTGAATGATTCTCCTAGTATCCTATAAGCTGATGTATGTCCTAAAACAATTAGGATTTTACAGATTTTAACAGGATAGTTCAATCTTTTAAATTCAAAATAAATGGTTACATAAAAACTAGTTTCCATTTTTGGACATAACATTGGCTGATGTTACCGTTTTCCTTGCTTTCTGACTAACGTTGTAATATGACATTTGGTATTTTCCTTGAGCAGATGTTAGTTTACATCTGATTTAGTTCAACAAAAGCTTCTCTTGTATGGATAATTTCTTCCTGCGTTTCTTCTAGAGCCTCTGCTTTGCAAAACCTTTGTTTTGTTTTCTCTATTAATAATTGCTAAACTCAAAACTTCGTAATCCTCTTCAACTAACTTTAGCTCACCAACTCGTATTGTTTAAATGACCTTTCACCAACTCCTTCTGTCCTGCAAGCTCATAAAAACTAGTAAAATAATTCACTTTATTCACCAACATTCTTGATTCACTGACATGCTGTGATGTAAAATAATTGACTGGTATCTTGAAAATAACTGTACTGGATATTGAGTATTCTTTACATGATCAAATCAACCAGAAGATTTATACCCTGTAAAATCGATTGTTTCTTAGCTCATTGTGTCTATATGGACTGCATATAATCAGTTTTTTTAGGTAGACAACAACCACTTGCTTTTTTCCATTTGGTGCTACTAGTACTAATTGACCTATCAGCTGTTGATCTCGATTGGTTCGTACAATCATGTTGTTCTCTATCCATTAGACTCGCTATTGAACAATTCAGTAGTGCATATAATAATTGATACCACCTTTCAGGATCAGAGTTAAGTTGGTTATGTAAAGCTTTTCTCTTATGCAGACATTTTGCAGAGTCCTTCTGTTCACAAGGAAAAACCTTCAAAGCATGGATATGAAAGAACAAAAGTTAACCGTAAGATTGTCTTTATTGTTTATTTTTATTGTCTTTTTATTTCAGAGCTGAGACCATGAGTTAGTAATTATGTTTAAATCTTAGTTTGATCTGCAATGACACTGAAATATGAAAGTTTCAAAACAATTTGGTCCAGAGACTATATGATGCATATTTGGTCCACAGACTTTATCAGGGAGAATTGCCACCTAGACTTAAAATTATTGATACTTTTCTAATTATTTGTTTAACCAAGTAGAAATATCTTCCAGTATTTGAGCCAACTTAGTAGTTGTAAGTATAATGTGTATCCAGTTTGGATACATCTAATGTCTAACAGAATAGTTGATCCAGTATGCTGCAAATTGACTGGTGGCACGATGCACAAATAGCTACAAACTAGCCACCTATAATGTGCATGCACTATAGGTTTGGATACATCTAGAGAATTAGTTATACCAAGTACTAATTGCTAACAGAATAGTTGATCCGGTATGCTGCAAACTGACCGGTGGCATGATGCACAAATAGCTACAAACTGACCGGTGGCTCTTCCTTTTCGTCTCTTTCCTTCTTCCCTATTTATTTTCCTTCATATCTGCTCCTCTTCTTACTCTCCTTCTGTATTTCCTGTGTTCACAATGTTACTAAGCTACTAGGCACCAACTAGTTCACCAAAAAGCCTAAGCTTATGGGGAAAGGTGGGCTTTTCACTTATACACTTCAACACCCCCACTCACATGCAGCCCGAAATGAGGGCGCCAACGTGGAAATAAAGGGGCGAAGGCACAACGTGTCGGCTAGGATTTCGAACACGAGACCTCTGGCTCTGATACCATGTTAATAAGCTACTAGGCACAAACCAGTTCACCCAAAAGCCTAAGCTTATGGGGAAAGGTGGGCTTTTCACTTATACACTTCAACACACAATTTCAGTTCTCTCTTCTCCTTTCTATCCTTCCCTAGTTGCTTGCTGTCCTTCATGTTATCAAATATGAATAAGAGTTGTGTATTGAATGATAGCCCAAAGGGACTATCTATAAGAGGTACATGACTAAATACTAGACTGGGATAAGGACTCTACCCCCTCTTCCCCCAAATAGCGGTCCATTTGGAAAAGTTCGCAATGACAAAGTCTGATAACAAAGATGCCATCGAACCTTGCAACTCCTTAACAATAGCCAATGAAGAATCCTCTCCACAAAAAGTAGTGATATGCACCGCTATTTGGGGAAGGTTGCAACACTTAATACCCAATGAGAATAGTAATGCATCAAGTCAAGCTGAAAAAATAATCACTACTACAAACCACAAGTAGTGTAACAAGATTAGATATACCACTACTTACAAACGATAAGTAGTGAAACAAGATGAGATAACACACTACTACAAACTGCAAGTAACACACTACTAGCATTGATCATATCTGATTCATGTGTTTTTTTTTGGAGCTAATGATGGGTACACAATGACATTTGAAATAAATAAATGAATTTAGCGAGCGTGCACAAATTCACACACACTGGCGGTACTTGCATATTACTATGAAGTAAAATTCATCAGCATGTGTTTTACATTCCCATGGAATCCCTATGTTAATTGTACCCTGTCTTTCAGCATCAACATGGGAAATAAGGAGGTCGGGATCATCAGCTCCAAAATCCATTGTTACTCTTATGTTGGAGATTTCTCCAAGTTTTTGGGACAGATGGAGGAGAAGACACTCCTCAAATTTTAACAAAAGTATTCCTTTTGCTTTGCTTAGCCAAGTCGCAGGTTGACCCAATTTGCTTTTGTTGAAAAGATTATATTATCAGCAATATGGATAATACAATGAAGTCCTTTTGCTTTTTAAATATGGCTAGGTCTAAGAGAGTACTTTGCAGCAAATCCCGCCTTGACATCTGATTTGCCTTCAGTAGTGAAATCAAAAGCATCTGAGGCTTTGATCATACAGAGTGATGTTGAAGATTCTGAACCTAATGATGAATTTTATGATGCACTTGCTAGAGGTGAATCTTTTGAAGATGATAGTGATGACGATGATGTTACAACTCCAAAGGTGAACTTTAAAGCTAGAAATCAGGACTGTATGACCTAGATTGCGATATTTTGTTCAGCAACAAATGAAGACTCAGTTTCCTTTCTAAATATCTGTGCAGGCTGGAAAACTGAAGTTAAAGAATGTGTCATGGGCTATTGCAAGTTTAGCTTTTAAGCCAACTAAAGGTCAACTATTACTATGTGATTTCCGAATTTTCTTACACTTCTGAATGTTATGTTGAAACAATGATGATGCAACTAAGTAGCCTATGGACATAATGGACCAACGAATGTTATTGTAGGTTATAAAATGATGTTGGATATTTTCGTTTCCTTTTCATATAATGTTAAAGGTGCCTACCTTACTGCATTTTTTTTCTTGTTGGTCTCATTGGAAATGTACTGAAGTAATAGATACCAGGGAGATAAAACTCACTATACATAAATGTCCTCGAATCAAGAACCTGTGTTGTAATATTACTAATATATACTAGTATGCTCTTTTTTTCTTGTTGCTATTCTTTTTCTGCCCTTTTCAACTTGCTACCTTTTCTGGTTTAGTTCTGTTTGTCGTCTAATGAAACTATTGGTTTACTATTTATTTCCCATCCAATCTTGAGTCTGGTTCATTTTATCCTGCAGCTTCAGTTGAGGGCAGCGAGCTGGTTACAAGTTCAAGTCCTGTCACTGTTGATCCAAGCCATTTCCATGGCACCCTTAAACAAGCAAAAAGTGGTAATGACCCAAATTCTTGGAGTATGCCTGGTGGAGAGAAGTTTATGATTAGAGGGAAGACATACTTGACAGATTACACGAAGGTAGGGAGGCAGTACTACTATTATCATGTAGTAGTTAATCAGAAGGATAGTTGAAATTATTTATTTATTTATAACTATTCAAAGAAAGTGTCAGAACATTATTTAGTTTGTAGCAAACTGACAATAGCTCAGTTGGTTAGAGCCTTAAAGTGTGAGGCCTCACACCAGGGTTCAAATCCAAATCCTGGTATGCACACAATTTTAAGTTCTTTTTTGTAACTGCTACTGTTATTGTGGAAGTTCCGTCTTCTGTCTGTTTTTAACATTGGGAAGGCCTAAAAGATTCATCTTATGGCCAATTGTTCTGTATGGCAAATGTCTGTGGTGTTCCATATATTATGATATGTTGTGGTATTAATTTAGCATTTCAACAGGTTGTTGGTGGGGATCCACTTCTAAAGCTAATTGCAGTCGATTGGTTCAAGGTTAATGAGCGTTTTGATTCAGTTGCCTTGCATCCCAAAAGCATTGTACAGGTAAGGTTGTTTAATAAGCATTAGAAATATGCCATAGTGATGGAATCGGTTTTGTGCTGTAGAATTCATAGTGTGTTAGAATGGAGTTCTGTGATGGCCTTGAATTTTGATATTGTTTGCACATTTGATATAGTATATCAAAGCTCACCGTATGCAACAAAAGCATGTCTGTTATTGTAGTTTTAATCATGATAGCTTGAATTTTTCGTATTAGTATATGTAATTTTATCAAAGTTTTCAGTGTATTATGCAGTAAAATAAACTAACAAAAGTTAGCATTGTAGTCTCAGTTGTATTTTGGGAGGAAAAAAACTAGAAACATACTTATCTGTATAAGTGTTTGTTCGGTGACTTAACATGATATTCCTGCATTTCTGAATTTTGTTTACGTTACAGTCAGAAGCGGCAAAGAAGATCCCTTTCATATTGGTCATAAATTTACAGGTGTGCACAGTTTTGAATTTGCTATATTATCTAAATTTGTAGTTTGGCTTTGTGCTTAGCAAGCATCAGATCACATTTCACTAGAGAATAGTTATCATCATTTTTTTGGTGGATGGCCATGATATACAATACTCCCTCCAGTCACGAATTGATGTCGTTTCAGACAGGGAAACAAAGCTAGAAATGAACTACGGTTGCCTGTCCGAACAACAACAATTAAAGAACAGAGTAGTTTTATTCTCTTTTCTAAAAATGACATACAATAGTTTTGACTCCTTTAGGATAAACATGCAGGTTCCAGCGAAACCAAATTATAATTTGGTTATGTACTACGCAGCAGAGAGACCAGTGAACAAAGATTCTTTGTTGGGTAGATTCATTGATGGAACTGATTCATTTAGAGACGCCAGATTCAAACTCATACCAAGTATTGTTGAGGTATGCATTCTCCGGTGGTGTATCACATTTTTTTTGAACGGATGCAATAACATGTACATGTGAACTACCGAGTGATATCAGGGTTATTGGATGGTGAAGCGTGCAGTTGGAACAAAAGCTTGCCTTCTTGGCAAAGCAGTAACATGCAATTATCTTCGCCAGGATAACTTTCTAGAGGTAATATATTACACGAAATAGCAATTTCACTAAACTATAGGCACATTTGGTGCACTGATCTATATCTTCTACCCATGACGTGATGCTGTGCTGTCACCCCTAACCTCTGCCGAACTGGTGAAGCTAGGTCAAGGCCAATAGCCATGTTATTTCAGCAAACAATTACTGATGACCTTACAATCAGAACTCACCTTGCAGATAGACGTCGACATTGGTTCATCGTCTGTTGCACGGAGCATTATTGGTCTAGTATTGGGATATGTCACAAGCATCGTTGTTGATCTTGCTGTTCTTATTGAGGTACTTCATATTACTTATAAGTCTGATCTGAAGCGTCAACTGAACTATATGCCTTTATATTTCCCCATAATTTTGGTTTTCCTCACTGGATTATTATACATGTAATTTCATAAACATATGCAGTAGTTATGTCACCTTTTGCAATGGGCATCCTTTTCACCATAGTTGCATAACTTATGTATCTACTTTGTTCAAGATGCCCAACATTTGACGGTGAAAGGAAAAGATCAAACAGTTTGAACCCCGGTTATTATTTGCACATAGAACTTCCTGCATATCATGTCAAGAATCATTCTTTGTAAGAGTCATTCATGTTGCCCAATGCTATATCTGGTGTAGGCTTGTGTAGCTTCCATTCTACTCTGGTACTCCCTTCATTTTAAAATTGTTTTTGTTAGGAAACAATTATAGTTTAGTTTTGAGAATGAAGGGAGTTCCAGAAAGCGAGGAGAGGATTCTAGGCTTGTCATTTTCGAGTGACAATCTCCAGGAACAATTTAGTAATTGAGTGATTCTAATTTAGCTCTGCATTTCAATAACATGAACTTTGATAACAGAATCGTCTTTGCAGGCAAAGGAAGAGAAAGAGCTGCCTGAGTACATCCTTGGAACTGTACGACTAAATCGTGTGAATCCTGACTCTGCTGTATCAATATAACAACACTTCTTTCTTCTCTTCGCACCCCAAAAATGTACCGTTGGAAGACCTTAACCCGAACGGAGGGTTGCGTCATACATATATGTACATAGTATTAGCAGACATGGTTTCGTAAATAGGACGAAAGGAAAGGTTAGAGTCATCAGAGTTGTATTTCTCTTAATCTCCAATTTTATGGAAGAAATCAGCCTCATAATGTCACGGGCAAAAAGACATATTTTGATTTGCTTCAAAAAATAAAGCTGGATGTGAATTTGAAAGAGAGAACTTTGTAACCCACGTGCCTTCATTTGCCTACAAAGAATAAGAAAACACTAGCCCAGGAGAAACTAGGTGACATTTTTTTCAAGAACATGCCTTGGCTTGTATATTTCATTAAGAGGGAGAAGAAAGTTCTACAGCGACCTTACGCTTACGAGGGCTAACCCACGCAGCGGCAACGAATTACAAGGTTGTACTATACGGCGAAACAATTGGCTACCTAGCTAACATCCCTAGGACACAATTAAGTGACATGGTATGGTACATAAGAAAATGAGTTTGATTAAGGGGACTTGAAACTTGGATGATCTGAACTTGTCCCTGTTGCCGCAATTAAGTGGAGTTCACTTTGTGATAGTTGCTTATATATTGATAGGCTAGATAGTTAAAAAATCCTACAATTTAAACTTAATATGTGTTGCAAAAAAAGGTGGAAGCACACATTTTTTTATGTCACTGGATTAAACCACCGGCTGTAGAATTTATCCGGGGTTGCGTGTTTTAGGTCGGATGGTGCACAAGAGAAGACACGAAGGGTTTAGGCTGGTTCGGGAAAGCTCCCTACGTCCGGCGGGGAGGGGGAGTCTCACGACGTCGTGTTCCTTGCACCAAGATGGAAACGCGGAGTACAAAAGTGGTGGGAGAGGAGCGTGCTCCAAATCCCGTGCAAGAGTGCGTGTGCGTTGGAGATTGATATCCTCCTGTGTCTTGAAGAGTCTCACCCCTTTATAGTCATAGGGGCGGGACCCGAGTTACAGGAGAGAGAAAGAGAGAGATGGAGAGAGAGAGAGATGGTCGAGCTTCGGCGTTGTCCAATCGGCCTCCTCGTCGTACGTTCCGTCCGGGTTGATCGGACGATCCACGTCGTCCTCGTAGCGACGAGCATCCGGGTGGAGTGCTCCGCAATCGGGGGAACCGCGGGCGGTGCTCGTTCACGAGTGGTTGGATTGGGACGTGCCATGCCCGTCCTTCTTTGTCGAGCGTGATGATGCTTCGGGCACGGTCAAGACGCGGGAATGGTTATTCCTCCGAATCGAGCCTTGCGGAGGAAGGTCGGGCGAGACGGGGTGTAACTCGAGCTCGACCTTGAGTTACACCCGTTCGACGGGCATGACGGGAAATCGTACGTTCGTACAATTAACGGTCGATGGCTTCTCCGGAGCCTGCGGTCCACGCCAACTCTCGCCATTTCAACGAGAACGGGATGTCCCATCGGCGTGCCTCGACGGGAGCGGGTGGCGGTCCAATGATTCCGGGCCGAGCCCACGTGGGCGCCGGGCGGCCGGAATTAAATGCGGTGGGTGATCGAGTCACGAGGTCGAGCGCGTGGGATGCCAACGGTCGTGCGGGACGGAACCCCTCGACCAAGACGCCTAGGTCGTGCGGGACGGAACCCCTCGACCAAGACGCCCGGGTTGTGCGGGGTGGAACCCCTCGACCAAGACGCCCGGGTCGTGCGGGCGGACGTCTTCGAGTGGGTCTCCGGGATTGTTTCCTGGCCGGTCCATGCGGGTGTGGGCCACCCTTTGGTGATGACGTGGCCGCGCTAACCCTCTATTTGGGTGGGTCCGGACGCCGCCACGTGGCAGCGTTAATCCTTTCCCCGACAATATGAAACCCCATTGTTAGAGCATCTTCGACAAGGCCCGTATTTGGGTCTCTACTCCACTATTTAGCGTCTTTGATAAAAAAAGGAAAAAGTCTATTTTACTCCCTCGAATAATCCATTATGTCCAAATTACACATCAAACAAAGTTTTGGCTCACTTTACTCCCTCAAACAATTTAAGTTGGTTCAATTTACTCCCTTATGCAATTTCTCCTTTTTATTCTCTTTGTAGTATTTGATTTTGAAGTTCCAATTTTGCATGATGATAGATGGTATCATCCTCTATATAAATGAAAATATTTTGTATTTTTTCTTAAATATTTTGTATACAATTCTTAGAAGTATATAATAAACACAATATTTGATGCTATTAAACTATAAAATATATTTTTAATATATATATTATATATATTAAATGTAAGGTTCAATAAAAACTAACACTATGCAAAATTTGAGCACTAAACTCAGCTCGTACAAAGGAGCAAAATTACATAAGGGACTAAATTGTACCAACTTAAATTGTTTGGAGGAGTTTAGTAAGTCATGATTTTGTTCGGGTGTACTTTAGACAAAGTGGATTGTTCGGGGAGTAAAATTGACTTTTCTCAAAAAGAAAAAAACAACTCCAGTAGAGCCCCTACTTGAGCATGCATTTTTCATGCCACCTCAAATTGCAAGCCCAAGACCTCATTCCTAAGGGCCTCCAACTCAGACTCTCAAACATGGACTCCACCACTTTAATTTCTTTTCTTTTCTTTTCCCTCTCTCTCCTTTCTTTTCTTTTCCTCTATCTCCTCTCTATCTCCTCTCCGCCTCTCCCCCATGGTTGGCCCGCACGCCGCCCCTCCTCGTCGGCCGATCGGGCCCGCGCGCCGCCCCTCCCCGCCAGCAGGTCGGGCTCACGCTCCGTCCCTCCCCGATGGCCGGTCGGGCCCGCGCGCCGCCCACCCGCGCCGCCCCGTGCTCGGCCGGCCGTCCACCCTCGCCATCTCTCTCAGGTCGGTCATCTGTACATGCGCGGGATGGGCGGCCGTCACCCGTGGGATGGGCGGCAGCGCAAGCGGGCAGAGCGGTGACCGTCACACACGATGTGGGTGGCGGCGCTGGCGAGCGGCGAGACCGTCGGGCGGCGGCTATGCGGCCACGGGCCCTGCCCCTCCTCTCACCTTTGGTTCCGCCACCCTCCTCTTGCCGGCCAGGCGCGGCGGCCGCCGGTCGCGTGTGCTCTTCAATTCGGCCGGATCTAGAGGGCTTTCTGCGATCTTGGTGACACGGGCGTTGAGCTCACCGGCCTCGATGTCGGTGACGAGTTCTTGCCAGTTGAGATGGAGGTGCAGGCGCGGTCTCGAGGACGCGCTCCCGGTCGTGAAGTACGGCGACGAGGCACAGGAGAGGCAAGCTGGTTTGCCTCACCGCACGTAGACTAGTACTCATTTCTCCCTGACATATGGACCCAACCTGAAATAGGGGCTTGGATTGTTTTCGTTGTTGGAGTTGACAATATTTTTTTGCCCCTATTCTTTGCAGGCCGGCTTGCAAATAAAATGTAGGGGCTTCGTTTTCAAGCCCTTGCTGGAGATGCCCTTAGTAACTATTGATAGTTGTATCACAGACAAGAGCGTCTCCAATAATTCCTAATTCGCACTTTTAAAAACTAAATTTAGGTAATAAGTTATAAAACTATCATTCCAGTAATTCCCAATGTTTACGCTTTAAAATTTCAAACTACAAAAAAAATGGTTAATACATTTGACTTATATTTAGCAACACACAATCCTAAATCCTTTCCATAAGTTAAGGCTCACAAATAAGTTGATATAGATAGATTTAATACTATTGGACAATTATATATTTAGGATTTGTTGGAGGACATAATCTGTTTTACACCCTACATTATTTTACTCTCTCTGTCCCAGTTTATTTGTCATTCTATATCTATTTCTCTGTGTCCAGATTCATAGCATCTTTCATGAATTTGGATAGTCACTATGTCGAGATTCATAACATCTTTGATGAACATAGTTGAGAGCTAAAACATCAAATATTTAAGGATGGAAGGAGTAGAAATTATCTATCTAAATCAGTTGTTTGGAGTATTTTTACAATAATTTATAGAGGATCTAATAAAAAAATTAATGCATACAAGAAAATTCTTGTTTTAGGAAAACACAAGAAAATCCTAGTCCTAGAAAATGAATTTCGGGTGTGTTCGTTTCCTGAGGTCTAAATTTTATAGTTGTCACATCGAGAAAGAATCTTACTATTTAAGAGTACTAAATAAAGTTTAATTATAAAATAAATTACATGCTCCTAGACTAATTTACGAGACGAATCTAATGAGGTTAATTAAGTCATGATTAGAAGACGATTCATCGTAGCATCACTTTAACAAAACCTAAATTAATTAAGCTCATTAGATTCATCTCGAAAATTAGAATTACAATCTGTTAATAGGGTTTTCTCATTAAATTGATTGAAGTATTCATAAATAATAAGATTCTCTTTAATATGACAGATCTTAAATTTTAGAACACGGGAAAACAGGCCGTTCGTCGCTGTAAAAAGTCGGGAGGAAAAACCCGCCGTGGTGGCCCATGAATCGAGTCGGACCCGCACGTGGGCCGAATCCTATAAGAACGAAGGGCTCCACTTGCGTTCCTCTGCCTTCCTTAGTTCCTTCTTCCTCCCCTCCTTCCTCCTCGAGAGCGAACTCGGGGACTCGCAGCCGAGAGGGAACTCCGCGGGCGAAGGGGATAAAAACCTGAGGGCAACCGAATCCGCGAGGGAGAACCCGGTGGTCAGGAGCGAAATCTCGTGTCACCATGAGGCGCTCCTCGAAGAAGTCATCTTCGTCCACCGCGTCCGCCCCCGCCGGTAACGTCCCGCCCCCGGATCCCTGCTCACCTCCCCCTATTTTGCTGTTTCTCCATCGGTTTTCGAGTTGCAGGCGCGAGTATAGGTTCGGATTGAAGTTTGCGAGATTCGGCGGGGCCCTTGTTGCCCTGGAAAGATCCAATCTCGAGGCTGGGCTATGCGGTGCTGCTCTGGTCGGGGTCCGATTCTTTGATAGTTCTGCTTGGTGCAACCAGGGGTTGGATTAGAAATTTAGAAGGCACGGAGGCTGATTGGCTAGTTCGCTAACTCGGCGTGGTGACACGAAACGTGTTGAATCTTAGATTGAATTTGATTTGGAATTAGCTGTGGAGATTTATGTTCGTTGTAAAGAGGATGGGAATTGACAGGTCTGATCCGTACCTACTACCTATGCGAGGGTCCATTTTTTAGTGTCTGTTGCAGTTTTTGAACATGCAAAACCTTTAGATTGCTTGGCGTACTGTACTGCTGTTTGAACTATTTGTTAGTTCTAAAGTGGACGCAATATTGTCAACTGTTTGGTATCATTGCTTGTCAAAAGAAAAAACGGTCTCTGATCATTATGTTGACAAATGTAAGAACAATTTCTTGATTTGAGTCCCACTTTTCAAAGTAATCTTATGTGAAAAGAACCATGGTAATGTATTCTTTATGTAGGTAAGGTTAATGCAGGTTAGTTAGTTGTATGGAATAGCTGAAGAAAATAGCTCTACAAACCTATGGGAAGGGTTCAGTTTGTAGTGTCTATTGCTATTCACAGTGTGGTGCTTGAGCTATTTGTTTGTTCTGAACTGCATTAATATTTCAACTTTTTGCTATTATTGTGGTGATTGTAAGAACAATTTCTTGATAAGCCCTAGCAACCTTTATAGGAATAAAGAACTTTAGCATTGCATTCTTCTATATTACTATGTAACTAAGGTTTAAAGTAGGCAGGTTTGATGTTATGAAATAGCACACCTTTTTTTAAGTCAATAATTCATCTGTGGCTGAAGAAAATAGCTATGCAATCCTGAATATAAAACAATTGTTTGAGACATAGTGTATATGGTAAAAGGACTGGAAGGACATGTTGCATCAATCAGGAAGTTACATATGTGAAGCCCCTAGTATTCCTTGCCTTGAGAAGAGTTCAGGGTTAAAAATGGTTTACTTGCCTCACTAATGATTAGTTTAACTACTCTTTTTTGCTGCTATGCCTCCCAAATTTGCTATCCTCGTTTGGGCATAGTTTTCTATCATGACTTTACCTCTTAGATTATTCAGTTGTACTAAAAAGCGGATGTGACAGGTCAGAAACTTAAATTGTAGTTTCGGGCATGCAACTTTTTTAATGATTAACTTCATAATATATGCACCAGCTCATCTTGTGTCTTTATAAAGTATGTATGCATTTTCTTGGTACTTTATTTATCATTGTACTATCTTATTTTTCGAATGTGTTGCAAAAGCTCCCATATTCTGTTTAGGGTGTGTATATATCTGAATGAATACTAAACAAATAATGATATTTAGGTGCGGAACAAGTAGAAAAACAAAACAGAAAAAGAAAAGGAGTCAGTACAGACCTGACCAGCAGGAAAGCACAACGTGGTGAGCTGCGCTGATTCCTTTTCTTTCTCAATCAATTGTCTAATTTCTCGTCATGCCCCGATGGTCTATGCATGTGTGTGTTCCAAGTTCCGACGTTCAATCAATGTTGCTAGGCTAACCTGAACTTTCGCATATGATGTGTTTGACATTCATGTTGATTCTTCAATATCCATATGTGCACATGATTGAGCATATTTTCCTTTACACTTTTCTAATTTTTGATAGTGGGTGGGTCATTATGGTAATTGTAATCAGTTCAGACACTTGATGTATGTGAAGCTGCTTTCTTCAAGAATATATGTTTCTTTCCCAAGTTATCATCCAAAAATTGGAATACTGGGGAACCAAAGCCTATTAAAGGTGTTGCCGCACATTCCTGCGAACCATTTTTTTTCAGTCACTCTAACTCGAATACGGGTGCCTGTTTTTTGTTATGCATTTTCAGTGTCACTTAGTTCCTCTTAGGTGATGGAAGATTTTTTTTCTTTTGGGGGTGGGGGGGGGGGGGTAGAAATTGGAATGGCACAACATACATGTTATGTTGACATATATGTTATGTCTTGTCTATTTATCTATTTGTCATAACGTTTTCTTTAATTTTGGCATTTCCAGGTTCAACTAAAGCAGTTTCCAAGGAAATAGAGCGGATTGATCAATTTTTCTATACTTATGCAGATAGATCATCTGGAATGATTGAGTATGTTCTCTGTTGATTTTCAATAGTTTACGATGTTATGTTTACCTCTCAAGATCCTTTCTGTCATAATGTAATTTGTGCTATGCTTCGCTTCCCTTGTACTATTAGAACTATCTAATTTTCAAAAAGGAAAAAAAAAAAAAGTTGAGGTGGGCTCCTGATTAGCTGACACGATATTTTAGAACTTTGTTTGCAAGTAGGAACCACAGCGAAGCTGAACAGGAACAAGTGCAAACTGAGGACAGTTCCTACCTTCATTTACAAGAAGATGATCTATTATTGAATCTTTTAGTTCTTTTGTTTCTTCCACATGTATTCGATTCATTCTGATGATCAGTTGGGAGTTGAGTTCTCTCTCTTACTTATTTTCAAATAAGTTTACCATGGTGTACAAATTTACACAAGCTTGTTTCTAAAGTTATGTAGTGTAGTTTGTACAGGAGCAGATAATCTTTGCCGATGCTGTTTTCTTGTTAGAAAAGTCTTAGTGTTTGTCTTCAGTTGTGAAGTCTTATAATGTTTGTCCTTTTGTTTTCATTGCTCACTACATTTATCTCCATCTGTGTACATAAACCTTTTTGTAACTACTGAACATTTTTCTCCCTGGTGTAATCAGTCCAGAAGGCATTGAAACACTCTGTTCTCATCTGGAAGTTCCCCATACTGATGTTAGGATTCTGATGTTAGCTTGGTATGCCATCTATTCTCTAAACTTTTATTTTAACATGCTATTTGTCTCTTTAACAGAGTATTTAATGATAAATGTCATTTATCTTGTATCAGGAAAATGGGGTCTGAAAAGCAAGGTTATTTTACCTTGGTACGTAATCTTCTGGATTGTTGTAACAATTTCTGTGATGAAGAAATCACTGTAGTTTTTATTTCAGTAGACTTGTTTTGTGCTTTTCAGTGTTTATTGATAACTTTGGCATTTGACAGGATGAGTGGCGAACTGCATTGAAAGCTCTGCGAGCTGATAGTATAAGTAAGCTGAAGAAATCATTCCCAGAACTTGTCCAAGAGGTGAGTTTGTCTCCCATTTATTTAGGTGATGAATCCATGTAAAAGAATGTTGATTTAAAATTTGCTTGTAAACACAAAATGCTATCTTTCACATATTTTATTGTAGTGTCAACTTCTGATATTTTAGTGAGTGTGAGACTTATTTATGACCTCATTTCCAGGTCATGAGGCCATCCAATTTCGTGGATTTTTATACTTACTCATTTCGTTATTGCCTCACAGGTAATGTTGCTTGCTGTTACTAGATTGTTAGAATCATTTCTAGTTTGGCAAACTTTATATCTTGATTATGTTTTTCAGAGGATAAGAAGAAGTGTATAGAAATACCAGTTGCTTGTGAGCTGCTGAATCTAGTATTAGGCTTGCAGTTTCGCCCTCAGGTTGACAAGCTTATTAATTACCTCAAGGTAAGGGATATTGATTTTATTTCCCTGTTCATCCATATATTTCTTCTCTGGAGCCTCATTATTGATGTGCTCCTTTGAACTGTGTCAGTACCAAAGCGAGTACAAGGTGATAAACATGGACCAGTGGACGGGATTTTATCGCTTCTGTAATGAGGTAATGTTTTAAACATCCTATCTTGCAGCATTTCATTTTTCTTTCCGCCCTCATTGATGCTTAATATTTATACCTCTTTGTATGCAGATAAGCTTCCCGTCACTTGACAATTATGATTCAGACCTTGCTTGGCCTTTAATTTTGGACAATTTTGTTGAATGGCTTCGAGAAAATAAAAGTTAGTTCTTCCATTCCAGTGCAGAAGATGTCTTCCAAAATGCAATACAGGTGAGCTATATATATAATATCTGAGTAATGAAGTTGCATGTTATCCCTAGCCTTCATTCTCATTGTTTTTACATGTTCTGGCTTACCAAAGTTTCATGTGATTGTCATTTATTTATTTTATGACATTTGACAATAGAAGAAAAAGTCAGTGGGATATTTGCATTCATACTGAGGGAATATTCCGCATATTATTTTTTCCTTTGCCTGAATGGAGTTGCTTGCTCACCGAATTTGTAAACTTTATAATTTCAGGGCCTTGTGGAGGCTTTGGAGGATGCAGATTCAGCTTGTTTCTGATTGCTGCCGGTGGGGGCTGGTTCCAGAATCATCAATTATCCTGCTTTTTGTTTTCTCATTTTTGATACTGGAAATGGTCTGCACAGATGTCTAGAAATTTTGTGTCAGCATGTTCTATATTTGTTGGTTCAGTGACATGCAATTAGTTTTGGTATAGTTTGAAGAGCTTGCAAAAAGGCACTGGCATGTGTGGGTGGAGCAAGTTGGATCTCACTGCATGTTTCGTTGGTCGCCCTAGCTTGCCGCGACACTTTCGGGAGTACTCCACTTTCGGTTGCAGGCAGCCTCAAACCAGTCTCGCCCAGCGAAAAAACATAGAACACGACCTTCTCTGCCCCTCTTCCTGTTCTATGTCAGCGGTTCACGTCACGCCCCCCCGGATTAACGAGCGCAGGGAGACGATGGCATCCCTCCATCACCCCCTGGCCATGGATGGAGGGAGGAAGCTGGGCCTGGGCACTGGCCACAGGCCAGCGAGCCGCGGCCACGGGCATTGATGAAACCCAGCAGCAGATCCACTCCCTGGATATGCTGCCAGCCACGTACGATCGTCGGCCCCCTCCCTGCATGCTGCACTGGAAGGGGGACGCCGGATCGCATCAGCTGCAACCTGTGCCCCCATGAAACGCGCTTTATTAAGCCCGTGCCGGGCGCCTGCCGGCAGCGCAGCGGCCGCCACCTGATCCCCGTCGTGTTGGGCTCCAGGACGACGCTGGCTGCACTCGTGTCGGTGTCGCATGAATTGGGTCACCAGCCACCGCCAAGCTCGGGGCGAGAAGAGTGCAACGGGTCCCTTGCCACCCCTTTTGATTCTGTCAAAGCGCGGTCGCGTCCTGCCGGTCGATCAACCTCGATCGGCACCGACTTTGACCTCCCGGTCTTCCGTCGTTCCATCGTCTTCGTCCCGGCCTGTCGTCGGTCGCTTCCACGGTCACCGTTTGAACCGTCGAAAAGTTTTCTTCTGGCTCACGCGCATACGCCTCGTCCCGAATCCCGATCGGGTCGGGGGCGTTTCCGGTTTCTCTCAAGAGCGAAAAAAAAAACAAATTAGCCGCCGCGCGTACCGTTCCCCGACTCCATGGTTGAAATAACCGGGGTTAACCGGCCGGTTAACCCGGTTAACCGGCAAACCGGTCCGGTCCGGTTACACCGGTCGGCCGGTTAACCCCGGTTCAAATTTGAAAAATTTCAAAATTTGAGAAATTTTGTATATAAATTTCCTAAAAAAAACTAGAGAAAAAGTGATGATTTATGGTGAAAAAACGAAATGAAAAGAAACGGTTTTGATTAAGGAAAGAAATGAAACGAAAAATAATAGAAGGAAAATGAAGAAAAAATAGGAAAGAAAAAAGAAAATTGTCTCCTTATATTTTTCCACCACGCACAATTAGGAAACAAATTATTGGCATGCAGGCGGCCACTCATCCCTTGTGTTCAGGAGAGTAATTAGCGCATGCATAAAGTTGGTGCATGTTTCCATACATGCATGCAAGTTTTAACGTGTATAAATAAATAAATAAATATGACATCTGGTGAAAATACATATTTATTCCCTCCTTCCATTTAATTATGGTTTCGGGTTTTGTATTCCCATAAGTGGAGTTATTAGCATGGTACTTAGAAATAAAATTAAAGGTTAAATAATTCCCATGCATGAAGGAGAGTTATTAGCATAGTAATTAGGAATAGAATTAAAGGGTAACCGCCTGGTTAACCGTGATAACCGGACGGTTAACCAGCAAAACCGGCCGGTTAATCAATATCCGACCGGTAGTGACTCAAAATGAATTTATGTTGCAAATATTGCTTGGACAACTCTATTTGGACTTGTATTGCATAATATGGTTGTGCTATGTCATGTGAAGTGGATACATTGTAAATTTGTGCCTAATATTGTCTTTAATATTCTAGGAAAGTGAATGCAATTTTTTCCGCTACATTTTGTGCTATTTTTCTAAATTTTATTGCATTTTCGCACTCTGTGCAATCCGGCCGGTTAACCGGTCCGCCCGGCCGGTTAACCGGAGAAACCGGCCGGTTAACCGTTCTACGACCGTGGCGACCAGAAATCAAATTTTGTCCGGCTAACCGGCCGGTTTTTCCGGTTATCCGGTTAACCGGTGGACCGGCCCCGGACGGTTCTCACGGTTCAAACCGTTATCAAAACCTTGCCC
>JAUNZO010003874.1:0-107980 GCA_031894775.1 Chloris gayana | reverse complement strand
TATGTATTAGAAACATGATGTATATGTATGTGGATATTGTGAAATGAATGACAACTATGTTGTATGTACATATAAATGCTTTAATGATTATTTCTATGGTCTTGCGTATATAGTGTGAATGTATTTTCAGTTCTGTAAAAATATTTGAATTTGTCACCTGGAAAATAAAATAAATAGCAATAATTGTTTCAGTTCGAAAAATACTAGTAATATCGGACAAGATGATGTCACTAGACGATATTGCTGTCTAGGCCAACAATATCGGGCAGATGACATCATCGTGCATGATATTGGTAAAACCACCGCAAAATCGGGCACGGTGATGTCATCTGCCCGTTATTGAAGGGTCACACAGCAATATCGACCATCATGATGTCATCTGGCCGCTATTGTAGGGTGACCCTTTAATAACGGTCAGGCTGATGTCAGCTGTCCGCTATTGCAGGGTTTCCTGTAATAGCGGGCGTATGACATCACCGTGCCCGCTATTGAAGGGTTCCCTGCAATAGCGGGCGCCCATGGGCGCTATTGCTGGTCGGACCCTGCAATAACGTGTGCGTAATAGCGCCCGGAATGGCGCATGCAGGCCAAACGCCGCTGTTGTAGGGCTCTTTTCCAGTAGTGTGTGTTCGTTCTTTCACTTTTCTATCACGCAGATGTAGATAGAAGAAGAAGTCCACTATTTCAACCATGGTTAATTTCAGTTAAAAATATTTACGCTTAATAGTTACTACGATTTGAATCCTCCTTGAAATGGCCACTTGACAATCAGATGATCCCTCGAGAAAGTAGGTACATGGACACGATGAGTGCCATGAAGGATTCAACAAAACCAAATCAAAGGTAAGGATGACCAGAAAACTGCCATTTGACCAGCAGGTGATCGCTATTGTCTATACAAAGAAGGGAAAAGCCATTTCTTTTAAGCAACCTTTGTTCAGGTTCAAAAATTAATATCATCAACAAGGTGCGGGCTCATAATGACATTAGAGGAAAAAAGGGTTTAAACAGGTTCATAATTGTATAGAAGATGTGGCCACTACAAGAATCGCACACTACAGCTACGCCACCCAAACACGCGTAGCTGCGGCACGCAAAATGGGTCGCGGCTACAAATCTAAAAGTCTTTTAGCGATGGGTCACAATGTGGTCCGTGCTGAAAATTCGACTGTAAGCCACATTTTACAACATGGGCCATCCCTATTGAGTACCTCTATTTATAGGGGCGGCCCATGTTGAACCGGGCTACAAATTGATTTATAGGGATGGTTCGCAACATGGGCCACCGCAAAAAGTTCAAGATGTAATGGTGTTGGTGGCCGGATCAAGAGGCGCGGAGGTGCCTGGAGATGGCGGTGGACGGGTCACACAGGCCCGCTTGGGCCCTTTTATATTTTTTAATTTCAACTTTAGCAGCGAGTGACCTTGAACCCTAGGCACCGGCTGCTACAGTACATCATTTTTAGCTTCGTAGCCATAGTGGCGGGTGGCTATAGTGAACTATTGTTGTAGTGGGCTTACAATGTTAAGACCACTACTTGCAAGTCATATTAACATATTTTTTACATATATAAATACGTTGATAAGCTCGTGCGTTCAGTTTTTTGAGTGTGTATAAGGGAGCAACCATTCTCTAATATATTTCTCCATCGAGCTATATCTGATTGGTCATAGGGCGGGCTAAATTTGGAAGAATTTTAGAACATAATAAACATGGGTCTTCCGTTTTCCAAATCTTATATGAATGTAATAACAACAACAACAAACGGGATCTTTCTTTTTTCATGAAATATAGAAATCTCCATAACCATAATGGAAAAGGCAAAGACTGGAATACAGTGGCATGTGCTCACGTCAGGCTTGTTTGTAGTGAAAATAGTAAAATGGACAGAAGGAAAAATTTTAATAGTAAAATGGACAGAGCAAAATATAACATTGAAGTCTTCCATTTATTTTTGGGCAGAAACTTAGCACAAAAACGTGACCCATCGTGCCATGAATCCTACAAAAGAGAAGCAAGAACAACCAATAAGGATCGATTGCGTATACAGGTTACGACTTTCAAAAACTATATGAAGTTTATATATATAGAATTGAACATACACTCATACAGTTTGTAAATTCATCACGGGAAGTCGTCGGGCGAGATGGTAGTAAGGTTCCATAAGGCGTTAGCAGATGGAGGATCTGCAGGATACGTCCTGATGACTGTCCCGTCGTGTACGTTCCCATTTAGGCCATTGAGGGCCTTAGATTGGTCTGCATACACCTTGATTTGGTAAAAACCATCTGGACGTTGTGTGCCCGACATCCACAAATGCGTTCTTCCGTTAATGTCGTAGTTGTCAGTGAGTTTCACCTGGTTGTTGTTTCATTCAGGCAGTCAAGTATGGCAGGATATTTTAAAATGGGAGCTACATAGTTATCGGCAAATATACCGGGTTTGGACTGTTTGCTGGAACCATGGCCTGTCCGGTGGCTGCATTTACCAGCAAAAACGGTATTTTTCCATCCTTATCTGCAAAGGCATTGTTGGGGCTGCACATCTGGTACCATAACTACACATGCATGCAGCAGTTAAAGTTAAAGCAAGATGACATTCTGCTTAGGCCAATTCTCAATGGGAGTGTCATGGTAGTGCCATGAGTATTAACTTTGCTGATGACATGAGAGAGAAGAGAGAGAGTCTCATGAGATGAGAGATGAGTGTCATCACCATGACCTTCTACTGGTACGGTTCTTAAGAATCTCTTCTTGATAATTGTGCGATGACACTCTCTACTGACACTGACCTTATATGTTGCAGGCATTGTATATGTAGGATGAAACAGTTGAACGAATGGAGAGAGTGGCAGTCCTTACTTGTTTGTTGTCATCGCAGTTCGACGTGCCAAGAACAACATTGTTGCCACGAACAGCCACATTTAATGCAGTGTTGTCCAAGCAGTATATCCTCACCAGCGGTGGCAGGGAACCATCTTCGAACAAGGAAGCAACACGATTAGAGCTTCCTGAACTTTGCCCAGTGACGACAACAAGAAGTATGAGCACTACTACTGGCCAGACTAACCCAGCAGCTGCGGTGGGCCTGATCATTGTTGGAGTATACAGACAGTGAGCACTTTGTGAGGTTGTGGTTTGGAAGTGCTGTGGAGTAAACGACTCCCCAGCTTCCCATTTTATACACATTCCTAACTTACTAACTTATTCCTTGCTAGCTAATGGCATCGGTGACCTGTCCATGTCTTGTGGCCATGCATTACTATACCATTAATGTTAGTAATATATTGTTTTGATCATTGACTTCACATGCTAATTAGGCCAGTCTCAATGGAAGTTTTATGGACACAATTACCTAGAGTGACACGTCATCTAAAAATATTTGAAACTAGGATGAAACACCCCTCTCTCAATGTATAGTTTCATCTATTGTTATTTTCTAGGCTACATGCAAGACACAAGCTGTCTATGTAACTGTATGTGGAGAGTTTCATCCTCATAAAACTCATTTTACCTCTCTCTTCATTAATACACTGTCAAATCACCAAAATGCTTACATGACACTCTATTTATTGCCCATGAAACCCCCACTGAGACTGGCCTTTATTGATACATCCAAGGATCGAGAAGTTGGAACAGTTTCATTTGATTGATTAAAAAGAAACCCTCATGTCAGAAAACTAATTACTTGATACAGGTGGAGCTCTCTTACAGTATAAATATCTGGCCATACAACCTCACAGTGTATGGAACTTTTTGAGGTGGTTTGGCCAGTATCAATAGAGTTTTCATTAACACTAAATGAAGTTTCATTAGAGCTAAATGAGAAGTCGTATTAATGAAAACGATGACATGAGAGGACCATTAATATGAAAAAGAGCAAATGGAGTTCATGGAGATAAAACTCATTTGCCAGCGTTTGATATTCTTGAAGCACCACTGAGAGTAAAAGTTGTATCCCAATTTGTTTGGGTCAAATTGCATGCAACAATTTTTTATGCCTGAAAGTTCACACGGTGACTATTTTTATTGTTCCAAAACCAGGTTGCTCATATTCTACATAATATTTATGAAGCCCAGGGTCTTCAATACATGTGTAATTCAAGAATGTTAGAATAGACACCTATAAATAATACATATATTATTCCCATTGGAAACTAGAACAATGCGAACAAACAACCAAAGATGCAATTGTAGAAATTCTGATACAGTCAAGCAGCCCAACCACAGAGTAAAAAGTTTTATCCCAATTTGTTTGGGTCAATTTGCATGCAACAATTTAGATGCGTGAAGTTCACACAGTGATTGATACACAGTTAGCATGTTAAGATGTCAATTCTAAGGCATAAGTATTGTACAATTTAATAGTATATTAATATTATTTTGTAAGCAATTGTACATCAACTATAGACATACCATGTGGAAACACATCGATATACACAATCAATAGTATTTTTGAATGGAAGGAGAATGTTTTGTACCTAATTTTGTCTACGTAACAGAATAATAAATTTTATTCTTTTGTTGCCTAACAAGTTAGTCTGCACTAATGTTCGGTTAAGGCGCAAACAACCTTCCATGATTCAAGAAAAAGGTCACATGGTGGCTTATTGTAGTGTTCCGAAACAAGTTGTACCTGATATATACATGCACCACATGTGTCTGCGTACTTGTATGAATGTCAGAAAATGAATTTCTAAATAATATGTACAGAGTTGCCACTGAAAACTACAACAATATGATAAAGACGATGCAGTTGTAGAAAACTTCGATACAATCAAGGCAGAGCCCAACCTCAATCCACAGAAAATTATATCAGTATAACTCACAGTCGTCAAACATAGGGGACATTTTACTCCCTTGAAAATTATAGAAAAAAAGGTGTTGTGTATTGTGATATGATCATATATCAAAATTTTGTTAATTTTGCTCTTGCAATATTGTCAACTTTTACTTGTCATCGTGAACATCACTATGATTTCCAAAGCACAACTTTCATCTTACCTTTTCTAGTTCTTGCTATCCATCTTTGAGTACTACTTGTTGTGGAACAACTTGAATCAGATCGGTCTATCACACTACTAATGCACACACACAGGACACGAATGAATGAACACAATAGATAGGGAAATGGCTGGCTTTCTTCTTATTAATCTCTCAATATCACAGAGTACAATGGAGAGCTCATTTCATTGTCCAAGACACGGACCGAAAGGTCCTATTTATACCCAGCCAAACCAGTGGCATTCTTGTAATTCAGCCCACATAATACTGTAGCAATTTACTGTGTGCACCAAATCATAAATGCTTGTACCAGGCCTTTAAAGCCTCTCCAGCTACTCGTAGTGCTTCGGATAAGAACGGGCAGTAAATTGCTCGGTTTCATAACACTCCCCTTGGGCGAATTACCACGCTATGTCTATGCCTCGTTAAAAACTCCTCCAAAAACCCAGTGGGAAAAATGGCAGGAGAAAAGAGTACATAACATGCGCAAGCTGTGTTGCACCTGTTGCCTCGTTAAAAACCTTACGTGAGAAAACCCAGTGGGAAAAAACTCACCAAGGGAAAAAGAGTACAACAGTTGGTTGTCGGGATCCGGTAGTCTTCAGGACTACACAAGTGATCTGCAGGATCACTCCCATGATCTTCAGGATCACGGGTATGGGCCAACCCTTTTGGTGATCTTCAGGATCACCACATGATCTTCAGGATCATGATCTCATTCTCCCCCCGATCCTTGCAACTCTCTAAGCCGTCTCATGCCAATTCCCCAAACGCATCTATAGAAGCTAGATGCTGGCAGAGACTTAGTGAATAAATCTGCAAGATTTTCACATGACTTAGTGTGCAGGATATTGATTTCACCGCTCTTCCGGAGCTCATGGGGGTAGAAGAATTTTGGAGCAATATGCTTCGTGTAATTGCTCTTCACATAGCCCATATGCATCCGTGCAACACAAGCAGCGTTATCCTCATAGATAACGGTGGGGGCACCGACGGTGTCCAAGCCACATGACTTCCGGATGTGGCCAACCATCCGTCTCAGCCGTGCACACTCTCGTGTGGCCTCATATAGTGCGATGATCTCCGAGTGGTTGGTTGACGTGGCAACCAGGGTCCGCTTCACGGACCGCCAAGCAATGGCTGCACCACCACAGAGAAACACAAAACCAGTCCGGGATCCGGCATTATGTGGGTCGACATATAGCCAGCATCCACATACCCCACCACGGTTGGATCTTGGTTCTTCGGGAACCACAGCCCAAGGTCCTGCGTACCTTACAGTGTACCGGAGAATGGTCTTGACGCCAACCCAATGTCTTCTCGGTTGGGGCAGCACCGTACCTAGCCAACAGATTGACCGCGAATGCAATATCGGGCCTCGTGCAATTCGCAAGGTACATAAGTGCTCCAATGGCGCTCAAGTAGGGAACTTCAGGTCCCAGTATTTCCTCATTCTCCCCTTTGGGTCCGAACGGGTCCTTTTTCACGTCAAGTGAACGGACCACCATGGGGGTTCTCGAGAGGGTGGCACTTGCCCATATTAAACTTTTCAAGTACCCTCTTTGTGTAAGTGGACCGGTGCACAAACACTCCCCCAGGGAGGTGCTCGAGCTGCAGGCCCAAGCGGAACTTGGTTTTACCCAAGTCCTTCATCTCAAACTCCGTCTTGAGGTAAGCCATAGCTTCCTCAATGTCCCCTCGTGGTGCCAATGATATTCAAATCATCGACATAGACGGAGATGATGCAAAATCCATTCCGGGATTTCTTTATGAACACACAGGGGCAATCATCATCGTTTGTGTAACCTCTCTTCAGGAGATAGTTACTCAAACGGTTGAACCACATCCTTCCGGATTGTTTCAACCCGTACGAGTGCACGCTGCAGGCGTACACTATACATGTTGCGATTCGGATTCGGACCAGGGATCTTGAGTCCTTCAGGGACTCGCATATAAATCTCCGAATCCAGTGACCCATACAAGTATGCGGTCACGACATCCATCAACTGCATATTGAGATTCAGATTAGCTGCCATAGATATCAAATATCGGAACGTGATCCCACTCATGACGGGAGAGTATGTTTCATCATAATCGATGCCGGGTCTCTCGCGTGAACCCTTGTGCCACCAGACCTCGCTTTATATCTTACCACCTCATTATTTTCGTTCCTCTTCCGGAGGAACACCCATTTGCATCCCACAGGGATGATCTTTGGGGGTGTTGGGACTGCAGGCCCAAACACTCTTCTTTTATAAAGCGAGCGCAACTCGCCTCGATTGCTGCCTTCCATTTATCCCAATCTGAGCGCCTTCGGCACTCGCCATGGACTTTGGTTCTGGATCCGGATCCATTGAGCAAGCAATCTTTGAGGCAAAGTTTACATTCACAATGGTGGTCTTTCTGTTAAATAACTCTCCCGTGTGCACATAATTAGTGGAGATCTCATCCATATCCTCTAGCTCGTCGTGATTTCCCGCAACGACGGAGCTAGGGTGTTCCGATTTCCCGCTGCGCTTAGCGCGCGCGATGCACCGGGACTTCCATCTTCAGGATGGGGTCCTTCAGTGGACCATCCCAACTTCAGGTTGGGTCGCCTCTTCAGGGGCTCCGTCTTCAGGACGGTGTCCTTCAGGGACATTCTCAACTTCAGGTTGAGCTTCTTCAACCGAATCCTGGAGTGGGACAAGTGGCTCGCGGTCGTGCCTCCGCGGACGTCTCCGTGGGGCTTTGTCCCGAGCACCCGGAGGTCTCCCCCTCTTCCTAGGATGGGGGTGACACCAGAGTTAGTAGCCTTCAGGGCTATCTCGCACTCTCTCCGGCGCATTTACTCGCAGGTATATGCGACCTTGTCACTCCCTTGTGATTAGTGAAGGCATCTCGACAGCTTATTTGCAAGATTTTGCAAATTTATAATCCGCTGAACTTCCAGCTCAGCCTCGCTAGTGCGTGGGTCTAAGGACTGTATCCCGCTTGCATTCCATTCAATTTCCCGGCATTCTTCAGGATGCCGGTCTCCCCTAATGCTGGAAAATTGTCCTCATCAAATATGCAATCAGCGTACCGAGCCGTATGAAGATCCCCAGTCATAGGCTCTAGGAATTTGATTATGGACGAAGTCTCATAACCAACATATATCCCCAACTTCCGGTGGGGTCCTATTGAAGTACGCCGAGGAGGTGGTATCGACACATATACTCGCACAACCGAATTTTCGCAGATGGGAAATGCTTGGCACTTTCCCACGCACTAGCTGCAAGGGGGATGTCTCATTATATGCAGTTGGCTCCGAGTTGGATCAGTGCTGCTGCATGCAGCATCGCATGGCCCCAACAACTGGTTGGGAGCCGACAACTCCGCAACAGTGGACGAGCAATCCACTTTATCCTTTTAATCAAGGATTCAGCTAGGCCATTTTGAGTGTGGACATGAGGTACCGAATGCTCTACCTTAATGCCCATAGCCATGCAATAATCATCAAAGGCTTTCGACCCGAACTCTCCAAGCATTATCCATACGAATGGACTGTATGTGGTTATCAGTGGAAACTTGCCTTTAATCCGATGATTTGAGCAATGAGCTTAGAGAAGGCATGATTTCTTGTGGACAGAAGATCCACATGACTCCATCCGGTAGAAGCATCAATCAGCACCATGAAATACCCGAACGGCCCCGAGAGGGGCTGAATAGGTCCACATATGTCCCCCCGTATCCTTTGCAGGAAAACAGGTGACTCATCCCTAATCTTCAGGAGGGATGGCCTAGTGATCAACTTCCCCTTTGCACAAGCCGTGCAAATGAATTCTTCAGGATTCGGGAAGTTCTTTGGCTCAATTTCATGGCCAGCAGAATTGTTGATGATTCTTCTCATCATCCCCAACCCAGGGTGACCTAATCTTTCATGCCATGTCTTAAAGGCAACAGTGGTCACAAAAGATTGTTTTCATCGCAACATATTCATCGGCGGGTTTAATGTACGTACGGTACAAACCCGATGGCGATGAAGGGAGTTTTTCAACCACATGCTTTTGATATCCATCAAATTTTGTGATGAGCAGGTATTCAATACCATGCTCGATCTCGGTTTCCGTGTGGAAACCGTTTGCCCGGATATCTTTAAAGCTCACAAGGGTACGCTTGGATTCTGGATAGAGGATAGCATTCCTCACAAGTATCCGCGTACCCATAGGGAAAACTAGTGTGGCACTTCCGGTACCAACAATATGAGCATTGCTTCCGGCAATGGTCATAATATTTCCGGACCTTTTGGTTAAAGTGTGGAAATACCTAGTTTCCCTCAGTATGGTATTGGTGGTTGCGCTGTCTACAAGACAACACTCCTCATCCGCCATGGGACCCAGCCGAACCTGTATCAAATATCCTGGACATGATAAATAGAGATGCAGGAAATATAAACACATAAAATGATGATAACTCCGGGAAGACTGTTTGTAAAGACTTCGGGCTTTATAACAGCTGCTCTTCGAGAGCATACTCATGACCCAGTGCTGCTTCAGGAGCACTATTTACAACTACGGTTCTTCAGGAACCGTGTGCTCTTCAGGAGCACGACCCATAACCGTGGTTCTTCCGGAACCACGAGCTCTTCAGGAGCTTTATTACAGTTGCTTCGGATCTGTAACCGGCAGCATGCGGAACATTGCACTTGACATGGAGGGGACTACTCGAGGTCCCCGAATATGTCAAAGTCATCAAGAAGGTCGTCCCCGCTATCGTCCTTTCGGACGTCTTCACCACTCGCAATGACCATGTCATTGGCGTGAGCTTCGAGCTCGTGGTGAAGTGGGACTCGAGCCCGCCCTCGTTCTTACTTCCGGAAGAACGACGACGAGCGTCAATCAGGTGTCCGGGGACGCGACAGCTTGCGAGACCAATGTCCCGAACGTCCGCATCGGTAACATGCATTCTTGCTCCCCCGCATGGTTCACCCGTGACCTTCTTGTCACCCTTTCCTCGGGGCTTACCCTTTCCTCTCGCCCTTGAACATACCACCCTTCCTACCCTTCCATTTCTTTCGGCCATATTTCGGGCCATCGAACTCCCGACAACATTGGCGTGTGCTTCGAGCACACCCATCGACCCGATGGGTCGGGCGAGTGGTTCCGCATGAGAACCTCATTCTGCTGTTCTCGCAACTAACAGGGTCCGAGCGAGCCGAGAATATCTCGTATACTTCGACACCTGTATTGTTGTTGCGGAACGATGTTGCCCGGTGGAAGGTGTTCGGGGTTTTCTCGATCATCTCAGCGTCCGTGATCTGCTGGCCACGGAGACGCAACATCGAGACGATTCGATGAATGGCGAGTTATACGCTGCCACGGACTTATAGTCTTGGAAGCGTAGGGTAATCCGAGTCATTCCGAGCTCGTGGGAGTGCAATGGCTCGTTGTTGGTCAAAGCGATCCTTCAGGGATTCCCACAGAACCCGCGGATCCTCCTCGGTCATATATTCCATTTTCAGGTCCGGGTGTATGTGATGACGCAGAAAATGCAAAGCCTTTGCACTATCGGCGTCATCGACCACGACCTTTTCCTTGCCGCTTTCGAGCTTGGCAATAGTATGACCGAGGCGCATGGATCTCGGGTTAATGACAATATCTTGAGCCCAAGTGAGGTAGTTGCTGCCATCCAAGGCAAGCTGGGTGAATTCCCTCTTTGCAATGTCCGACATGCCTGCAATATCATGTAATTTACTTCAGGTAAATAATGCATGTAAATATTGCAATTATGCGGGTCATGAATATTCCCGTAAAATTCCCTGCATGTCGGTGAGCACAAAATAATATTGCATAATTTAATATAGACAAAAACAGAGTTAGATGTGGAAAAACTGCAATCAAACACTTCAGGGTTTAATCTGCAATTTTTCCATGTCCAGGAAAAATAATTTCGCGATTTTAACCAACTTCGGGGTCCGATCGCGAAAGGGGATCCGCCCTGAATTTTGGCCCAGCCCGATCCCTATTTTTTTTTCTTTACGTGTACGCGGGCCGATTTGATCTGGTTTAGGCTGGTTTGGTTTATGGGCCCTAGGCCCATTTAAGTTGGCCCGTTCCTCGCAACCGGCTAGGGTTAAAACCCTAGCTCTTCAGCCGCACGCGGTGTATACCGCAAGGGAGCGTGGCTCCCTTATCCTTTCCCCGAAGCGGCGCGCAAGGAGGCGGTCGAGAGCGGTGCATGACGCACGAGGCCCGCGGCCGATCGGCCGGCGGCGGTGGCTCGTGGCCGGGCGCGACCCGAGGTGGCGCGCGGCCCCATGGCGGCGCCCGGATCCGGGGGCCGGGGCGGCATGGGCGCGGCGCGTCGGCTATCGCGGCCGGGCGGCGCGCGCAGCACGCGGCCAAGGGCGGCGAGCTTGCGGCGGCCGGGCCCGCGGCCGGGAGGCGCGCGGGGGGGAAGGGGCGCGCCGGGGCGGTGCGGCGCGTCCCGTGTCCGGGCCGGCGCGGTCGGGTAGCGGCGCGGCGCCGGCTTGCGGCCAAGGGCGGCGAGGCGGGGCCCGCGGCTGGCGGCCGGCGGCACCGGCTTGTGGTCGGGCGGACGCGGCCTGCGCGGCGCACGCGGTGGGTGGCCGGGGCGTGCAAGGCCCGGCCGGATCTGCGGCGCGTGGGCGAGGCGGCTAGGGCTGCCCGCGGCCGGCGGCGCACGGGGCCGGGGCGAGTGCGCAGCGCGCCTGCCGGGGCTAAAGCCCGCGGCGCGGTGGCGCTCGGGCGCAAGGCACGGGCGCTTCGGGCCTCGGCCGGGGGAGGCGGCAGCGCTTCCGGGCTACACGCAATCCGATGTTCACCGTGGCATGGCGACGGTGGCGGCACTTCGGGCCGCTATCCCACATCGTGGGTTCCCCTACCGGTTCTGCCCGGGTGGTAGCCCGGGACTCGCCACGTTGCCGGCGCGGGGGCTGCTAGGCCTCTCCACCTGCGAGAACGGGCGGCGGAGTAACGGGGACAACGACAGCAAACGTGGGGCTTGTTCATCCCCACGGTGGTGCTGGAACTCCCGCGACAAGCCGTGGCTCCCACGGCGATGAAGCGCATGGTGCGCTTGGCTCGTCGGCGGAGACGACACCTATCGGTGCGTCAAGAAGGTGACGACTTCAGGCGTCCACCTTCTCGCGAGCTCGTAGGCGTCGCGGTGACCTTCTTCCGGAGGTCACCGCCATGGCACTTCGGGGCCATTGGCTCAAGTGGTGCTTGGTCTTCAGGACCAGCACAAAGGTAAGCATCTGCGATGCTTGGTGCTAGCTTCCGGTAGCACTTGCATATGTGTATAGAAATGTAAAGCAAAAAGAGCAGGTTGGTGCTATCTTCGAGTAGCACTTCAGATGCATAGCACTTAGCTATGGGGTGTATTTTCTCGCTGTGGCTTGCTTTGTTGTTGACAGCAAGCACCGTTCTTTACTTACCATAGAACACATGTGCATCAGTAGATAGTGATAGCACAAGTTGATTCTTACCTTGTAGCTCGGTAGAGGCTCGTGCCGATAACGTGTTGTGGAACAACTTGAATCGACTCGGTCTATCACACTACTAATGCACACACACAGGACACGAATGAATGAACACAATAGATAGGGAAATGGCTGGCTTTCTTCTTATTAATCTCTCAATATCACAGAGTACAATGGAGAGCTCATTTCATTGTCCAAGACACGGACCGAAAGGTCCTATTTATACCCAGCCAAACCAGTGGCATTCTTGTAATTCAGCCCACATAATACTGTAGCAATTTACTGTGTGCACCAAATCATAAATGCTTGTACCAGGCCTTTAAAGCCTCTCCAGATTACTGTAGTGCTTCGGATAAGAACGGGCAGTAAATTGCTCAGTTTCATAACACTACTCCTAATACATTATAATACACAACCCTATTTGAGAAAAAAAATCTAATATACATCAGAAACCATCGTATCATGATTTTTTATTGAAACAAATGATACCACTTCCATTTGAAGCAACATCCTGCACGAATTTATAGTCTTGGCTAATTCAGATAATGTTCTGAAATGTTATCACACTGCTAGACCTATCTATAGACATGTTCAGAAATTTATACACAAAAAGTGAAAAGCATCCCTTCAATATTTGCCTTTTCACATTGTCAATATACATTTTTTGAACTAGAAAAGTATCTAATAAAAAGGTATATCTTAATTTAACTTTTTATTGCAAATTTATTCCTTGTAAATAGATCCTTATGATAGTATCATTGTGAGAGCTGGACTGGACCTAATTTACCGGTTCATCAAGAAATTTTTGAAAAATGAAAAGTAACGATGCTAAAAATCATTGGCTAATATTCTGACCCAGCAATATATTGCTACTTGCCTTTTTTTTGTTGAACACGTCATTAGTGACTTTAAATTTGCCACTTGTTCCTTCGCACTATAGTGCAGTACCTGCTGTGTAGTTCAAACAGTTATTAATAATATAGTATTGCGTGCTGTGGGAGTAATCTTCCAAAATCAGGGTCACGGGTAGCATAGAGCCTTGCTAGCCTAAAGTGCTAACACACATAAGCCATTGGAGCACAAACAACAAAAAGTGATTTTGGCCACAGCTGATAGTTAATTAAGGAGTGGGCAGAGGAGGGTTAGTATATGTGTATTGCTTGGAATATATGAACTTTTAGTTTAATTCAATCTAGACATAAATCATCATGAACATAATAAATAGACGGTATCGCAAAAGAAGATCTATAGAGGTGGTAGAAAAACAGCTATATGACGGTGGACACCAGATCCACCCCTACAATTTGACAGCAACAAATCACAGATTTGTAACTGCGGGCTAAAATGCCGCTGCTACAAAGCAGTGTACACCTGCGGGTTGTGCCACTGCCTGCTGCTACTGACAAAAAAGAAATGTGCCTACTGGCACACACTTGTCATGGATCCCCGTCCACTTCTGCTCGAGTAGTAGGAGCTCACAGCAACGCAGATCTTGCCTTGGAGAACTAGAGATGTCCCTTGCTTCCACCTCATTGAGGAAGAAGGGTCGCAAGAGATGACGATACTTTCCAATCTACCTCCTTGTGGATGTACATGTGAGTGGACATCAGATCCACCGTTTAGGAGGCTAGATCCGCAGTCGATGAGGAGGACGAGGAGGGGGGCCCATGGATCCACATCGAGAGCCATTGTGCCTTGATGGTCAGCACAAGGTCATTCGAGTCTATGCCAACTTGGCCATGGAGGGCGGATGACTCAAGCTCAGCGAAGGCTGCCATGCGCGCCATCCCAATGCCTGCCCGCCGTTGCGCAAAGAGGTGTGGCAGGATCCACCCACCCGAAGGAATCTGTACAGTGGGAAGCACACAAAATAAGGAATAATGGTGAACATTCTAATAATTGGGGGCATGTCAAAACAGGCATGATAGTAAGAAAGATTAATTTCCTACCTTTGATTAAAGATCCACCTCCCTCACACTCTTGGCGACTCTAAGAAAGCGGCCCAAGAAAAAAAATGAAACAACACGAGGCCTAACGGAGACCTAGTATTCTTAACTTTTAGTAACAGGTCACAATGGTCTACCTCTAAAATCAATTTTTTTTTGACATATCACATTACAGCCCACCTCTACAAAAAAAAATAATTTATAGAGGAAGACCAAGTTCCACCACTAATAACATCTCAACACTATAGCGGCGGACAACATTGGACCTACCCCTAAGCAAATTTTAGTGCTGCAGCTGTAGAGCAGATTTCCTGTAGTGAGATTACTGGAAGGACTAGACACTTTTATGCAAGATCTAGACAAGACTATCATGCTATAAAAGATAGAACATCTTGCATGCTATCCACAACTATGCAGAGACACATCATGATGACTTGGATGGAAGATATAGTTAGAAACAATAGTATATATGTTTTCTAGTTGATGATGATCAACCTAGTTGGTTTCCAAAATCATAAACATATTAGACACAGAAAAAAGAATATGTAAAAGAAGCCATGCATATGCGAGGCAAGAGTAAAGGTTTCCTATTTGATCAAGGTCAACCGAATCGGTTTCCAAAATAAAAAAATATTGAACACATAATAAAAGAACATGAAAAAGGAAGTCATGCATTTGCAAGGAAAGGGGCTAAATTTTGGTGGATAATTCATGTAGGCGATTGCGCGGTCGCGTCGATCATCGCCATCACCCCGATCAGTGTGGTGTGGCGAGCTGAGCAGATGCCGGTGTTATTCCCTTTTCTCATCAACACAGTGCAAGAGAGGCTAGAGCATCCAACTATATACGTTGACCTCAGTCTACCTTCACTTACAATGTGGGACTAAACGTTATACTCTTGCCATCCTTATAGGGCCTTTCAGACTTTTTAGGAACTATTGTGAATATTAAATGGGCTAGGCCCAATAATTACAACATGGCATATGTACAAGAAGCTTGATCACTAGAAATGTGGTGGATGTTTGACCATGTCCCTTCCACTAGGAAAGCATACTAACAAATAAGCACACAAATGTGTTGGCGTGTGATCTAATGCACCAAATTACAACCGTATGTGCATGGGTTAATGGTAGGTTTCTTCTAGGAGTATTCAAGTTTTATATCTAGTCCACAAGGAACACGAGACTTTGATCTAGATCTAAATCTACTTTGCCAAAAATAATAATACAAAGTGTTGTAAACAATCTAAACTAAGATAAGGTTTATGTACATGAAAGTGCACACTACTACAAAAATCCACTATAGCGGCGGATGTCTATTTGACCACGGTGACGGTCCCTTGAGGTGTCCGCCGCTAAGAGGGGGTACAGGCGGTGTCCGCGACTACGCACGAAAAATAGTCGCGGGCACCACCATAGTCGTTTGGCCGCCGGTAGCGGATCGTGTGAGGCCCACGGCTAAGGCATGTAGGCCATTTAGTTGTGGGCCCGACAGCGCGGCCTGCCACAGTGGACCGCACTCCCCTATAAATAGGTGGGGGTGCAGCGTGCCACACCACCACCTTATCCGCGCGTCGCAACACCACCTTATCCGCTGGGGTTAGGGTTACGGTTCGGGGGAGGCGCGACCACTCCTCCTCTCCTCCTCCTCCTCCGACCATGATTCACCACGGTTGGGGCCGCTCACGGAGCCACCGGCGCTCCTGGGGCCGGAGGGCCTTGCTCCTCGCGAATGCCCCGCCGAGCCGCCCCACTCTCTCGGTGGCTCCGGCTCCTCATCCTCCGATCTAGGCTGCGGCTCGAAGGCGCCGGCCGCTACCGTCGAGGAGTTCTTTGCGACGTCTCTAGCTCCTCCTCCCGCGGTGGCGAGTGGTGGCTACTCCTCCCATGGCGGTGGCGGTGGCGGTGGCTCCTCCTCCCGCGGTGGTGGCGGTGGCTCCTCCCACAACGGCTCATCCTTGAGCGGTGGCACATGCGGTGTGAGGCGGTGGGACGGCGGCAGCGGACGGCATCGGTGTGGTGGCGACGATGTCAAAGGCGGGTCCCAACCACTGTTGTGGCCCGCCCTACTTTTGTTACTACATTAAAGGCGCCGGTGATTGTGCCTAGACCGCCACCGGTGCCTTATTAGGCTAAGCGCCCGGCGTGACGGTGGTGATCCCTAGACCGCGACTAATTTTGATGTAAATAGTGGCGGGGCCTCAATGGCACCACCGAGGCCCTTTTTAGCCCGTCGCTATAGAGCATAAATCTCGTAGTGGCAAGCGTAAGGTTTCAACCATGATATATATAACATTCTTGATGACAAAGATTAGAACAGATCAGCCACTTTTATCAACTTGCTCTTAAGGCGGAAAGAAAAGTATAGAGACACCATGAACTTAATCCTTTCAGGACCAAGGCTCTCCCGCCACCACCGTCCGGCCAGCCTACCACCCCTAAAGGCCCCTTCCATGGCCGGAGATGATGAAGCTCACCGGAGCAACCCCCACCCCTTACTCCGGTGATGTCCGAGCATCGGCTTCGACTAAAAAGAAGCATTTCCGTAAAGTGAAACATACATACTCAGCTCATCAATAACACAAGAGACGAAAAGCTTGGAATGGACGATATCCATGACACTACAACAAATGTGACTTTCTATGACGTTTTTCTTATGACAACATACCGTTTCGTCATAACCGTGTTGGATTTATGACGTTTTTAGAAAGCCGGATGTTTTATGACGAAAATTGACATTCGTCATTAAATTTGACCACAAAATCGTCATAAATCAAGACAGCATTAAATTATGACGAACAAAAACATCATAATTAGTAAAAATAAACGTCACAATAGTTATGACAAATATGAATCGTCATTATAATGTTCTTTTATTAAACACCAAAACTTGTGACAAATATGAATCGTCATAATATGACCTACTTGTCAACCCCCTGTCACGCGGGGCCCACATATAATTTTTATTTGAAAAATAATAGCAAAATGTAATTGATAAAATGTGAGTTGCCTTGGGAGAGTGGAGAAGCTGCCTACATGACCTTCTTGTTTGTCTACTCTTTCCTTGCCTGGTGCCTGCGTAGTTGTGTTCCTGCCGCCTTTCCAACTAGCAGAGCCCACCAGCAGAGAGTGATCATTTCCTTGGCGCGTGCTCCTGCGTGAAAAACTGCTACTGCCTTACTCTGTCCGTCCGGCCATCGCGAAGCCTTTCAGGCCGTGTCCAAGTGCACCAAGTTGCTGAGTTCTGATCATATGGTGGAGGGAAGGCCACAGCTCGGGCTCGAGCACACGCATACCCCAGCTATAGAGGCTGACGTTCTGCGTAGTTGTTTTTTTTGGGGGGGATGACGTTCTGCATAGCCTTTTTTTTTCTTTTGAGGGGATGACGTTCTGCATAGCTGGCCTGGTCGACAAAATAATCAGCAGCCCATGTCACCAACACAATCTGTAGACCACACGACCAGTAGCATAAGGTCCAGCCCATGACGGTCATTTTCTTCGGCCCATATCACCGGCCCATCAAGTTCTAACCTAAACAATCGATGCCCCAAGTCCTAGCCGCCACATCGAGGCGTCATGGCCACGTACGGCGCCGCGCTGCACGACGGCACGGCCGTCGCCATGAAGCGGCTGGGCAAGACATGCTGCCGGCAGGAGGAGGCCCAGTTTCTTAGGGGCTCAAGCTGCTCGCCGAGCTCCGACACGACAACGTGGTGTCGCTGCCCGGGTTCTGCTGCTCGGGGGCGCGCGGGGAGTGCTACCTCGTCTACAACCTCGTGCCCAACAGCAGCCTCTCGCAGTTCCTCTACCTTGCCGAGCGTTCCTCAGTATGGTGAGATCACCATTGCCTCCCCGTGCTTCCTCTCTGATGTATTGCGTCTGCCAAGTGTTTGACGTTTTGCCGAAGCAAGTGTATGCCCTGTTCCCTGCTTGAGATGTTTTCTTACAATTATGACTGGATACGTAGCACCATCCAGATCTTCGGGCATGCTATCGTGATTGTTTTGCTGTTGATTAGACCACTAAATCAGTTGGGTTAATTAATCCCTGCCTTAGTAGTTCTAGCATCATCATCACTACATCTCCTAGTTTGCAGGTGGTTTCTACTGGTGTAACAATCTGTACGTGCAGTTCGTACAATGTTTATTTTTCAATTATTTCAGTGCAGATTTGACGAGTGTCAATATTTACCTGTCCAATACAGAGAATTGCAAATGCATGTTGAGTTTCATCGTGATTGATGGCAACGTACCAATGATTAGCAAAATAGTTTTTCCTTGTTACTATTTAAACTATAGTAGCTTAGCGACACATTCTCGCTAATTGATCTTAATTTTCTATCGACATACCTGACATGGTTTCCTCAGCTAGAATGGTACTGTATATCTTTCACTGTGGTTAGTTAAAGTACACTAAACATGTAAATCTGCATTCTAATGACATTACACTGCTTTCAGGTTATCCTGTTAGGAAGTTTACCTGTTGAAACCTGAGTGTCACTGTTTGGCCATTACCTGAAACCTAAAAGTGAGTGTTCTACCACCAGTACCTTGTTGATAGATTATCTCTTGAACAATGCTTGGATCCTTGATTCAGGGCTTGATTTCAGAGATGAATGCCCTTTTCGGAATTCAGAGTTATTCTGAACATACGCTCTTCCTAATATCTTTGCACTTGTGCTGTTGTGCATCTCGTTAATGCATATAGTCAGTCTGTGCCATAATCTACACAGTTTGCTCTTGTAAACATGTAGACTAAAAATGCCATTCTTATCAGCAGCAGCAGCTTGGCATTGAGTTTGCCTGGGCAATTTATTTAACATCATCTTGATGTGGTTTGAATTTATTTACTTTCTCTGTTCTACAGTTCAACTTTGCCATTGCTCCATAATGTTTTGTGTTTCTGTTAAGGTTTGGGGAGAAGGCCACACTCAGAAAGAAGCCGATGATGGATGTGAAGCAAGAGGATTCAGCTAACCTTTGATGCTACTGTTTTCTTTCATGCATATTGTAATATGAGATAACAGATAATTCCATGAGATCTGTAATTCAATGGAAATTTCTGTAATGGTTTGTTCCGATTTATGGCATGTTGATTATCTTGTTCATGGTGTGATTAAATTATATGCCAGAAATTAATGGGCCAAAAAACTATTGGGCCACAGAATTTTTTTTGGGAAGGATTGGCTAGAAAATAAAACCGGCCTGAAAACAAAGTGGCCCAGAAATTAAATGTGCGTGAATATAAATGGGCGGAAAAAAGGTTTGAATACTAATGGGCCGGAATAATGGGCTAAATTGGAAAACGCCTGTGGAATTGGTGGGCCGACAGTAAAGAAGCCTGCTAATCAAGTGGGCCGGAAGTAAAAAGATCTGTAATTAAGTGGGCCGAAAGTTCAATGGCCTGTGAAATTAATAGGACGAATGTAAAATTCTATGACGAAATTACCAAGCGTCATAAACAGTTTGTGACGAATTTGAGAGCGTCATAAACATTTATGATATTTTTGTGGAACGTCACAAATTTATGACGAAAATAATGAAAACGTCATAGAAGGTAATTAGCTACGCACCTTCTATGACGAAGTGATTTTTGTCACCGCTGCGTCATAGAAGATAGTTTGTGACAAATTTTAGACTTTCTGTGACAAAATTGCATCGTCATAGAAGGTCAAAATTGTTGTAGTGAGGTGGAGGAACTGTGACATGGGTGGATGCTTGGTGATGCACATAAATTGAACATGAGGGAGGAGATGGCAGCCGAGATAACTGTGCTTTGATGTAATGGTGGTGGCGCAACGGATGACGATAGCTGTGTTGAGGGTCTATCATGTTAGGTTTCACATTTGTTAATAAAATAGCATTATTCTAGTTACATATAATTATCATTATGCTATCGGCACAAATATGTAGATGGCATAGGATAATACATTGACTATACAGTGTATGGACAACGTCATACAAGATTATAGTAGTTAGCAAATGGCAACAATTTTTTGGCTGGCAGGCTGTGACTGTCTGAGTTCATGCATACAACCAGTCTAACTAGCCTTCATCTTCACCACGCGCTAACCACCCAATGTAAATGAATAGGGCCTTTTAGGGGGAAAATAAATAGGTATAGATTATATCGAGCAAAGCATTGAAGCACAGGCAGAGTAGACAAGGAACCAATCAAAGCAAATCAGTGAGAAATTGAAAAAATAGGAAGGAAACAAGCTCAACCTCGGTAACCGAGCTCATGACCACTATGGACGCGTGCGCCTCTGTTTTGGACGCGTGAATGTGTGTTTCTGTGTGTTTGAGTTCCTTATAAAAACAAATAGGTTACCAGTTGAGAGAAGATTATTCACATTTTCATTTATTTTGAGTCATAAAAAAATCATATATGATGACCTATCATGCTCAAGCTACCACTAGACAAAATTAGCTAATCTTGCTCATGTCTTATCTTATACTACACGATCTAAAGAGAAAATTAGTCTTGGCAGCAAAAGACTCAAGTACAGTACAGTACTACATATACTGTAAATATGACGATCACGGCCCTGGAAACGAAGTTTCAGCAGAGATGAATACTTTTATCAGGCTAGCTGATCAAGTTGTCATACACATTGCTATACTGCTCATGCTGGAGCCGTGAACGCGATGCTCCCAACGTAGAACAGTGTTCATTTGCTCAAGTAACGACGTGCGATGTTGAGCATTGGTACTTTCCACCGGCAGCTGGTGCTTTTTTTTTTTGAACTCACCGGCAGCTGGTGCTGGCAACGAGGGAGAGGCTGCTCGCCAGGTTGCAAGATCGATGTCCTCCATCGGCCTCATTAGTATGTCAAGAATGAGAGCGTCGTACCGGCAGATGGTAACTTCACTAAAAACACATAGCTCGGTTGTCTACGTGCTGAAAACATAACTATAGTTACAATTATATCTCTGAAACAAAAACAGAAACCCCTATTGAGATACTATGAAATTTTCTTTTGTTTGCGAGGGGATACTGATCAGTGGGCAGTGGCACAGAACTTACAATTTTGCCACCAAATCAGATTCGGGAACGAGTTTAACACTTCAAGAAATATGACCTTCTTCGACGATTTTAGGATGATATTTAGCAAAAACGTCATAGAGCAATCCATTTTACTGACGCATTCATTCACTTTAGCAACAAAAATCTCAAATATGTCGTAAAAATGAGATAAAAATCATTGCAAACTTAGTCATTGTCATATTGCGACGAATGATTGTCTGTCCCAAGAGCCAAATTAGGAACGTCGCAATTTTACGACACTGGTAAATCGTCGTTACTATAGATTTCTGTCATGGTAGTATTTTTTAATATTTATGGGTTACTTGAGTCATCAAAGTAAAATAGATACTAGTTTGTTTCATTAATTATATTATTCAAAAGGTTTAGCTTTTAAATAATTAAAAGTATAAATTAGTAACAAGTATTTTGTTGTATCAAATGGTGTATATATTTGGTGGAGAAACTAGAAAGAATAAAATGGTGAGAGCGGCTTTCTTTTTTGAGGCCAAAATGGTGAGAGTGGTGAGAAAAAGAAACAAAGGTCAGAGGTGCGTAATAGACTAAAATATGCCCTAGTACTTGGATTCAGCTTTATAGTGATAATGATGAAAAGCTTTGTGTTTATCTATCCATTTATAAATGCACAATTTTAACATTTCACTCACTTATCTGTAAATCTCCAACAAAGATGAAATATTTCAATGAGTATTTGTGTATGGGTAAACCTTATAATTTTTACTTATTTGTGCTGCATCTGAGATGCTCTCAGATTCAATGGTTACGAGGTCCGTTAGATATGCAATATCTTGTGCAGCTTGGTGTATACTAGTGTAATGCACCGCGCCGTTACGCGCTGACTAACTAGTATTAGGGTTAAATATACAATAGAACAGGAGATGGTTGGGGAAGAAAGAATAGTGGAAGATGGGCAGTAAGTGTGTTTCTTTTTGTTTTGTTTGACAGGCAAGTTCATGGTAAGAGCATATAGAAGCAAAGGGAAATATGGGTAGAATAGTTAGCACAGAAGATTAACTCGGTATGTCAGTTGAGGAACAAGAGGTGGTGGGGTGGGCTCTAAAGAACTATACCTAATACATAGAGATGCAGTTTGTTCCTAATGATATGTGGTGTTTGTAATGATTAGTTGGCATGAGAAGAGGCATACATGGAAAAACAGAGGTCCACTGGTAGTAGCACAAATCAGGTACACCTGTACATCTATTAGAATCACTACTACAGAAAGAGCCAGCAATATCGGGGGCATTTTCCAGCAATAACGGGCACACAAAAAACGCTATTGCTGGGTGCCATCGCTGACATCATCAGGGTGTAACGCTATTACAGAGACCACTGCAATAGCGGGCGCAGGTGACGTCATCGGAGGCAACGCTATTACAGATGGGGTCACACAGTAATAGCGGCCGCTGGTGACGTCACCTGTCGTCCGCTATTACTAGGTGAGCTTATAATAGCGGGCGGCCAATGACATCACTATCGGCCGCTATTACTGGCCCAGCCAGCAATAGCGGTCGTCGGTGACGTCACCTAGGCCGTTATTATAGTGTTCATGTAATATCGTCTCCGGGGTGACGTCATGATGCCCGCTATTGAAGGCAACGGTGTATAAATTCGTCCCCTTCCTCCCGACAGGAGCTCTGTTTCGCGAGCTCACGGACGAGCTGTCCGTACGGAGGGCGGAAAAAGCCAAAAAGAAGGGGGAAGGTTTTGAACCTGTCTTTTTGGAAGGATATTGTTCTAGGAGGTAAATCCATACCGTTCCATGTATTTTTTTTTTTGTGTTTAACCATAGTTTTAGTCTCTTTTTTTATGGTTACTTTTCCTAGGGTTTGGATCTATTTTTTTACCTATAAATGGCATGGTTAGTGCTCCTCATGCATATCATAGGTTGTTTAGTACTTAAACTTATCCTCTCCATACATATATGTAGTATTTTATATGTAGGGATCTAGTTTCGGATCTAGACCTAGTTTGGGATCTATGTTTTATTCATAAATATTTTTTTAACAGTAATTTATGTAGAGATTTTATTATTAACTTTTAAATCACACGTAAATATAGTATGTAATATTCTTGTGTAACTACTTTTGCTTTTTAGCATATAATTCCATTTTGACTTAGTTTTTAATTATTATTCATTTCTTTATTTACGATACATGTGTATAGAAAGATGGAAGATCGATCTTGGATGTACAACGGTGGGGGTGGTGATGCTTGTTGTATATTTCCAAAAGGTCACGGGTTTCATTGAAGAAGCGAAGCGCCACGCAAGAAGAAGGGGTACACAATATATCTATTGTCCTTGTACCCGTTGCAAGAACATGTTTATGTTTGAGACACTCGAGACTATTCGTGAGCACTTGTTGGAGAAAGGATTTCTCAAGGACTACTATATCTGGATAAAACACGGCGAAATAGGACTTCATGCACAAGGTGACCACGTTGAAGAGGTGATAAGAGCAAGAGTTGACCACGACGAGCGTAGGGTGAGGGCTGAAAGTAGCACGGAATATGCAACGACATCGGGTCACACGGATGGTCCAGAACTTGTCAATGAAAGCGAGGACTTTGACGGTGGTCTCGATGTGGAAGAATTGTTGATGCACATTAACAATGAGAACCTAGTCCAAAAGAAAAGGCGAGCTTTGAATAACTTGGATGCATTGGAGAAGGCGTCAAAAGTGTTTACGTACGAGGAATCGAAGGGGTGTCATAAGGATTGCACGGTCTTGCGAGACGGTGCTAGAGCTTGTCACACTTAAGGCTAAGAATGGGTGGTCGGACACAAGCTTCAACCAACTTTTAGAGCTGTTAGCCAAAATTTTACCAAAACCAAACTCTTTGTCCACCAACACATACAATTCAAAGAAAGTATTGGCACCGTTGACCCTAGGCGTACGGAAAATACACGCTTGTCCAAACCACTGCATATTGTACCGTAAAGAGCATGCCAATAATTTTAGATGTCCAACGTGCAACGCCCGTCGATACAAAACTAATGATGGAACCGATGATACGGACATCATGGATAAGTCTAGAAGTAGAAAGAATGCTGGCGGAAGAGGAAGAAAACCAATACGATCGTGTTCCTCATGATGTGCAAGAAGATGTGGTTGATGAAAGAAAAGTGCCAGCCCTTGTGATGTGGTACCTTCCGATAATCGATCGCTTGAAGCGTCTTTTTGCCAACGGTAGAGACGCTAAGCTCATGACACGGCACGATGATGTTGACGGGCGCAAGAAGGATGGGATGATTCGTCACCCTGCTGACGCTCGACAGTGGAAGAACTTCGACATTAACCATCCTGATTTTGCGTCGAGAAAGAGGAATCTAAGAATGGTCTTAAGTACGGATGGAATGAATCCTTTTGGAGAGATGACAAACCCGCACATGGGCGGTGATTAGTTGCTTCTACACTATTCCTTCATGGTTGTGCCACAAGAGGAAGTACCTTCTACTAACTACACCGATTTCTGGTCCGAAACAAAGCTGGAATTGATATTGATGTCTTTCTTGAACCACCGATGGAAGATATGAAACTATTATGGGAACAAGGGGTGAAGGTTTATGATGCGTACGAGACAGGAAGAGTTCACCCTGCACGCCATCTTTCTTTGCACCGTCGGTGATAACCCGGCATGCTCGGATCTCAATGGGCGAGATCAAAGGGAAGATAGCATGTTCAACATGTGTGGACCAGACTGCATCGTTGTACCTTCCTTTCTCGCGTAAGTTGGTATATGTAAAACATCGAAGATGGTTAGCAAAAAGGCACCAATATCGTCAAAAGACGGATGAATTTGATGGAACAGTTGAGACAGAGTTGACTCCTAAACTTCGAGACGGTCAATTTGTTTTTGAAATGGTGAGAAATATCAAATATACCTATGGGAAAAAGAAGAAGGGAAAGAAATGAAACATTGTGTGACACTCCGTGTCCTATTTTTGCAAGTTAGCAATTTTAAAACTAACCTCAGGACTGGATTAGCCCACCCAAGAAATTTCATTGACATGCAAAGTGTTTTGGGCAGCGAATAAATTCAAATACACTTTGGTTTGAACTACAACTCAAATTTCTACAACACAAGTATGGTCAACCAAAAATATATGTTGTAGGGCATGTCAAAAGAAAAATCTAGGACAAAACCCCACTGGATTTCATCAAGGTTTGATACCGCAAATAAATCGAGAGAAACTTAACTTTTAAGCCTTTTCTCTGAATTTCCAGAAATTATCTAGAAGGATTTTTACGTAAACTGAACGTGCATGTCACTTTCTACAATTATACTATTTTCCTTTTCAATTTTTGAGCTCGGGAAGGCCTTGCATTTGAATTTTCAAATTCGAACCGGGCCACGTTTGGGAAATGGGGGAAAAAGAAAAGATGTTGGGGCATATTCTCGCAGGCCCCACCGGTCAGCCACACAGGGCGAGACACGGGCGCGTCCCGCGCCCGACCGGGCCGTACGCCGGCGCCGCGTGGACGGCGCCCTGCGCCGCATCCCCACCTAGTCGGAGGGACAAAGGGAGGTTCTCCCACCCCGGTCGGAACCCCTCTCCATTCCCTCTCTCTTTCCCGAGCTCCCACTCGTAACATCCCCTCCGGGACACCCGGGAATCGGAACAGAGGGACACTCGACGAAGCGAGTTACAACGAGTGTATCATCTCATACAAGCCAGCATATATATACATCATGGTATAATACAACCAGGTTTTCGATATACAAACATTGGTGCAGCGGAAATATAAATCTTATTGTAGTTTAACAACCTACGAGTATTGCAGCGGAAACTTGTACTTTATACAACAAAACACTATTAAACGATCAACGTGATGCACTCGAGCCCTTCGTACATCACGGTCCTTCCTCTTCACGATGTCGGGATCCGTTCCCATTGGTGGGAACCACCCTCGGGACACTCCACTTCCGGGAACTACCGTACGAGCCGTGGAAGTACGACTCGATTCCTGAAAAACATAACGAACAAACCCATACGACAACCTTTCACGCTAACTCCCGACGGTGACCGGGTTAGTCTCCCATCCGCCCGAGAACCCGGGGACCCCACGCGATACCCGTCCTCGACGTTATCCGTGAGCGACCACCCATTCCTCTCCCGTTGAGACATGAGGCCTCGCCTCATTCTCCAGCCAATTAGGGGATGAGCTACGTCCAACCACCGAGGCAATTAGGTTACATTGGCTTCCTGGCCCCATAAACACCGGTATGTAAATCGGTACGTTCAAGACTTGCTCAACGGGGCCAACAACGGTACGGTCCTTGATCGACACGAGACGGGGCTACCACCTTGCAAGACCTCGTCTTTGCCCTTTCTCCTACGAGGACCCGTCCGATCTCAATTTCATCTCCATCTTCATCTTTACTTTCAACTTCAAAGACATCAATCAACTTAAAGCCTCCATGCTTTAAGATCGGACCGTATCATCTCGCGAGTGTGCTCGGCACCCTCGACTTCTACCGTAGCCACTGTGAATTAAGCGTAGCAACTATCGAGACACCAAACCAACATGGATAAACAGGTAACATAGGGATCCTACTCATGCATCTAGGGTGTCAATCAATTCCTGTAACCTAATGCACAATCACGACGCAATTATCGTGATAAAAGAGAAGACTTTAAAAACATAGGTGGGATGCACCGGGCTTGCCTTGATTCGAGTCGGGGTTAGCTTCCTCGATATGCTTGGTCGACGTCGAAGCTTCCGTCTCCTTCCTCGACCTCGGACGGAACCTCGATCACGCCAGAACCTAGGTCGACCAACAATACGTCGCGAATCACAACCATGCATGCATGAATGTTCATAAGATGATGTGCAATGATTGAATTAACCAAGGTCGTTAATTAGCCATTAATCATTACTTAAGTTTATTACTTTGCAATTAGTAATTAACACTTAATCATGTTTGTTAAGCAATAAGTAACAATTGATCATGCTCATTAATTATTGCTTAACCAAGGTCATTACTTACAAATTAATCATTAATCATGTTTTTTAAACAACACTTATAAATCCTTAACGACATGTGATAACGCTTAAGCTATTAATTTGAAATCACATGAAATGACGGTGTTTATGTTGAATTTTGAAAAACGGGTTTCACAAACACTTTCGTCTGCAGTATCTCTAATTTTTAAAGAAATTTATTTTTCAAAAACAATTAATAATTAACATAAAATAATAGGTTATCTTAATCAAAGAAAGGTAATTAATTTAAACTATGAAATTATAACTTCTCAAAATAGGTATTTGAATTCATAAATAAATAGAGAATAATTTTATGAGTCTAATGAACTTTGTTTGACATTTTTCTGATTTTTCCTGAATTTTCTAGGAATTTTTTGAAGTTTGAAAGGAATCTGAAAATAAATAAATTCGTAAAAAGGATCGAAAGGTTACTTGGGCCAAAAGTGGCCAGGCCCAGCTGGCGTCTCGGCGGCCCGGCGGCCCACTCCGGCCCGGAGGCCCGCGCGCAGCCTAGACCGCGCCGGGGGCGCGCGTCCATGGCCGCGGCGGCCGGAGGTGGCGGCGCTTCGCCGGAACGGCACCGGAGGAGGTGAGGCGGGTGAGTGTTTGGTTCCGGAGACTCCACGCAACACGGCAAGCAAGGAGGTGGGGTGCACGGCGGCCCGGAAAGTCACCGGCGGCGAGGCACGGCTCGCGCCCGGCTCCGGCGAGGCCTAGGGGTTGCCGTGGTGCACGAAAAATTAGCGAAAAACATGGGAGGCATCCACGGAACATGAGCAATAGCGGCACCATGACGGTTTACCCGGGAGCTGGCCGGAGGGTGGTCTTCCCCGGCGAGGCGAGCCGGCGAGGTCCGAGCTTGGGAAAAATTGGTGGAATCCGGCCGGACCCGAGAGGGAGCACCAAGTTCATGTTGGCCGGAAGGTAGAGGAAGGCCTAGCGCATTACGGAGAGCAAGAATCGAAGTAGGGGACGCACCACGGACCTCCAATTTGAGAGAATGACGGCAACGGACCGTGGCGACGTCCGGAGGAAGAACGGTTCGATTCTCGGGCTCTAGTGCCGCAGAGCTTGCTTGGTCGGCGTGGTGAGCTTCGGGAGAAGGATGTGCATCATCCGGGAGTGGTGGCTCATCGGGGGACGGCCGGCGCTGGCTCGGCGGCGGAGAACGAGAGGAGGGCGCAGCTTGGGGTGGTGCGCGTGTGTACCGGAGAAGAAGAAAAAGATTGGCCGGGTCTTTTCTCCCCAACGGCAAATGGTTGAGGCCGTAAAAGGAGAGCTCTCGCGTGGCGCCGGGCGAGAGGCGCGTGGCCGGAGTTGCCGCGTGGCTTGGTTGAGCGGCGGGGAGAGGCGGTTCGCGAGAGAGAGGAAGAAGAAAGGGAATTGGGAGCTGCGGCGGTTTTACAAAAACACCCTCGCGGTTTTGACTAATTGGAAAGCATACTTCCGGCACTCGAAAAATTTTGCGAAAAATCAGGGAGGTATTTGAAAGTATTTTAAGCACTTTTCTTTTTAGGTCCCAGTTCTAATTTCAATTATTTTTCGGATTTAAAAATCAAGTTTAAATTAAAAAGGGACGCTTTGTTTATTTCTTGCAATAAATTTTACAAAGCAAAATAATTTCAGGATAGTTTTGTAAATCTTTGTTTATGATATTTGTGCCAAATAAAATGTTAAACATGAATTTTCTTCTTATTTTATTTCTTTTTAAGCATTTCCTTTTCTTTGCTCTCTATTTAGTTTGATATCTTATGTGAAATTCTTTATCACAATGCTCAATGCTTCCATGAATGAAATAAGATGCCATGCCCATGAATGACATGAAATGCATTTTGTTGTTTAGGGTTGTTACAGCCCTCCCCCTTACAGGAATCTCGTCCCGAGATTCACGATTGGAGCGACTAGACGATAGTGCTAAAGAACTCGGGGTAGTTGGATCGTAGAAACTCTTCCGGTTCCCAAGTAGCTTCAGCTTACGAGTGATTACTCCATTGAATCTTGTAGAACTTGATGGTCCTATGTCGAGTCACTCGATCCTTGGTGTCGAGAACTTTGACTAGACGTTCGTCATATGTCAAGTTTGGTTGTAAGCTGTTCTACTTCAATCTGTCGGTATATCCACCGGTGGTTTCAAACACTTCTTCGGTTGAGATACGTGGAATATGTTGTGTATACCCGACAAGTGTGCTTGGCAACTCCAAACGATATGCCACAGCTCCACATCTTTCTAGGATTGGAAAAGGTCCAATGTATCGCGGTGCTAACTTGCCCTTGATTCCAAACCTTTGAACACCTTTGGTAGGAGATACTCGAAGATCTCCGACCTTGAATACCAACTCTCGACGTCTTTTATCGGCATAGCCGATCCGTCGAGATTTCGCCCTCTTGAGGTTCTGTTGGATGAGACGTACTTGTTCTTCTGCATCCTTCACTAAATCCGGTCCAAATATTACTCTTTCTCCGCTCTCGGACCAATTCAAGGGCGTACGACAACTACGTCCATACAAAGCTTGGAATGGTGACATTCCGGCACTCTCTTGATAGTTATTGTTGTATGAGAACTCGCCAGCGGTAAACATTTCTCCCAATCTTTGCCGTATGTCAAGACACGGGCTCGAAGCATATCCTCAAGATATTGATTGATTCTTTCCGTTTGTCCATCTGTTTGGGGGTGATAAGCTGAGCTTCGAATTAACTTCGTTCCTAACGACTCATGCAACTGTTCCCAAAATCTAGAGACAAATTGAGCTCCTCGATCCGAGATGATGGTCTTGGGTACTCCATGCAAACATAGGATACGTGAAATATATAGATCTGCATATTGCTTGGAAATAAGTAAGTACACTTTTGTAGTACTTATGAATTCACGACTATGTATATAGTTACTCGATATATTAACGACTTGGCATGCGATCGCAACATGGCATAAAGGCGTGGTAGCAGCATATAGGAGCGAGAATAAGGAAGTGGTCCCACATGTTCTGTTCCGCCTCCCGGCGTCCCGGAAGGAGGTTGGGATCTCACACAAGAAGACTTCCCTACCTATAAGCATGGCATGCCACTACTACCAGCAGATGTATTGAAAAAGAAGCCATGGATATTTAAGTACTTTCATCCATGGTACTTAAATGCATGTAGTAAGGGTGTCCAAGTTTTCGCGGCAAGGATCCCTGGAGAGGTTTTTGGACAAGAGGGATATTTTGACTTAAATGTGCCTTTTGAGGAGATCCATGCTCTGTACCGTCTCCAACGCATGGATGCCACTCTCGTTACCGTCTAGTGCCTGTAAGTGTTTTCCACCTTTATTATATTTCCAAGCAAATGGCACATGAATTCAACCGACTACCCTTTTTCATCGCTCAGAATGTGTCATCACTCCGGTGCCTCAAATGAAGTCGGATATCTAAACCCAACCGCCATTAGCCAAAGCGCTATGAATCCAAAGATTACCGATAATCATCCCCTGTTGGTCGGAAAGAAGGTGACCAAGGCCGGAAGGCAACAAGTACATGTCCAAGCGGTTAAGGATGCAAGGAGATGTATAGCAACTTACATTGGGAGACGCATGTACGAATAGAGGGAGACGATGTATTACGGACCAACCTTTGATACAAAACGCATTATCCGAGTAACTATTGTCTCATATCATGGTCATTTCTTTTATTCAATTAATTAATGTCTCTATTTGTAAAGTAACTTAACCATTTCCTTGTTTTGTAAAGTGTTCAAAACAGCGTCCTGGGACCGTGACTCGTGGCTACTATGTGTGTAAAAACATAAGCGTCGAAAATGGGGAATATACTACATTCCCTACGGAAGAACCGGTCCCATGGAAAGATGTAAGTATTTAGTGTGTATTTTCTTGCATTAGTATATTAGTTTTATATTACTTAACAAACATGTATTCATTCCATAATTTATTTGTGGCAGCAACGCTACGAAAAGCCAAAAACAGGTTCCTACTTAGAAGAAAGCACGTTCGAGCTCATTGCAGCCAAACTCCTCCGCTTCATGATTCGTGAGTTTTGTAATGAAAGAGGCAAGTATTTTGATCCTCTAAGTGATGTAGCAATGCATGAAGACTTGTATAGCTACAGCGGTCAAAAGGGCCACCAAGATGCAATTGTGCAAAATTCAAAGACAGAGGAGCAGAGATCGAAGGCACTAGAGCCGAAGTGGCCGGATAAATTGTAATTTAGTTGTGTTTTGATGGATGAATATTGTGTATTAGAAACATGATGTATATGTATGTGGATATTGTAAAATGGATGACAAATATGTCGTATGTACATATAAATGCTTTAATGATGATTTCTTTGGTCTTGTGTATATAGTGTGAATGTATTTTTAGTTCTGTAAAAATATTTGAATTTGTCACCTGGAAAATAAAACAAATAGCAATAATTGTTTCAGTTCGGAAAATGCTAGTAATATCGGACACGATGTGTCACTACACGATATTGCTGTCTAGGCCAGCAATATCACGCAGATGACATCATCGTGCACGATATTGGCAAAACACGAGCAAAATCGGGCACGGTGATGTCATCTGCCCGTTATTGAAGGGTCACACAGCAATATCGGCCTTCGTGATGTCATATGACCGCTATTGTAGGGTGACCCTTCAATAGCGGTCGGCTGATGTCAGCTGCCCACTATTGATGGGTTGCCTGCAATAGCGGGCGGATGACATCACCCTGCCCGCTATTGCAGGGTTTCCTGCAATAGCGGGCGGTCGTGGGCGCTATTGCTGGTCCGACCCTCACTACGGGAAACAGTAAATATGCCGTGTGCCATCCTTTGTGCCGTGTGTATTTTATCGGGCACACGGCACGGAGGAAACAGTGCCGTGTGCCGGGGAAGATACACACGGCACACACTTTACACACGGCACACATTTTTGTGCCGTGTGCTACGGCCGGACACACGGCACAAAGTATATTGTGCCGTGTGTCGGCGCTCGGCACACGGCACAAATGTAATCGTGCCGTGTGCCACACGGCGGACACACGGCACATCTCACGCCGTCCACCAGCTCTTTTTCTTTGTCTATTATTTTATTTAGTATAGAGGCTTTATGTGGTACCTCATGGTACAAAGTTATGTATTTTTTGAAAAAATTTGGTATATTTGGTGCATTTATTTCTTTATTTGTATTTTCACATGAAAATTAAAATTTGAACTGAAAGTGTTTGAAATATTGAAATATGTTGCAAACAAACTTTATATTCATGTTCGTATGACCGATATGAGGTTGTACACAGGCAAAAAAGAGTAAATATCACTCATATTGTACATGAAATATTGCAAATATCGTGTTGTCCAAGCGTGTTTAAATTGTAGAAATTGGAAATACAGTCTAAAAATCATGATATTTGTGCTAACATCATTATTTCATGCATGGATGTTGTGGTAAAGAGTTGAAGATGTTTTGCACGAGTTCTCACGTACGTTGCTTAGAAATCTAAGAATCTCTCAATAAGTTTCTGAGTGATTAGAATGATTCTATATGATTTAGAAACAATTTGACGGTTGAATTTGATATTGAAGGCAATCCTTTTTATTTGTGTCACACATCATATTAAACGTGTCATGACAAAATTTGGGTATTTTTCGGATTCTTTTGAAATTTTATTTTTTTTTTGAAAATGTAGGGTTTTAGTGATTGAAATTGAAGTTGAGAAGAAAAGTAGATGAAGTAATAGATTTTCTTTCATCAATCCTTAGATTATACATTCGAAGTATTTTTATTTGTCATCTCAAAATTATTTGAAAAAGATATAAATGATATGACTAAATAGAATATAAAAAATGAAACCTTATTTGTGCCGTGTGTCTTTCAACTAGACACACGGCATCCAGTCCGAGTGGCACACGGCACAGAATGGTTTTAGTGAATCTGTGCCGTGTGCTAGGAGTCGGACACACGGCATAGATTGGTTGACTTAAGATCCAGATCCAAATCGGGACCTTCAACCAATCACACGAGCTCCAGCCCCGTGCCGCTTCCCCGCGCCGCCCGCTCGCCCGCTGCCCTCCGCGCCGCCCGCTCGCCCGCTGCCCTCCGCGCCGCCCGCTCGCTGCCCTCCGCACCGCCGACCCTGCTGCCCCCGCGCAGGTCGACGCCAGCTCCTCCCGGTCAACGCTCGACGCCGCCTCCTCCCGGTCGACGCCCGACGCCGCCTCCTCCCGGTCGACGCCCGACGCCAATCCTCCAGCTCGACCCCGCGCCGCTGCAAGCCGTCGCCGGCCGCCGTGCGCTCCTCTGCTGGGCGCCCGACCCCGAGGCCGTCTCCTCCTCCTGCTGGACGCCGGATCTCAACGTCGTCCCCTCCTACTGCTGGGCACCTGACGTCGTCCCCTCCTCTGCAAGCGCCGCCGTCCTCCACGTCTTCTCTCCCTAAGGTCTTCTTCTACCCTCTGAACTCAAATCCCCCATGTGTCCCGCTTTGTTTACCTCCTGCAGAATATAATGGGATTCATGCCCTAATCATTTCTTGAACGATTTTCTGTTGGGGGCATGTATCAATAGTTCAATTGTTTCCCCATATAGCTCTCATCTGTTAATTCTAGATGATTATTTAAGCATAGAAGTTTTGCCTGTAATTTGGCCTGCTCATTGCTGCTTCAAAACCACATATAGCCATGCTAAGGAAGTGAAAAAGACAAAAAAATATGTGTCTGAAATTTGTACTAGCTACCCTTGAATTCAATAACCCCACTTCCTCTATGCTCCCATCTGATCCTCATTTTACAGATTTTCCATTAGAGTTAGGAATTTGATCCCCTCTTGTGGGCACAGGAGTGTGAGATTTTGGAAGTACCAGTTCAATTTAGGGTGTGATTCATTATGTTTCAAACATTCAGTATGATACTGGCTGCCCTTTATAAACTAGCAAGTTTAACTTGTACTAATGTCCAGGTTAGATCATTTACTAAATAGATGTCATCATAATTTAAAAGTCTGAACGTATCTTAAAGTGGATTTTAGCTTTTGGCAGCTACAATAGTGTATACTTACACTGAACTTTTTCTTATACAGATCTTCGTGAAGACAAACATTACTTGCATGATCATCCTGGTGCAGTGCCTGTTACTACAACACAGGTCTTAAATTTTCTCCTACCTACACTGAAATTTTAGGACCGGAGAATTATAGTTACCAAGTTTGTCGATACTGCAGCTTTGATTGAGGTAGAAATGCTTTCCAGTATCTCATAGTTCTGTGCTTTACTTTCCACCTCACCTTGCAGGGGGAGCAACTTCGCAAGCTCATTGGTGCTACTTCTTACATCGAGTGCAGCTCAAAAACTCAGCAGGTCAATTCCTCTTGTTCACTCCCTCATGATATTTTGTACCTTTTTTTCCTGTCTTCAAGTATTTATTTTCTTTCTTTTTAATCCGTGGTGCTGTATTATTGCTGTGTGGTGCCTCTGCCAGATAATAATCAGAAGTTTAAAATAGTTTAAAATAATAATCAGAAGCATACAAGAAAAAAGTAGATCAAACAGAACTGAGCTGTGTGGTGCCTCTGCCAGATGTTCGTGGATCAGCCTAGTTTAAACTTTGGTCTGTTGTGTTCAAAACCGGGTCACGCAGTAAACTACCGGTCCCAAACGATGCCGATTACAACATCGAATCAAACAGAAATGATGGAGATGAATTCTTTCAAGACGATGGGCTAGACGGAAGGTTTGAGATAGACCTAACCGATACTAATGACGGAATGGAAGTAGACAATGATATGTCTTATGATGAGGACAGTGGAGATGATGTTGATGATTTGGAAGACATCAAATTTCTTGAAAAAACAAATGAGGACTTTGATGAGGACTCTGATGACGGACATGATGATATGGATGACATGCTTGATAGTGATGGAGAGAATTATGATCGAGCTGATCCCGATGAGGATGATTATTTCTAGTACAAGTATGATAATTTGATAACTACAATTATACATAATACTATACTATGTACAATTATATTTTTTTTTTTGCATCTCTTTAAAATTATGTTGATTGGTTTACAATTTTTCTTTTGCAGGTGACAGGACAAAGATGGTGGGGGGCCCGGTGGTATGTTGAGGAGGGGGATGAGGGCCGTGTCCTCGTTGTACTCCGGGGAGACGGATGAAGCTGAGGGATCCGGGTCCAAGAGAGGAATGAGGTGTGGAGGAAAGGCGGGAGGCAAGGGTCGAGCGAGGGCGGGAGGCAAGGGTCGAGGGAGAGGGAGAGGCCCTCGTACCCCTCCCGTGCAGGAGTCCGAGGACGAGGAGGAGCACCAGGACGCGCGGTCCGAGCCCTCCCACGAGGAGGAGGAGCAGCAGGACGCGCGGTCTGAGTCCTCCGACGACGAGGAGGAGCACCGGGACGCACGGTCTGAGTCCTCCGACGAGGAGGAGGAGCACCAGGACGCGCGGTCCGAGTCCTCCGATGAGGAGGAGGAGCAGCAGGAGCAGCAACCTTCTGCCGAGGAGGAGGCGGAGGTCGCGGAGGTTTGGTTGAGAGGTCCCGCACAGCTCCCACGGCGACCGATACCTGAAGAGAGACGCCCGGTTATTCGGCCGGAAATGCCTAAGTAAGTAACTTCATATATTTTCAATTCAAAATTATATTTTGCATCTATTTCGAGCGAGACTAATAATTTATCTCAATCACTTTGGCAGGGGTTGGGTCGTGGTCACTCCAGGAGAGTCTCACCGCAAGATCGGTGGCATCCTCGGTCTTCCGGTTCGGCTACACTGGCCGGGCAAGATTAGGATTGGCGGTGAACGTCACGTGGCCACCAAGTGGGAGCACTACGTTCGCAAAGCAGATCGGGTGGATCCTGCTGGTAGGTCTTTTAGCAACAAGGCACATCGCGTGGTGATGGAGCTGTGGGTAAGTCTTTACGCTATATGTTTTTCAATACATTGCATTTGTTCATAATTTCTGACACGGTACATCTCATATGTATGCAGGACTTCTACAGGTGTGCCGAGGGTTACCAGGAAGTGGCTAACCGAATGATCCATAGCCGGTGTAAGAAAATGGTGAAGGACATGATTTACGAGGCGCGTATCCAGGCGGTGATCAACTACAATGGTCACGTGAGGAAGATAAAAGTAACAAAAAAGGAAGCTAGAAACATGTGGCTCACCAAGGAGCAATATTGTGACGACACGGTAAATATGAAACTGTCATTATTTCTGTTGTTAACTATGCATAATTTGACCTTAATACTTATGCGTCTAATGTGTAGGTGATTCCGTGGTGGGCTGCTAAGAATAGGCAAGCCTGGAAGGCTTTGGTGGAAAAGTTGTGGTGCAAACCCACATGGGAGGAGGAGCACCTAGCGGCGCGAGAGCGGCGTCCGATGATGCAAGGTGCAGCACATCATCAAGGCAGACGTACACTCAGCGAGTACATGGCTACGTGGGTACGTGAATTCATTTCTAGCTATTTCACGAGTTACTCAAATGATTGTGTATATTACACATAATAAGCATATTTTTCTGTGTTTATTTTTGTTTCGCAGTCGGCGTCACATGGTGGCCAGCCTTTGGGCACCTTGAAGGGATGGGCTTTGGCCCACATGGACAAGGCGACGTCGAGCGTCGACTTCAACCCGGACGACGGACCCGAGTCGTACAGCAATCCTGCTGCCCACAACCGCATCGGTGAGTACACGTCAATGGCAAGGGAAGTACATGGGTCGAGTGGGATCCAAGCACCGAGGACATTGATGGTGAGCTGGCGATGAGGCTAGGAGGAGGAAAGAAACACGGAAGGTACATCATCGGGCACAGCATCGTCGACTCGGCCACTACTCCGACTCTCTCCCAGATTCGAGCGAGGAGCACGAGCTCGAGCCCTGCTATACGCACTCAGCCTAGCAGCACTACACTGTCCCAGCTACAGGCACTCCAGGTTAGTTCACTGTCATTCGTCGTTCATTGCTTCTTACATATGTTTATCTTGGGTCGTAACAATTCGGTGAAATTTTGTAGGCCCAGCTGGATGAAGTGAACCGTCTACGGGAGGAGGATCGACCGAGGGCCGAAGAGGATCGACGGAGGGCCGAGGAGAACCAACAGCGGCTGCTCCAGGTGGATGGCGTCACGGATGGGTACGACACCTCCACCAAATTTGTTCGCGCCGTTTGCACCGTCTCCAGCTACTACTCCTGCTTTTACTCCGGTGAGTACGAATGACTTAGTTTGTATTTTGTTCATTTCTTAATTTACTAGTGCTAATATCATTTTCTTGTCTTTGCTTAAACATTCTATTCTAGTGTTAATAGTATTCACTTGTTATTAATCAACATCTCTTTACATTCACTTGTGTAGAATCCATCCGCGGCATCGAATGACGGGCCACAAGATGAATGTTCGCCATGGGACAAAGCTGCGCGTGATTGGCGTCCTTGGGACCATTGATCTTGGATGTGTTCATACTTTGTGATAACGATACTATGTTTAATGCCTATGATAATACTATGTGTTGTGGAATCATTGTGGATGTATTGTGAAATCATTGTCGATGATATTTATCTCTTATGGATGCTCGTTGTGATATTTAAATGCCTGTGATGAATTATTGTGTTTTGCATGACTCGGGGCTGCTATTTCTAATTTTTTATGGCAGATTATGGCCTCTGTGCCGTGTGCCATGACCAAAGCACACGGCACGGAGGCCATTATCTGGCATACTGGCAACTCGTGCCGTGTGGCAAAACCCCGACACACGGCACAGTTTCAATCTGTGCCGTGTGCCGGGATCCTGGCACACGGCACAGATTGAAACTGTGCCGTGTGCCGCATATTTAGCACACGGCACAGATTAAAACTGTGCCGTGTGTCTGGGTCCTGGCACACGGCACAGTTTTAATCTGTGCCGTGTGCCAAATGCGCGGCACACGGCACAATTTTTTAACGGCGCGGGCCGTCAACGTCCTTTTTGTGCCGTGTGTTGAAACGGCACACGGCACAGTTGAGAATAATTGTGCCGTGTGCCCGATAAATTACACACGGTACAAAAAATTTGCCGACCAGTAGTATGCCGTGTGCCTAGTGCCGTGTGTAACACACGGCACAAGTTGTGCCGTGTGTTAATTGCCTTGTGCCGTGTGCCTTGGACACACGGCACACAACTGTTTTCCTGTAGTGCCTGTAGTAACGTGTGCGTAATAGCACCCGGAATGGCCGCTATTGCAGGGCCAAAACGCCCGCTATTGCAGGGCTCTTTTCCGGTAGTGAATATAGCAAGCTGTCCAGGTAATATGTTACATAATATTACAATAAGACATACATTGCTAAATTGTTCAGAGCGGATAAGGATCGACGTAATCATCCAAACAGCTCTGTGCAGGACAGTAGGACTACGATAAGAGACACATACACAACCATGGTTATAGATGGAGTTCATGCGACTACATGTGCCTAAGTCATATGTACATGGTAAAGTGTTCAGAGTGGGTAAGGATCGACGATTGATCAGATTATGTGGCAATACACCAGGCCTGTCATGGCTCTTATGCCTTCATAGCGATCAATTATTTCTGCGGCCTGGACATAAGCATTCTCCAACTGTCGATGAACATCTTTTACTGATTTAATGATAGGCCCTATGGTAGAAGCGAAGTCCTGTGAACCAGGTAGTGAAGCTGGAGCCTGAATAATTTTCTCAACATTTCAAGCAACGAGGACAACTTGAATAATGCTTCACGCCAAAATATATTATAAACATCTATCACCGTTGATTCCAAACAAGTCTTTTCATTCATGAGGAGCCTGTTTTCATCTATGGCACGTTCCCTCATTTGGTAGTTGTAGTCGACAAGGTGTTTATGATAGAAACTTTCAAGACGCTCAATTGACCTTAAAGCAGCACTTTCATTAGCACCCTCAGGATCTGTGGATGGAAACCCATAGACCATCTCAGGCGTGGAATTGCATATAGCATGCATTTCTCTATAGAAAGCACAACACGCAACTATGTTGCCATCAGGCTGCTCATGGTGTGTGTATTCTAGTAAATCTGTGTTGAGCATTGTTAATATGTTTTCAAGCATAATAGTGGGAGGAACATGAACAACGACTGATACAGGTTGGCCTGCATTGTAGACCATTGATTGGCTATTAGCAGTGTTTGAGGATGGGATAATAGGGAGAAAAAGGAAAGAAGGCAGAAATAATTTGAAGTTGAGTAGGGTTATGATGTTTACCTGGGTCATGGTCCTCTTCATCCTCTTGAAACGTCAAGAACTTTTTCAGGAGACCATCAATAGGCTGACGGAGTTCACGTATGCGTTATGTAGCTCTTTCATGCAGTTGTGATAGGCTTTTGGAGATCTTCCGGTCTGATAAAGAAGAGAGTCCATGGCCAGCCTGTTAATCATGCTGGAATCATAATTGTCATTTGCAGCGATACCTGATAGGAGCGCTGAGCCTGCGTTGTTAATACTATCAGTCAACAATGACTAAGCTAGAAGCAGAGCATCTATTGCCTTGGCAATAGAATGGCATTGTTTTGAGAGTGCATGGTTATGTGGAGCTATATTTCTAATCACGTTGTAGCTGTAGTCATGGACATTGAATTCATGTGCACCCTGTAGCCACTTCAGAGCACGGTATGCAGCATTCTCTTTTGCCTCCTCAGGGAGGTAAACCAACAGCTCCAAACACAATACATTTCATCAGGGACCTCCGCTTCATGACCGGCCTCTGTAGCAAAACTGACCTGACATCTAAAAACACCGGAACGACAATCCTTATGCTCGTAATCTGCTGGATCAATGCGAAGGTGATCAAGTACTTTATCAAGTATGAGGCATCTTGACATAATCAGATCATGCATCTGTAGAAACAGAGGTGGAGAGTTAAAATTTGGATGAAACAACAGAGCACCAGATAACAATTGTGTGAAAATCCATGTGTAATACAGCTGTTCCGAGAGTAAAAGGTGAGTTTGTGTCGGGAAAAAGTTCCCAGAAATCTACATTATCAACCTTTGTATGGTTTGAATTATCTTTATAACTCGGGCACGCTAAACACAAGAGTAGCAATGTTAGCTCGGAGGATCCTTTACTAAAGTAGTGGGCACATCTACAGGGCCATGTGATCATCCAGTAACAATTAACCTTCCTAAAGAATAATACTAATCAGCCCCGTAGCACACAACCTGTCGATTGGAAGGAGTGAACGGTTAATTTTAATCATGTAAGGGAAACATACAAGCCCGATGATCCTAGTAAGTAGATATGCTTGAACCTGCATACGTAATTGACACTAAGGAAGCAGCAGATGACACCATAACGAGAAAGGAAAAAGAATTAGCAATCAGGAGCTAAAAAGGGCAGATTAATCTAACCAACGAACCAAAGTCTTGTCCACTGGCAAACTAACCCACAGGTTATCACCTAGCGACCCTTGTTTGGCTCGGAAAAACCATGCCCTATCTCGTCTCAACAGAAACGATTAAGTTGAAGGAACCATAAGCTCAAACAGGCCTCCTCACTAAGAAGGAAAAAAAGTTGGCTGCATCATAAAGGGATAGGGCTGATTTTTTTTACAGTATTTTCTGACATAAATTTTGGGTTTTTAATAAATTCCAGAATATATGAATTTACCTCTAACCCTCACACTCCATTGATTCCAGAATAATGCCTAAAATAGAAAAATCTATTCTCTATCTGAAGAGTAGAACCCCCTTGTCTCCACATTAGGTGTCAAATAAAGGTACCTATAAGAACTCCTACTTTAGGGATATGGAACATAAAGGTCCTATATAAAATGTTCCAACTTCAAAACATGTAACAAAACAGATGCACATATGAGCAGGAAGTAGTAAGAGCATATGAAGTAGTAAGAGCATATGCTGAATGTGTCTGATAGACCCAAATTTTGAATGAATAAATATATTCAATCTGATTGGATTTGACACTTGATTTTGCGCAGATATCTCAAGAAGAGAAAAAATGGCCGAGTTAATGCCATAGCCAGCAATGTGCTCAGACAATAGCACGGACTCCTCTAGTAATGATCAAATTGTAAGCATCACGTTGCAGCGTTGGCAACTATATGAAACAAACAGTGTGCAGTGAATCTTCATGGAGTATGCTCTGCAACCTGATGTATCTGAATAAGCATCTCTTGTGGGTGTTTTTTTCTTAGAAAAGAAATAAATAATAAGAGACAATATGTTAAGGAAAAACACTGTAAGCACATAGGAACACCAAGGAATAACCAAAAAGTAACATATGCGTTAGGAAGACCCCAAATCTATGAAGCCAGACAAGCCGTTGTGGTATCATATCTATAAAGTCACCAGCAGCTAAAAAATATTTCAGAAACAATACTTCAGGCCACCAGCAGCTCCAAAATAATTCAGGAACAATACGGAAACAAAGCTAGTTAATATGGCACGACCAATCTTCGTGAGGTAACCAGTATATACTTTCCTCATTCTGGTATTTATGTAGCTATCTAGTTATTATTGGTTGAGCAATGTAAGATGCAGCAGCATTCATCCACCTCTGCCTGTTGTGAGGGTATACGATCGTAGCGCATATCCTGATATTTTCTCCGACACAGAGAAGAAAGAGGAGACCCCCTCAGACCCCTAATGTAATACCAGTAAATGTTAATTATTGGACACGCTTATAAGCGCTCACAACCAGTAATATTATTACATTGTTGTTATGAACTCAAAAGGAGCTAAACAAACAGAGGGAATTAGACGCATTAAACGTGGTGCAATATCACATAACCAACTGGCTGGGGACATACCTATCTTATATGGAACATATGCTCATTGCAAAAACAGGAGCATCATACTCCAGGAAAGAATCCTGAACCCGAAGGCACCAGCAATACGTTTCTTTAGTAAGTCAGTAAGATGTTGTGTCGAATGAATCCCACTATTATTCCAATATAGAAAGGTAATCATAGGAATCCCACTACATATGTACAAAGCAAACACCTACGGAACCCTGTTGTACATAGCTACTGAAACTATCTGATCTTCAACTCGTACAGGCCAAATTCTGGACCCCAATCTGAACCAAGAAAGCACTTTATTTTGTACGAATCTAAATATTGCAGGCAACAATTATAGAAACATTGAGAGAACGACAAGCATACACGGCAGGAAACAGAACCAAAGTGCATAAGAGCCTCACGCCATGGTGTAACACCCCAAAATTTCTATTTTGGGATGTGGGCTTTTTCAAAAAAAACATTGAATTTATTAAATTTCAAATATAAAAAGTGATTTTAATTCCAAAAGAATTTATTTTATGTTAAGAGAGGCAAGATTTAAGATTTTTATTTTAAGTTGTCTAAAAAGTTTTGGCTTTAAATGATTATAAAAGGATTTACTTTATCTTTGAAGTTTTAGCATTTATTTAATTAAATGTTCAAATAAATAATTATCTATTTTTGAAAAGGATTTATCAAAAGTTTGTTCCAAATTTAAATTTACTCTATCTTCAAAGTCATTCAATCTTATTAAAAATAATTGAAACGTTTTGGGCCAACTTCCTTATTTTTTCTGTCAGTTTTCTCTTGCTTTTCCCTTCCTCACAACGACCTCAAATCTTTTACATGCAGCCGACCCAGCTCACCCCGCTTCGTTTTCTTCCTCCCTACGTATGGGCACCGTCGTCGAAACTGCTGCCACCACCTTTGTTGCTTCGCCTTGCCGCATCCCGCGCCACTTCAACGAAGCAACACACCATCTTGACGCCTCGCCTCCCCTCTCCACTACCCGACCATCTAATTAAAGCCTTAATAGAGAACACATGCACGTTACCGAGCAACAATGGCCACCACAGGCCATTACGCCGTCGAGCTTGAGCCCGTTCAACTCTCTCTTTGGTAGCCAACTTAGTTCCTCCCAATTTCACATACATGTCCCTATGATCGGTCTGAATACTCAGATGCACAAAACCTTGTAGAAATTGCACTGACTTGCATAAAAGCGAGCAGGCGTGCAGCCGTTTCAAATAGTCTTGTGCTAATTCTTTACCTTTGTGCGCCAGTTGTTTTACTATCATGCTATTAACCTACAACCATTAATCAACAGATCAACCAGTTTTCTTAAATGGAGTAGCAGCATACTAACCATCAGCTAAAGGGCCGCATGCTTCATTTTCTTCCAGTTTCTATTTAAAAGAAGAAACAATCATTGTTAGTGGCAATTACTTCTCTCCACCATGGCCATCCATTTGCTCATGACCCACCCTTTCCTCTACCCCTCCAGTCCTATACTATGACCTCATTTTCGTCACCTTGCATTTCTGATGATCCCTCTGTTACCTCCCCGTTCATACTCCTCATCATTTCTCTATTTTTCCTGCCATGTCCAGCCGCACATGTCCCAGTTTGTATCTGCGTGCCCCGTCGAACGGTCCAGCCAAATCTTGACACTACCTCAAATCTGGCCTTTAGCGACGTGGCCTAGTGACGGGAAATAAAACCCGTCTGTAGACTGCCAGTAGAGACGGGTTTTATAGAACCGTCAGAGATATTCGACTAAAGCTAACAATAGTGACGGATGAACAAAATATGTCTGAAGAAATTTGGTTAGTTTACCCGTCCAAAACTTAACAAGTTATAGTGACGACTTAGCAGAAACCGTCTGTTTTACCTCGGGATATAGTGACGGGCAATAGAAACCCGTCCATATAGCTTCAAGTAATAGGGACGGGTTTTAGTAGTAGCGACCTCTATTGAGAAATCCGTCCCTATAGCTTCAATTCCCGTCACTAGAGTAAAATATATAGCGACGGTTTGTCCTTCACCCGTCCGTGTGGACAGCGTAGTGGTAAGCTCTTCGTTTTTTTACTTATCAACTCGTGGGTTCGAATCTCCCTCAATACTTTTTGTTTCTTTTATATACGGCCTTATCCACCACATCGCGAGTCGGTGTGCTCTAAACCCTAGCTGGCCGCCGCCGGTGTGCTCTCCTCTCCCTTCCCCCATCACACAAGGTGACGCTGCCCCCTTCTCTCCCCCTTCTTCCCCTCTTCTATCACAGCAACCGATGGAGGCATCTGATATGGGTGCGGCTGCGGGTGCGGCGACGTCGGAGGTGGATCTGGAGGGGCGCAGCGCAGGAGGCGCGGCGGTAGCTGCCGTGGCCGCAACTAGCGCAACGACCTCACCTTCCCAGTCGGAGCCACGCCGCCGACGAGCACGTCCTATCCGCGACCTTCCTCTTCGTCTACAACGCCGCACAGAACCTCGAGAGCAGCGTCAATGCCGTAAGCCCCCTTTTCCTTCCCTCCCTCCCCCGTTCGCACTGTTTCCTTTCAGGATTCCGATTTCTTCATGCTCATCTTCCACGGCGTGTGCTTGCGTTTCGCGCTGCAGGACGGCGACTTGGGATCCTATAGGACATATACACCTCCTTCACGCTCTTCTCTGTGGTCGGGGCTTGGTCCCAAGCCGTGCTCGTCATCGGCACCAGCGGTTACCTGCTCTTCATCCTCACCAACCTCGTCGCGACATGGTGCGTGCCATCTGTGATCTGTCTAACAAACATTGGTTGAATGCGTGGTGCCTGCTTGATAAAATGCGTAGCTAGGATATGTAATGATTCTACCTGGTGAACTCTTGTTTGGATCTGCGTAATGCCTATTTGATAAAGTGCCAATCTGGTTCTGGCGTTGCAGGGCAAGATAATGTCTCAAGCAAGAGAATCCATCAAGAATATCTTCCCATTTAAAGTTGACAAATTCCAGGTTAGGCTTCTGTAACCTCACATACATATCCCTGGTGCATGAGTACTCTGACTGTAATAGTTTGTTGGTCAACATCTGAATTCGCCACCTAAACATTGCTATGATGCAAACAATAGCAAGACCAAGTAAAAGAGCATGTTAGACAGGTCTTGAAAACTGAACTAGCGCGTGCTTTTCTTTTAGTCATATGAACCAAACAGGTGTGACTAAAATTTAGTCACCCCTTTTAGTCACTTTGTTTTTAGTCACTTGGAACCAAACGCTACCGAAGTTTACCATTAGTTGACATATCTCAACAGATAGAAAGCTATCTTGGTCTTTTCTTTCTCCAGCTGAATTAAATGTTTAGATGTTTCGATGCTGTCTCCCATCTTGCTAGAATCAACATGCTACCTTTTTTGACCGGAAATCAACATGCTATCTTCCAACTTGCTAGAATCTAACTTATGTCTTTCACTATAGAAATTAGATGATTGTTGGTTTGTTCTGTGATATCAATACATTGTTCAGTGATCTCATTTCCTTAACTGAATGACTTACCTATAGACTGGCTAGTTAGCTATGATTAACTTGCTGAAAATAAACATTGGCCGTCACAATAAAGTCACATCTGATCTCCTAAGTTCATTTGTTATGTTAAGTTTTCAGTTTTCTTCACAAAGAATTCAGTGCAGAAGCAGCAACACATCATGCTTTTACTGTCTTGTTTCAGGATCTGAAGATTCACACGGCAAGCATTGGTTCTTATGTTCAGCTTGCAAGAGTGCTCAACGGCTTAAACAAAAAAAGAACCAGCTTTTGGTAGCAGTTCGATGGGTGCAGATGAAAGGAGGCTCAGGTTTTCATATCTATTTGCAAAGTATTGTTAATTATTTCGAAGGCAAAACTAGATATTGATTTTGATGATGGATGTGAATGGATGTTTTCAGTTAATAGACTAGTAGTTCAGCAAGTTCTTGGGTATATTTGTATACTGATTTTGTAATCATGTGTGTGAGAGGATGTAAATTGATTTTGTAATAACGTTTCTTTCTCTGTATTGAATGGAGGGAAAAAGATGTTTGTGCTGCTTTTTTTTTGCTTTTTATATCTATCAATTTAGACGGGGGATTCTGTGAAGATTCGTCTCTGTTGGGAAGCAGTAGTGGGAAGCAGTAGGGACGGGGAATAGGCAAATGTCACTAGAAATAGTGACGGGTTTAAAATACGTCACAATAAGTTGTTTTACCCGTCTCTGAAGAATAGGGACGGGTTTCAGAATATGTCACTATAAGGTATTAGGGACGGATTTGTAGGCCGTCTGTGATTGGAAAATTGGTAGTGACGGTTAAATCACCGTCCCTATAGGGGTAGGATTTACAGACGCGAAAATAGAGACGGAGACAATTTACGTTTATATTGTAGCTGAACCCCCGTCCCTAAAAACCTGTTTTGAGGTAGTGTGACAAACTTAGCCATAATGTGCGCCGTTACAAAGGTATGACAGGGGGCCCACGTCATTTTTAGCGGCGGATGGCAACTACTTCCGCCGTTTTAGAACATCTGTCTCACCGACGGTGGGACCCCACCAGCATTTTTACGGCGGCTGGCATTACCAACCGCCGTTATAGCTCTCCGCCTATAAAAGGCACGGTGCCTGCGGCGCCAACCCTAACACCGGCGCCGCAGACAACGACGCCGATAGGCTCGCTCAACACTCCGGCCGCTGCGTGCCCTCCCCAACCCTCCGCGCCGGTCCTCCTCCAGTGCCGGGCCTCCTCGCCGGCACCTCCTCCTCGCCCGCCCCTCATTCGCGCCGGCCGTCCTCTAGGCCCGCCGCTCCGTGCCGGCACCTCCTCCACGCGTCGCGCCTCCTCGCCGTCACCTCCTCCGCGTCGGTCCTCCTCCGGGCCCTCCCCTCCTCGCCGGCACCTCCTCGCGGGACCTCCGCTGCGCCGTCCTCCGCGGCGGCGCCTCCCTCCTCGTCGGCACCTCCTCTCCGGCCCTCCGTGCCGGCGCCTCCCTCCTCGCCGGCACCTCCTCGCGGGACCTCCTCTCGCGCCGTCCTCCACGGCGGCGCCTCCCTCCTCGCCGGCACCTCCTCGCCGGCCCTCCGCACCGGCGCCTCCCTCCTCGCCGACACCTCCTCGCGGGACCTCCTCTCGCGCCGTCCTCCGCGGCGGCGCCTCCTCCTTGCCGGCACCTCCCCGCGGGCCCCTCCGCGGCGGCGCCTCCCTCCTCGCGGGCACCTCCTCACCGGCACCTCTGCGTCGACCCTCCGCGGCGGCGCCTTCCTCCTCGCCGGCACCTCCTCCCCGGTACGCCCTTCCCCCTTCCCCCTTCCCCCTCCCCGACGGTGAGCCCTTCGTGGCGCCTCCCCGGTATGCCCGCTCTCCCCCTCTCCCCTTCCCCCTCCCCCGATGGCAAGCCCTCTCGTGCTAGGGTTAAATGTTCATATGTTCATATGCTCGCTTTTTGTTCATCCGTCACTCGTTAGGGTTATCAAACGGTGAAGAATGTGTGCTCACCGGTTAGCTATGTTCGATAAATGCCTGCTCACCGTTAGGGTTATCAAACGGTGAAGAATGCCTCGCTCACTGGTTAGCTATGTTTGATAAATGCCTGCTCACTCGGTTAGCTATGTTTGATAAATGCCTGCTCATTCTGTCAAGTGCTTAGCTATGTTCGATAAATGCCTCACTGGTTAGCTATGTTCGATAAATGCCTGCTCATTTTATCAAGTGATTAGGGTTAGGGTTAGGGTTATGATCTGTGGTTCAGTCATGGAATCGTGGGTTGTCTGATTCCATGAATATTGGAATATTTGTCTATGCTATTTGCTGAAGTCCTGACCTATCATTTTCCATGTTGTTGGTGAACAATTGACATACCTTCTTGACATTGTGACGCTGAAATCTAGGGTTTTGAATTAATTCTGGACAAATCGATCTAAATTTGCTCCTGCTGACAGTTAGCACTAAACCTTTAGGCTTAACAGTTAGTCTTCTTTGATCCATAACTGGAATAGGGGCACTAATGCAGCATTTGACATGTTCCTGTTTAGCCAATGCCTATCTTCTCATGCAAATGCCTTCATTGTGCATTGTGATGTCAAAATTCATGTCAATCACCCTAGCTTGCAAATTAACTGGTCGGTGATTGTTTTTTCTTTAAAGTTGTGGATTGGTAGGTTCAGTTTATTCCCTTCTGTTAGGCTTTGATGAACCTTTCATGTCCCTGTTAGGCTTGCAGACTGAATGGTTGTTGCAGAACCAGCATATGCTACTTGAATGGCATGAAGCAGATCATTCCTATGCTAGCTATTTTCTCATGCAAATGCCTGTCATTGTGTATGAAAATTAAATCATCATGTCCCTGTTTAGCCAATGCCTATCATGTAATTCTGTCACATATGACAGTTTTGATTAGTAGCCCTTGCTGATCCTCACTTCTCAGTCAATCAAATGCACACTATAACTGTTGTGCTCGCTGTTGTGCTCTATGGTTGAAAATTATATCGTTGATTGATGATTGATGATTGATGTGAGCTAGGCAGTGCGAATATATATTACTGCCCTCTGTTTTCTCCTCTCTTCCTCCCTTTTATCCATTTCCTCTCCTTCCTCCTCTCTTCCTCTCTTTCATGCTAGACCAAATAAAGGAAATAAAAACTATCTTCTCTATTTTCTCCTCTTTCCTCTCTTTTCTCTCGCTCTGCTCCGCTCTCGCTCTCGCTGTAGCACGAGATCGATGATCTGTGTTTGTAACTCGGAGCAGGAGTAGCTTTCCTCTATTTTCTCCTCTTTCCTCTATTTTCTTCTCGTTTTCCCCGACTTTCTTTTATTTCCTCTCTTTTCTCTTTTTTCTACTCTCTTTCCCCTCTTACCTCTCCTTGGTCTAGCCATGCTCGATGATGACAACGGGCAAAGTGAGATGAGTGTGGCAGCATGGATCACATCCTCGAATGTTGGAAATATGTTGCCATACGATTCAATGACCTTATAATAGCGTTGGATGGCCGTTGAATCGGCAACCCGCACCGAGAGCATCCTTCCGGCAAATGATGACTTTATAAGCATCAATATATGTAGGAGAAGGGGAGGATGGGGAGGATGAATATAGAATGTAGGGTGTCTTTCATTAGGAAGGTTGGTACAAAAATATGCAAGGCGTACCGCAACTCGTACCAACTACACATATATAGAATGAGTCGGTGGCTACGAACCCTAATCCTTCCCCGCCTCGCCGTATCAACTACACACCGCCTCAAGGTGAAACTCGGCCATCGTCTTCCGACGATTCATCGGCAGAGGAAGGATATGTGGAACCGGAGGATCCGCATCCTCAACCACCTCAGCCACCTCGGGGCCATACCCCGGACCCCGACTACATGCCTCAAGAAGAGGTATCGCATCAAATATGGCATTCCTTATATTTCTTGTCAAATAGCTGCGTACTAATTCTATTCCTTACATCGTAGGTTCCTAGACGAAGTTATCGTCTTCAAATCACTTCACAAGATGAGGCAGAGGGCAATGTGGACGCCAACGAGCGGGCCACAAACGTGACTGCCCAAGTGACCCCCAAGAAACGCAAGCGTGGTGAACGCTCTACGAATAAGGCAGAGGGCATCTATGAAGTCACCGCTCTCGACCCCAAAGACGGGACACCAATAGAACCCGCCGGTGTCCACTTAAAATGGCGTAACCGTTGTGGCAAAGTGGTCGTGGATCCGTGCCGAATCATTTGGCCCGATTGGCGATCCGTGCCACAAGAGAGGAAGGATGAGATGTGGAATGCTATAAAGGAGAACATCCGGTTCCAACCAGCCGATCTCGACATGGCGAAGACGACAACGATGAGCCGCCGTAATCACATCCGGCGAGATTACAAGTCCAGGCTGAATTGCGACTATGTTAAGAAAAACCTTACGCCTTTTCATAAGTACGGCAAAATAAGTCGGCATGACTGGAAAGAGTTTGTTGAGCAGAAGACGAGCGAGTCTTCCTTGGAGACTAGTGAGAAGATGGTTGAGCTCAACAAGAAGAACAAGTACAAGCCGCGCTTGGGTCCGGCGGTTATAAGAAAAAGATTCCCATCCTGGAGAGAGATGGAAGAGAAGAGGAGATTAGAAGGAAAGCTCGATGAAATGGAGGGTATCGAGGAGCGTGCGAGGAATTGGGTCTATGCTCGCTCCGATCGAACGGAGGGAGGTCTTGTTATGAACGACCCAGCGGCGGAAGAAGTTCTCGCAAAACTTGAAAGGTCGTGTCAAGGTGCATATGCAAAGTGGAGCTCTTAAATCCGAGTACCACGGAGATCAGCTCACGCACGCACCGAACAACAAGGAGCATGGTGGGCGGGTACGAGAAGTGTTCTCGTCCGCCACGTGGAAGGAAGGATTCTCCTCTTCTTCTTCTGCTCCCTCGCTGTACAAGAAGCATACCTTGTACAAGGAAGACATGGAAGAGAAGGCGAAGATAGAGTGGCGGCGACAATATCCGATGTTCATGGCCGAAAAGAATCCCACTCTATTTGGATCGTTCAATCCCGGAGACCCTAGCACCTGGAAGGAAATGGAAGATGTGCTTGCTAAAATTGGTGCAGGGTTTATGCCTATGCCTCCGCCTAGTTCTACACCGACCTCCAGCCTCCGTGCCATCGGGACCACTTGACATTGCAGATGATACAGCTCGTGAGCTCCACGTCCCGTTTGGATACAAGGGAAAGAAGAGGAAGGTTGCAGCGGGACGGGCGTACACAACGGGGCGGACAATCCACAACGTCGAAATCCCCGAGGGGTATGTGCGTGTCCGCGTCCAAGAGGTCGTCCCAGGTCATGAGGACGACGAGCTTGAATACCCTATACCCGAGGCGGGGATCGAGACTCGCGAGACGCTATCGGGACATTCATTATCCGGAAAGGTAGTGATATTGTCATGTCCACGACTCCACAAGCTTCTCCACCCCCAGTATCTAGACACGGATCAGCCCATGCGAGCCAACACGCTGAATATGCACATGGACAACCGTCTCATCAATCGGGTGCTGCTTCGGCATCTCGAAAGGCGGATGACATAGCGGGGAAGTTGTCCACAACCCAATCCTCCCTAACGTCCCTAACTCCGAAGAGATCTTGCTAGAGGGAGTTCAGCATGAAGAATTGGCAGTGATCGTCAAGGACGCGTCTCTTGCGGTTGCAGCTTGAGCATCCCGAGATCATCGAGGTAATTAAGACGAGTCCTCCCGAATTCTCGGAGACTCAGGAGCGCAAGATTGTATCGCTCGAAACTCAAGCAAACATTAAAGCTTACTTGGATTCATTGAAGAGGAGATGCAATCCACAGCCTTCCTAAGCCGCAGATCGTGTCGTAGTCCCGACAACCGATCTCATACGATGATGACCTATTTAAGGACAAGTGATGACACAGATTACCCCACATTCATGTTTACCAAGCCGCTTGTATCGAAGACTCGTGTACAAGAACCTCGCCGGCGCGATGCGTAAGCTGCACGACCGGTACATGCAGTACATCGAAGCTTGGAGTCGAGGTCATCACGTGCAAAGTTCCAGCACACGTGTTCAACGATGAAGCCGACTCGGTTCTTGGACTGTATTTCAATGATCTTCACACTATGTTCCGGCTTGGCAAGGTGGACACAACCTTTATAACCCTCTCGGTGCTTGTAAGTAACCCCATTTTCTATCTCCTATTTCAAATATCAATTCTCGTACATATTCTCATATTTGAAGCATTAATCTCATTCATTTTTGACTTATGCTTCATTTAGGATGAATTCGGAATTTCAGAAAAAGAAAATCAATAGATCAGATTGGAGGGTCGGGTACCTCAACCCGAACATGATATGTCAATCCACGATCAACCCGCGGATAAATGAGAAGGACCCAAAGTATAAGGACATGGAGCCCGAGGAGCTAGATCAACTCAAGGCCGAGATGACATCTAAAGCTAGATCCGATGTGGCAACCTACATCTATAACTCGCTTCATCAAGTGGCAGGACAGATGTTCTATTCTCGCGCCTTAGAACTACAAGTAAGTTCCAACAAGTATTTTCATCTTCTCTTGCATTGAAAGGCTCTAGAATACTAACGCATACGATCATTCTTGCAGTGATCACTCGATCCGCTTTGTCCTTATGCCGAGAAATGGGTACCTTCTTGTCCTCGACAGCCTTGACTTAGACAAAAGGGGCTACTCCGACACCGTGAGCGTCATTGATTGGTACGTACTTAATCATCGTAGAGATCTATAATTCGGAAATGATAGTTTTATCTAACTATACGTTTTTTATGATGGACCAGCGCATACGAGAATTATGTAAAGGCTGGCGGGCCGCACAACCCAAGGCGGCCGAAAAATATGTACTTTCGGCACAAATTCCCAGTAAGATACATTTGTCTAACTTCTCTACGCCGTTGTCCTACTATCGGTGTGATTGACAAAATAGTAACTTATTTCCTTTATGTTATATAGTGTGTTAAACAAGTAAAAGGTAGTGTCCACTGTGGCTAGCTACTACACTTGTTTGTACGCGAATAGCTTCTCGAGTTATATGTATGCCATTATTGAAGAGATTGACCAACAGAGTGCGTTTTATTGAGTTTATCAAATTTGATTCATTTTAATTATAATTGCAATCTTGTTAATAAAGAAATTCTAATGACAGAGAACCAAAACGGACAAATAGATATTACAACATTTTAAGAACAAAGGGTTTCCGCAAGGATCGAAACATCCGACATCGGACCAAATGTTACCGATTGTGGAGCGGATGTGTCGGTTCTTGCTCGGAGAGGTTATCTCTCCTGCTGGCAGGTTTTTCGACGAAGACAATGAGAGCGCTAGAGACCATCGTTCTCTCTATGAGTGGTGTGGTTCGACACGATCATTCGTGAACGATGGTAGTGAAGATAGTGATGAGTGGATTAGGAAAGTAGTTTGATAGACTTCATAGTTTCTCATGTAAAGACAATGTTTATTGTATATATGCAAGTGACTTGATTTGTTTTGAGAAGTAAACATTGGATGATGAATACATGTGAATGTTTTGAGATGTCAATGAATTGTGATTAATATATATGTATATTATGAGATTTGTTGTACTTCTGGTTTCCTGTAATTTAATTTTTTTACGGTATTCAAATATTAACGGCGGTTGGCAATATAATCCGCCGTTACAAAGGCCTTAGTAATGGCGGTCTATATTGCCGCGCGCCGTTAATAATAACCGTATTAACGGCGGTTGGTATATACAACCGCCGTTAATAAGGTTATTATTAACGACGGTTGGCTATTCCAACCGCCGTTACTAAGGCCTTTTGTAACGGCGGTTGGTGACGGGCCGCCGCTACAAACCTCCATTTCTAATCTGCGGAGGCGTAGCGGCGGCCCGGCCTAGCCGCCGCTACAGAGCCCATTTGGCCCGCCGCTACGAGTGCGTCGATGTGGTAGTGTACGCGAATGGCTTCTTCAGTTCCATGAATGCCATCGTCGAAGAGAGTGATAAACATGTACATTTTGTTATGTTTATTACATTTGCATTAATATTTGTTATATTATAATTGCAATCTTGTTAATAAAGTAATTTTAATGACATAGCAAGAACTAAGGGTGGAAACTCAGTGGAAAAAAGACAAGAAGCTATTGGAAGAGTTTTCGAAGAAGGGGTTTCCACGAGGACAAAAAACATTTGAATACAAATCAAATGTACTTGATTGTGACTCGGATGTGTCGGTTTTGGCTCAAAGAGGTCATCTCTCCTAGTGGAATGTACTTTGATGAAAACAATGAGAAAATGAAAAATCATCTGTCTCTCTATGAGTGGTGTGGTATGACAGGACCATACGTGAACAATGATGATAGGAGTCATCACGATGACTGGAATAGCAAAGTAGTTTGAGAACTTGAGACATGTAGTTTTTCTTGTTTTTGTGGCTCGTTTTTAGAGATGATGAATATAAGGATGTTTGTGACTTGTGATTTCTCATGTTTTGATATATTGTGAATATATATGGATGTAATTGTTTCTAAATGATGTGATGTATTAGTGAATATGCATTTTCTGTACGATGTGATGTATTTCTGGTATTGTAGAGAATATGTATAATACTGTATTTTTTTGGTATTTAAAAGATATCGACGGTTGATGTCGCCAACTGCTGTTGAAGAGAACCACCCACCGGCACAAATAGTTTATTAATGACGGTGGACATAGATAACCCTCATTAATAATACTATTATTAATGACGGCGGGCAACTCCATCTGTCATTAATAAATCATTTGTATCGGCGGTTGACATATATACCCGTCATTAATAATGATATTATTAATGGCGTTGCACGTTTGGACACCCTATAAACATTGATTTGTAGCTACGGAGGTGGAGCGGAGGTACGACATTCCCGCCACTGAAAGGCCTTTTGCCACGCCGCTATAGGCCTTGATTATTGTAGTGATCAATCCATCTAGCCTTCGTCGCTAAACCCTCTCAATGAATAGGAATTTTTAGGGGAAAAAATAAATAGGTATAGATTGTGTCGTGCGAAGTATTGAAGCACAAGATAGAGTAAACAAGGAACACTACGGAAAATCTCATGTTTGCCGAGTGCCCGGTAAAGACATAAATCCACTCGGCAAAAGATTGTTGAGTGTTACACCTGGCAACGCTGACTCGGCAAAAGAGCAGTCGGCAAACAATCTTTGCTAAGTGTTTTTTCATGAACACTCGGTAAACACTTTGCCGAGTGCTTAAATAAGGACTCGTCAAACATTGTTTTGGAAAAATAAAAAAATACTACATATCTCTTCTGGTGCCACCGCTCGTCGCGCTACCGCATCAAGCTGTCCTGCTGCACCTGCCTCTCCGCCATCCCCACCATGCCGCCTTGTTGTGCTACCCCTCGTAGACCTACCGCACATCGCCGCCGCCGCCGCCCATGGTCGAGCCAACTAGAGACGTGGCTCCGTGTGGCCACCGCTGCCGCCGTCACGCCCATGGCCACCGTCGGTTCTGGTCACGGCCGCCAGAGTCGCGGACCTGTTCAGCCGCCATTACCGGCGTCGCGACCGTGGCTGCCACCGCCACTGGACGAAGCCCCGTCAGCCGCGGACACGCCCGCCGGAGTCACAGCCTTGTGCAGCCGGCCGCCGACGACCATGGCCACATCCGTCGGAGCCACCGGCCATGGACGCACCCACCGGAGCCGTCACCGCCCGTGGCCGCACCTGCCGGAGTAACGGCTTTGTACTGCCTTTGCTGTCGCTGTCGCGCCTGCTACTCCGATCTGAGTAACAGACAGAGAGATAAGTGAGAGATGAGAGAAGAAAGAAAGGCAGATAAGGAGGGATTCGGGTGAAAGAAATTGGACCAATGGGAGGCAAGGATTTTGAAGGAGTGGATGGATGACGAGGTTAGTTTGCCAAGTGCTAGACGTGCGCACTCTCCAAAGGGTCTGTTTGTCTAGGTCATAAAACCTGACACTTGGCAAACATTAAATCTGTAATTGAAAAATAAAAATTATCAAAGAAGTAAAAAAATTACATTAAAAGATTTATGTGATCTTTTGCCTATACAAAATAATTTGATGTCAAATTCAAATTTCAACATCAATTTGACTCCAAATCTTAATGTCTCATTCTCAACTATATGGTTTCCTCTTTGGAGATTTAATATTTTCTAAGCAACATACGTGATAACTTGTCTGAAATCTTCTCTACTCTTTATCATAGCTTCCATCGTGTGATACTATCAAATCAACATGAATCTCATGATTTTAGACTTTATTTTTTTAGAATTTAAAAATCATTTGGACACACGTAAGTGGTCAAATATCTTAAAGAAGATATGTTGAATTTCTTTTTATTTCAGGGGTAAGGCATCATATTGGGCCACATAACATAAATATAATTTTTATAATCAATGTATTTTTTTTATCACTTGCTGTTCAAATATGACTTTATTTAAAAAATTGCTTGAAATGTAATTAATAAACAAAAAATAGAACAAAGACAAAAAAATACCAAATTTTACTATGAAGTAACACATGTCATATGTTGCGCGAAGAAGTGGCTGGGATAGACAGGACTGTTACAGACATCCTCATATCGTAGAAAAATATTAAATATAATTTCATCTACACCGATGCCCATAGTCTAATAGGTGACGATAGATCCTAATCTCACTCGAGGATCCGTAGCACAGGCTAGTTTCCACGGTCTACTCCTCTCCGAGATAGAATTTCGGCAGCACCTCCCCGCTGTTCTCTAAATACAAGTCCTGCAAAGAAGATTGTGTATCCGGAGAACAACAGGGAGACGATGCCAAAACTCTGTTTCAGAGAGGAGTAGACCGTGGAAACTAACCCCTACTACACATGATCAGGCTTTACGAAAAATATGAACAATTCGAAACAGATACAATCAGAGTTATGCAGAGATCAACTCACAACTTTGTCGAGTGCAAAGAATAATACACCGAGTGTTTTAATTATTAGCACTCGGCAAAGCAAGTTTTACTGAGTATTTTTATTTTGTCGAGTGTTTTATTTTTGACACTCGGCAATCTACGATTCTCCTATGGTAGAACAGATCAAAGCAAATCAGTGAAGAAATTGGGGAAGTAGGAAGGAAAGAAGCTCAACTTCGGAACCACGTCGCGGCACGATGGACTCGTGCGTGTCGGAAAAATTTCTATGGCACCGGTGCCATAAAATTTAGGTGGCAGCGCCCTTTAGATTAGGCCACATAGCAATCGCGATTTTCCAGATAATCATTCCGTAAACTCCGTTTCAAATTTTTTATTTTCTTTTCCACGTTACCGCTCTCTACACATTGATCAACCTAGTAATATTTGCTGATGTAATCCATCTTCCTCGCTGCAACCTGCGTACAAACACAAATATGTGTGACCTAAATTAGAATATTTGTTCTCTCAATGAAAATTCTATTTTTCTTCGAAAAGGAAGAACACATATTTGTTCTAATATCCAACCACTAGGTGCACACAAGATTTTTTTTTGTGATGTTGATGACAAATCACTAGAGCCGAAAGAACAACACATATTTGTTCTCTGTGATTTGCATGCAGGTCACAACACAAGGAAGATGGATCGATCAGCCAAAGGGGCGGGGAAAAAAAGTCTGAACGTGATATGGGACACGCTGCCACGGAAGTTTCTATGGCACCGGTGCCAGAGAAAAATTTTCCGTGCGTGTCCGCTTTCGTTTGGACGCGTGACAGCGTGAGGGTAGGGAGAGAGAGGAAAGCAGTTATTGGGCTGTTTTGGGCTGAATTGGCCATAATCAAAATGTGTCCCCGAATTAATCGTATGAACTTGCCTTAAATTGGTTTCAGAAATTTTTGTTCGATTCACACCACGGCCTCGTTGTCAGAAAAGGAAAGAAACGCACGCAAACTTGAACCCTAGCCCCGCACACAACGGTCGAGCGCCCCTCCATCCCCGAACAGCAGCCCCTTCACCCCGTACATATATGCCCTATGGCCGCCGCCGTCCAGCACCAGGCGCTCCAGATTTGCAGATACCTTGCTCCTCCTGCTACCCTAGCTACCATCCATCCTCCGCTGCCATGGCTGCCAAGAAATACATCGATGCCGATGGAGATTTCAGCCGATACCTCAAGATGTCTGATCTGGGGTCTCACCTGCTCTCTGCGTCCTCTGAAGCCGAGCACCACCAGCCGGCGGCGAACGACTTCCTGTCGCTGACCATCGGTGACCAGGCGCCACCGACTGTAGCCGTCCGTCCACCGCAGATGCTGGCCCCGGAGCAAGCTGGGCACGGCGGCCGTGATGCAACTGATCTGATGGAGCCATCCCGTGCCGGAGGACCTGCTCGGATTAACGGCAAACTGGACAGCACCATCGAAGCCAGCACCGTAGATGAAAGTGGTAAGCATGTATTCATTTCGATTTCGTCTAGTCATCTATTGTCTATATACTGCTATCATTTCCTATACTACGTTACAATTTGCAATATGTAACATTTCTTGCACAGGCTCGTCAGAGAACAAGGACAAGGTGGATGTCACTCTCGTCCATGGCTTGAAGCAAAATGTAGCCGCTGGCCATACCCAGAGAGGCACTTTGCTTTATCATGAGTAAGTGACTTTAATTATTAAATAAATTTCTGAAAGAATTCTAATGATACATAATAATACAGCATGGCAGTTAATCGTTAGCTCCTTGTTGCAGTCTCGGCAAACGCATGCACGAGTGGGTGGAGACAATGAAAGCTGACAGCAGTGGGCGGTTTAGGGGTACATGGCCAGGCTTTTGCGTGACGAACTATGCTGACACGAACGTACCAACACTAGAAAATGATGATCAAATGGAGGTTGAAGTCGAAACGCTGAAGGAAACATTATCTGCTGCCCCGCAAAATGGTAAGTTTGTTGGGGAAAAATTCTATATTCATGCACTTGGCATATACTAAAAGCTATGAGATTGTAATATTATCTTTTTCTTATATCATGTTTAGATGAAGAAACAGACTCTGACTCGAAGTCTCAGCCGGATGTGGCTGTGGACATACCACAAGCATTGGACTGGGCTGGATTCCCGGCTTTTATTCTTGAATCTTCACAACTTCTTGAATATAATGGAACATCTGGCAGCAGTGCCACACTGCACCCACCAAGTTCGCAGGAAAGAGAACAAGCAAGACACCCCAACCAGTCCACCGAAGATCATATCAAAGATCCAAATTTATCATCAGAATCATTCAAACTTCCAGGCAGAAAAGATAACATTTTGCGCAAGCATACTAACAGGGTACGTATTTGAAATTTGTATTTCTAGATACAGGCAATCCGCCTGCAACTCATATCATCTTGTCATTCCATTGCCCCGTGCAGATCAGTGTGCTGAAAAGAAGAATAAAAAAATTTGAGGCTGCTATTATTACAGCTAGCTCAAGTCGACAATGTTTTATCAAGAAGAGGATGGAAAAGTACAAGCAGGAGATGGTGCAACTTTTCGACACAATAAAGGACTTGCAACAGAGCGAGAAGGGTAAAAACTGTGCTGGAACTTCTAGATAATGGAAAATTGAGTATGTAAAATGAAGAACACCCACAAGTGTCACTCTGGACGCGGCTTTCTTTATTGGGAGATTATTCATTCTTCTCCTGCCGTGGAGTGTTTGCACAAAAAGAAATGATTAGCTATTCCACAGAAGAGACCCTACTGTGGAGAATATTCAACCTTGTCTATCCATAAATTCATCTTATTCTATCCATGGAGGGACGAAGAGATGTGCTAGATATTCTTAATTTCATTCATTTTTCTCTTATTTATTAAACTCTTATGTAATTGGGCTTGTGTTTCATTTATTTAATGATATGATTATTAATAGTGGCTTGGGCTTCCTATTATCTAGAACTTTCCTGTTTTTTGCATTATGTATTTGCTCAACATGGCGAATGGCGGCCAACTATAGTTTATGTTTAATAGGGTCATCAGATTGATTAGTATCATAATTTTACAACATATAAATTTTGTTTGAAAGTTAGCTACCTCAGTTGAGCAAGTACTTACAAAGTGAAAAAGATCTAAACTATTATGCAATAAACCGATACACGTTTCGTTATCCGATCCCTATGTAATTCTTGAGGGAAAGAATATTTTTACTTTGAGAAAATGGAATTACATTATAGCCTGCGTAAGAGGCTTATATTGATAGGCTTGACAGTGGAAAACAAGAAAAGGAGTGCGGTGAGTGCTGGGGCCTCTGGTAGACTTGGTTTCCTTAGAGTGGAACTAACACAAGAACTCGTTCTTCCCAACTGAGGCACATAATTCTGCATCATGCATTATATTGCATTAGTCTTTGGGCTTTGGTCTCAAGTAAGTGTCTACACAACCTCATCTCCAGCATCCACGAGCACCATCTCCCTTGATCATTACCAGCAAGCAAAATTAGAGCGTTATGACATTATCTTTTACCTATGCACAACGAGAAAAGAAAATATTTGTAATACTATATCTCTTATCACTCATAGTTATATTCACAAGCATCTGGAAAAATAATTCAGATGGATCCAACTAGCTAGAACTGTGAAACATAAACCATGAATTAGTATGCCAATGTTAGTATCACAAGTTCGGTGATCTACTGTTGTCTGAGCCAATCTGGCCGGTATCCATTACAGAACCTGAATTATTAATTATGACAATTTAAGTAGCACATGTTTCGTGATCTGAACTATTGTGGAATTTTCTGTAAAACTAATTAATTCAGACCCTTGTAGCAATATATCTTTATTTTGTTCAAATATGTAAATACGAGTAGCACTTAGTAGCACAAATAGAGGCACCCGTGAAGATGGTACTAGAATAATGTAAACAGAAAACTATTTGTTACAAAAGCTAAGATATAATATTAACATATATCCGATCTTACATGAACTTAGTGTTGTTTACATTAATTACCGGTGTCATTGTGGCAAAGTATAGTTTACATTAATTCTATGTTAACATAATTAAAATGTTTTCGATGTGCCTATAATTTCTGATCTAAAGTTTCTTCTATTCCATGGTAGATTTTATCGACAATATTAGTAAATATGTTATCATGCTTAAGTGAACAACTTCTTGAACTCGTGATCGTAGTGTAATCAACTAATATGATGTTTGCAATCAAGGAATATTGATGTAATGTTGTTTTGTTCGTAGGCCTCATAAGAATTGTTAGACTATTTCATACGAGGGGCCTATAGTTCTCCTTGCTCAACTTATGTCATCATACCTGTTCGCCACCATCGTGGAAGTGTCCTATGTGAAAACCTGGGACTAATGAGTAGTACTTGAATGGACAGGACTAATTCAACACAATGTTTTAGCGAAGTTATGTGAAGATTACAGTTGTCATAGTGATATTGAAAATAGGACCCTCCTAGCATGACTTTTTTATTTTTTGAGGCCCCTCCTAGCATGAGTTGGCTAGAACCGTTGTACTGAACTAACAAGTCTGGCAAGTCTGTTTGACTCCTCTGATCCCTCCTTCAAAACTTTGTAAGGTCTAGCAATCCCATTTTTGATGTAGTTATAAGCTGTTTTACACTAATAGATCAGGCCATCGGTTTGTTTTGGGTCCAAGGTCAGGTCATCGGTTTGTTTTTGGTCGACGAAGCTGCAGGGAACAGCGCATGCTGGCCATATGGTTGCGTTCCGATGAGGTGCGTAGCCCTTTCCCGTTTGTATTTGATGTTAAGAAAGCGAGAAATTCCTTCTTGCCTATATGATTCCCAATCCTCCCAGCTTCCTGAAGGTGTCGTAGACCAGGTTTTGTGTCTCTGTTATTACGTTTTGATCTCTATGTCTGATGGTCCCTTATGGATCAAAAAATATAAAAGAAGCTGGTAATTTAGAGTTTCAGCTATGGAGACAATTAAGTAGTTCCTTTTGGTATCACTGTTGGTATACGGGATGTGAAAACTTTGTCCAGGTGTTAGCTGGAATTGACTTTTTGCAGTGCTGAAGAAGTGAGAAAAAAAACCCTAGCAATACTATTCATGATTCATTCTGAGTTTTTGTGATGATGTGATTCGTTGGGTTGTGAGGTTGTAGTATATTAAAAACTTAATTAGCCTTTAACTATATATATAGCTTTATTCTTAGGTCTGACTATTAATGTGCTGATACTGATAATATGTTATTTTTTTAAGATAATTATAGCCTGTGTATTGTATTATCTTCTCTCTGAACATTAGCTGTGCTTTGCTTTCAATTTAGTTTGATGGTTGTATGAAAAAATATATAGAAAAAGATAAGTCTGGTTCCATGGATGACCCAGCGATGACCATTGATTGATGACCATTGATTGGTGCCATTGCTTTTTAGTCAGGTTAAATAAAATAACCACAGGATGTACCTTAAAAAATATCAGCTGTTCTGTTTACTTGTTTCTAGTATTAGATTGTAATTTGAGAAGCCAATGCCATTGCATTGACCTATTTAGTTGCTCTGTTAAAAATGATCCAACAAAAAAGGCTTTGGTTTCTGCTATTATTCAAATGTCTTGGTAGGAAACAAGAATACTAATTATGATTTTTCTTAAATATATCTGCTTCCCAATTTACATGACTTCTTTAAATGTTCTATTTTCAAAGAATTAATCATGATCTAATTCGTTTGTCCAGTTGTTTGATTGGATCAATCGATCAGAAATACTGTGTCCATGGGAATGTGTTTACGGGCAGGTTGAGAAAGAAGGAGCTTTCAGATGGGTGAAAAATATGCTCATGAGGCTTCCCCGGTTTTTCTTCATGTCTACAACATAATTGACCTCCAGTTAAACCTTGTCAATTATCAGAGTAAAACTAAACTGTTAAAATTTTTGGCACTTGTTGTCAATTATCAGAGTAAAACTAAACTGTTAAAATTTTTGGCACTTGTTAGAAGTGGAAAGGTCATGGCCTCCTCTGAAATAATTTAGAATGCCACATTAATGTGGGGAGAAATAGGAGATGCCATGTAAAAGTACTGCTGTTTCTTTACATTGGAATGGAAAATGAAATATTCCTTTAACAGAGTAATATATGTCTAGGTAAATTGCAGTATGTTGTGCACATTTGATAAGGATCATAGCTTCTATTTCTGATTACACCTTTGCTTGTGCTTTTTATTCAAAGCTTTGGGTGCTGATTTGCAATAAATGTTCCACTACTTTGGATATTGAACTGGGAGAAGTTACAGTTTTCTGTCATTCAGTATGATGCTGGTTCTTGTAATAAAAATTTCATCTTTCATATAAAGAATTGAGTGATCCTCTGTTAAGTTGTTTTTTTATTAATTCATTCTTATAATTTTCTTATTTGCGTTGGTGTTGCCCTGGAAGAGAATATTCCCTCCATATGTAAAACCAACACCTTGCCTGATTATCCTGCCCATAGTCACCGAAACGGGTACGGTGCCCTCGAATCCCGAATCGGATTCGTCGTCCCATTTGGGGTACGGGGACGGTAGGGTTCGCCGTCCCCTTTCAGACTGGGTCGCGTCCCGCCGTTCCCTTCCCGCAGGTACTTCAGGCAACAGCCGCAGCTTGAGGGAGACACATCAGCCATGGCCGTCCCCATTAGCCTCTGTGCTTATCTCGCCGGGGACAGCAGGCGAGCTGACGAAGCAGTGGAGTTGAAGAAGAGATGGTGCGGTGAGGGAAGGAGAGGAGCCGTGGCTGCGAGCGAAGACAGAGGAGAAGCAGCGGCAGGTGGGCGGAGACGAGCGGCGGCGCACGAGCAGTGGCGGCGATTCTCTCGATCCTGATTTTTTCCATGGATGTGGCTTACGTGAGGAGCTGAGTAGTAGTAGTGGGCTGGTTACTGGGCTGGGCCAAGTATCATCCCTTCTATTTTTCTTCTCTCTCCTTTTCTTTCTCCATTTTCTTTTATTTTTTGCATTTGTTTTCCTATCAAATTGGTACACTACCGTCGACTTCTAGTTTCGAACTGGGTACAGCGAATCAGAAACCTTAGATTCGAGTATCACGTCCAGTCTTTAGCGTACCAAAGAGGTATACCCCTTCGTCCCGGTTTTTTCCCAACCTTAGAATCTCGTCCCACGTACCCGTCCCCCGTCCCCTTACTCAGATCAAGATATTTACAAAGATCTTTTTTCCTCTGCAGGCTTTAATAAGCCATGCAAAAATTCATGTTGTATGGTAGAGTTGGCATGTCAAAGAGATGTTTGGCATGACAATGTGTTATTTCTGAAGGATGATTATTTTCTTCACTAACAGACGGAGCATGATGATTTTCTTGGGAACAGTGATGTGTACCTGAGGTGAGTGCAATTTTTTACCTGCTCATTTCTTTACTCTTGCTATTTCTCAAAGCTTTGGGTTCATATATTTTATTTTCTGTTGTAGCTTGAGAGCATACATCTAATTCAAGTGTTGCACTACTTTGGATACTAAACAGGTGAGTAAACAAACAATTTCTAAGATACGTGATTCAGTAAGAATACTTGTGGATTCTACTCGGGCGGATGTTGTTTGTCTACAAGAAACCAAGATGGAAGCTGTCTCGAGGCGAGTGGTTTTTTCTATGCTGGGTTCTGAGTTTGACAATAATTTCATCTATCTTCCATCAGTTGGGGCCAGCGGGGGCATTCTTGTGGCTTGGAGGTCTAAGCTTGGAGTAGTCTCGATGACAAGAACTGACCAATATAGTGTGTCAGTCCAGTTTCAGCCACAGGAAGGTGAAGCTTGGTGGCGCACTGCCGTTTTGTGGCCGCAAGGTAATGAGGAAAAGATAGCTTTTCTCCAGGAATTGCGAACAGTCAGGGCAACATGTTTAGGACCTTGGGCCTTAACTGGTGACTTCAATCTGATGTATAAAGCTGAGGATAAGAATAATTCCAATGTTAACCGCGCCATGATGGGGCGTTTCAGAAGACTGATTGATGATTTGGCTATAAAAGAGATCCCTCTCCATGGTTGTAAATTCACATGGTCCAGCTCGAGTAGATCTTCACCAACATTGGTCAAGCTTGATCATTTTTTCTGCTCCACGGATTGGGAATTAAAGTTTCCAAACTGTCTTCTCCAAAGTGCAGCAACGGAAGATTCTGATCACTGTCCTCTCCTGTTGGGGCTGTAGGACAATAAGCATGGAAAGAGGTGCTTTCATTTTGAATCTTTTTGGCCTAAGTTTCATGGGTTTCATGAGGCTGTCCAGCAAGCTTGGGGTTCAGTGCAGTCTAAGCCGTGTCCTCTTGAGACACTTTCTTTGAAATTCAAAGCTGCTGCAAAGGGCCTTCCATGTCGGACACTTCAAAACCCAGCTAGCTATTGCCAAAGAAATTGTGCATCAACTGGATATTGCACAAGATTATAGGCAGGTCAGCGCTGTGGAGTCTTGGTTACACAATGACCTCAAGAAGCGTTCTCTTGCTCTTGCTTCTCTTATACGCACCATTGCAAGAATTGGATCACGAATTACGTGGCTTCGTGAGGGTGATGCCAACACAAGCTTGTTCCATCTCCATATCCGACATCGAAAAAGGAAGAATTTCATTGCAAAGCTAAAAGTGGAAGACAGAAGCCCTGCTACAGTATTACACTAACCTACCCGGCTCTAGAGAGGAGAGACAGCTCACTCTTGATCTTGAGCATCTCGAGATTCAGAGGCATGACCTTGCAGTTCTGGACGCTCCTATTTCCGAGGATGAAGTATGGGGTGTTATCAAAATGTTGCCATCTGATAAAGCCCCGGGCCCTGATAGTTTCATAGGTCGTTTCTACAAGACCTGTTGGGGATCATCAAAGTTGATATTATGGGGGCAATCTCGGCTGTATGGAGAAGAGACTTCCAGAATTTTGGTATCTCAATACAGCCTACGTGACTCTGCTGCCTAATAAAGATGTGGCCATGGAAGCCAAGGACTTTCGGCCAATAAGCCTCATTCACAGTTTTGCAAAGCTAATTACAAAGATTCTGGCCAACAGACTTGCTGCTCATCTAGACCGAATGGTTTCTTGCAACCAAAGTGTATTCATAAAAGGTCGTTTCATACAAGATAATTTCATGCTTGTGCAGCAAACGACAAGGTTTCTTCACTCTCAAAAGCAGCCAAGGATACTGCTAAAGCTGGACATCTCAAAGGCATTTGACTCGGTTTCTTGGCCTTTTCTCTTGGAAGTGCTAGAACACCTTCGTGTTGGTCGTATTTTTCAGGATATTATTAGTCCACTCACCTCATCCACTCAGATATTGCTAAATGGTAGTCCTAGGGAGTTCATTTTCAATCAAAGAGGTTTACGACAAGGAGACCCTCTCTCACCGATATTGTTTATCTTAGTCATGGATACATTGAACTTGATGATCTCCAAGGCTTCGCAAGAAGGACTGTTGCAGCCTCTATCTTCGCGCTCGACTCAATATTGGCTTTTGCTATACGTAGATGACGTGGTTCTCTTTCTCCGACCGGTGGCAAGCGAGATCAACATTACCAAGAGCATGCAGCAGTTTTTTAGGGCTGCCACCGGCCTCCATACAAATGTGCAGAAGAGTAGTGCAGTGCCCATTCAATGCTCGCCACATGACACTGAACTCTTGCAAGAACTTCTTCCCTGCCAGGTCACCGATGTTCCTATCAAATATTTGGGCCTCCCTCTCTCTCTCTGAAGAAACTCACAAAAGCTCAAGTCCAACCGCTTGTTGATCGCCTAGCCGACCTCCTCCCGGGATAGAAGGCTGATCTACTAACGTGTGCTGGACGGGCAAAGCTAGTTCAGTTTGTCATGACGGCAACAGTGGTATATCACGCAATGGCTCTTGACCTTCCTCCCTGGGCTATCAAGGCGATGGATAAATTTTGACTAGGATTTTTGTGGAGAGGGCGCAGTAAAGCTAATGGTGGACACTGCTTAATTGCTTGGCCCAAGGTAACAAGACCTAAAGAGCTTGGTGGACTTGGAATCTTAGACCTAAAAAGCTTAGGAAGGGCGCTGCGTGTATGATGGCCATGGCTCAAGAAAACGGAACCGACCAAACCATGGGCCAACCTCCCTATACAAACCAGCAACGCTGTCCAAGCTATCTTATCCTTAGCACTGAGTTCAGAAATTGGTGACGGGAGGAACACATTATTTTGGCAGGACAGATGGTTGCTTGGTCAGCGTCTTGAAGAGCGATCTCCACTGCTGTTTGCAAAGATCCCTAAGAGGATAAGGAACAGAAGAGTGTCCATGATGTGCTTTCCAACATGCAATGGGTTAAAGATATCCATGATACAGCTTCTATGGACGTCTTCATGGAGGTTGTTAAGTTGTGTGACGTCTTGATGGATATCACCTTGCAAACCGGTGTGGATGATGTCCATAGGTAGTGCCTATCAAGTTCAGGCAATATTAAACTAGTACGGCATATGAAGCACAATTCCAGGGATCAGTACTGTTCAGACCATGGGAAAGAATATGGAAGACTTGGGCTCCGGAAAAATGCAGATTTTTCATGTGGCTTTTTTTAGATAATGGAACAAACTTGTCCCAGCCTCTACACCTTTTGGGTGTACACAGCTTAAGTTCCATACATCTACGAGCGCTTCGGCTCAACCGAGAGCACACTAGTGCGACACAACACAAATCGAAATAGAGTTCAATACATGACCCGAAACAAAAGTCTCAAAAGGCAATACTACACTTCAATTCGATTTGCGAAACGCCAACCGAACTTGGCGAAGATGTCCATGATGACTGTTTCCAAGACCCGACACCCGGTCTTGAGTCCTTCTCGAGCATTTTCATCCTTGAGCTGCAGTGACCATGTGCGCGTCCAGTAGGTCGTCCGAAAAATCACCTGCAAGAAAGTGTTGGGTTTAGCTTTGTGAAATACCATGTCATTTCTATTCAACCACATGGCCCATAAAAGGGCTGCAATGCCAAACGCAATTTGGCTTCTTAGTTTAGGTTGAAAGCCATAAATCCAAGAGTCAAACAAGTCAGTCATGCTATCTCGGGGTTGAATTCGAAAAGCAATATAAATGGTATTCCAAATAAATCGAGCAAAGGGACAGTCAAAAAAGAGATGTTGGCTGGTCTCTAGTGAGTTGCAATAACAACAAGTAAGGTCACCATGCCAATTCCGCTTTGCTAAATTGTCTTTGGTAAGTGTAACTCCTCTTAAGAGGTACCAAAGAAAGATTTTTATTTTGAGAGGTAATTTAAGGGACCAAAGTGGACACCTCGAGCGGTATAATCCCGCTTTGCATAAAAGCTCTATACATAGACTTAACCGAGAACATACCGCTACTCTGTAAGTCCCATACAAAAACATCTTTGTCCTCTGTGAGTGAGATATCTATGATTTTTGTCACCAATAGGTGCCAAGACCTAAGGTTATCTCCAATCAAGGCTCTTCTAAAAGAGATGTTTAGTGGAGTCGCACTCATTACTTGGTCCACTCGTGATGTCTCTCCTTCTCGTAATGTGATATAGATTAGGATATTGGGCTCGGAGTGGACTATCTCCTATCCAATTATCTTCCCAAAACCTAATCTCGGTGCCACTTTGAATTCGAAAGTGTCCACATTGCAGAAATTGGTCTTTGACCTCCATGAGTCCGGACCAAAAATGTGAATCACCCGGCTTGCTAACCTTCATGTGGCTTGCTGCACATAAACGTTGTTGGACGGCCGACAGGTTAGCAAGAAGGAATCTCCCTCACCCGGAGGCTTGCCCTCTTTGCGATCAGGTTCGAGAATCCATTGACCACATCTTAGTTGAATGGGTCTTTGCTAGACAGCTTTGGCATACTTTGCTACAACAAGATGACAAGAGCTTTGAGGACTCGGTGGAGAAGGTGCTAAGATCAGTTCAACGGAATGTTACAAAAAGGGCTGAATTCCATCATTATCTTAGGAGCCTAGACAATCCGGCGACACCGAAATGACTCGTGTGTTCAATGGAACTTAGCCGAGCATCGCCACTGCGTTGATCTTAGCAGGAGAAGAAAGGTGGTTCTTGTAACAACCCTAAATATAAACATGCATTTCATGTCATTTATCATCATGTCATCATGTGCATTTGGAAAAAAAAATTTAATTTTTTGTGAAGAAATGCACATAAAATAACAACTTAACCTAAGTTAAAACTAATGTCTTAAAAGAAGTAATTAAATAAAAGCAAATTATGGTGTTTAACATTTTCTAGTGTTTAAACACAAAAGTAAATAATTTCTGAAGTTGCTACCAATTTTTTTTTATTTTGTAAAAATGTCTACAAGAAATAATGAAAGTTCTCTTTTTAATTTAAACACGAATTTTTTTAATCTGAAAAATATTTGAAATTTGGAACTTGGACCTAAAAAGAAAAGTGCTTAAAATACTTTCAAATACCTCCCTGAATTTTCGCGGAATTTTTCGAGTGCCTGAAGTATGCTTTTTAATTAGTCAAAACCGCGAGGGTGTTTTTGTAAAGTAGCCGGAGCCCACCGGTCATTCTCTTCCTTCTCTCGTTCGAACCGCCTCCCTCACCCCACCGCCTCTCCGCCCAGGCCGCGCTGGCCGGCACAGCCGCGCGCCCTCCTCTCCTGCTGCCACGCAGCGGCCTCGACGCCACCTCAACCTCGTCACTCGCCCGGATAAACGCTTCGACCGCGCTCGTTCTTCCTCTCTCTCTCCAAGCTCACACCCGAAGCACCGGTCCGCTCCTCCCTTTTCCCACGCCGGCCGACCGCCTCGAGGCCGTCCCCCGACGAGCCACCACCCCAAAACGCTGCGCCCTTCTCTCCTAAAGCTCACCCCGGCGACCAATCGAGACTCCCCGCACTAGAGCCCGAGATCGAGGCCATTCTTCACCGAGCCGTCGCCACGACCGGCCGCCGCCACAACTCGAAATTCGCCCTCCATGGTTAGTCCTCTTGCCCACTCTCTCTTCCCGGCCGTGCGCCATAGCCCCTCTCTCTCTCTCGGTAGCTTGGCGTTGAGTTTCACTCACCGAGGCGCCGGAATTTGTGGTGTTTTCCTCAAGTCCGGCCGCCAACTCCGCGCCTCACCGTTGAGCTCCCTTTTCCGGCCGTCCCGAGGGCGCGTAACCCACGTGCCGCTCTTGCTCATGCTCCCGTGAAGCTCCAGGAGCAAGCCGCTTGTCATTTGGTGCATCAAGGTGAGCTCTAGCCGCCGCCGAAGGTCCCAACCGCTCGCACCTCGCCGCCGGCGCCTTTTCCGGCCACCCTCGCGCCGTGGTCCCGCTTCCGTGTTTCCCCGTGTCGCGCGGAGTATTCCGAGTCCCTCCACCACCCGCCTCAACCCCCTCCGGCGCCGCTCCGGCAAAGCGCCGCCACCTCCCGCCGCCGCGGCCATTGCCGCTGTGTCTCGGTGTCCGGGCCGCGCGCGGCCGCCGGTCGGGTCGGGTCAAGTCGCGGGCCTGCTGGGTTGGATCGAGTCGATGGGCCCAGGTTACCGGATGGGCCCGGACAGTTTCGGCCCAGTGACTCATTATTTCTTTTTCCGAATTTATTCAATTCCAAAATTGTTTCAAACTTCAAATATTCGTAGAAAATTCCACAAAAATCAGAAAAATGTCAAACAAAGTTCATTAGACTCCTAAAATTATTCTCTATTTAATTATGTATTCAAATACCTATTTTGAGAAATTATAATTTCATAGTTTAATTAAGTACCTTTCTTTAGTTAATGTGACCTATTATTTTATGCTAATTATAATTTGTTTTTGAAAAATAAATTTCTTTAAAAATTAGAGATACTGCAGACGAAAGTGTTTGTGAAAACCGTTTTCCAAAATTCAACATAAACACCGTCATTTCATGTGATCCCAATTTAATAGCTTAAGTGTTCTCACATGTCGCTAAGAATTTATAATTGTTGTTTAAAAGCTTGGTTAATTATTAATGGATGAACCTGGTTAATTATTAAGTAATGAACATGATTAATGTTTAATTATTAATTAATTAACGACCATGATTAAGCAAGTAATTAACGAGCATGATTAATTGTTAATTTCTAGTTGATAATTACCGAACATAATGAATCAGCAATTGTTGGTTAATGAACATAATTAACAAAACCTTTGCACATCATATCATCTTCATTCATGCATGCATGGTTGTGATTCGCAACGTATCGTTGGTCGACCTAGGTCCCGGCGTGATCGAGGTTCCGTCCGAGGTCGAGAAACGAGACTGAAGCTTCAAAGTCGACCAAGCACATCGAGGAAGCTAACCCCGACTCGAATCAAGGCAAGCCCCGGTGCATCCCACCTATGTTTTTAAAGTCTTTTCTTTTATCACAGCTTATTGTGTCGTGATTGTGCATTAGGTTTCGGGAATTGCTTGACACCCTAGATGCATGAGTAGAATTCCTATGTTACCTGTTTATCCATGATTGGTTTTGTGTCTCGATAGATGCTACGCTTAATTCACAGTGGCTACGGTAGAAGTCGAGTGGTGCCGAGCACACTCGCGAGCCGGTACTGGTCCGATCTTAAAGCATGGAGGCTTTAAGTTGATTGATGTCTTTTAAGTTGAAGTTGAAGATGAAGATGAAAATAAAATGGAGACCGGACGGGCCCCGTAGGAGAAAGGGCAGAGACGAGGTCTTGCAAGGTGGTAGCCCCGTCTCGTGTCTGGCCAAGGACCGTACCGTTGTTGGCCCCGCCGAGCAAGTATTTGAACGTACCGATTTACATACCGGTGTTTATGGGGCCAGGAAGCCGATGTAACCTAATTGCCACAGCGGTTGGACGTAGCCCATCCCCTAATTGGCCGGAGAATGAGGTGAGGCCTCATGTCTCAACGGGAGAGGAATGGGTGGTCGCTCACGGATAACGTCGAGGACGGGTATCGCGTGGGGTCCCCGTGCTCTCGGGCGGATGGGAGACTAACCCGGCCACCGCCAGGAATTAGCGTGAAAGGTTGTCGTATGCGACCAAAGGGGTGCGTATACGCCGTGTAAACGGGTTTTTCCAGCTGGTGAAATCGATTCGAATCGCTGTCCCTCGCAGTAATGAGTACCGCTTGTTCACCGTGTCACATCGTAGTTAATCAACTGGAAGATGAAGGAAGAGGAATGAAAGGATTGTTGTTTGGAATTATACTTTTCCTCGCAAACTTGATTGCAATAGTGATAGTCTCGCAAACCTAGAGGTTAATGAACTTAACGTGAGCTAAAATATCGAAAGTAAGGACTCAACCTTTAATGCTGTTTTCGCAAAGGAGTAAACCCCACAGCCGGAAAGCCTTTGCATACTAGGCGTCGGCCTTTGCGTGCCATGTTGACGGGTCGGTCTTTGCCGAGTATTAGAATACTCAAGGTTTGTTCGTTATCTTTCAGGGAATGAGTCGTGCGATCACGACTTGTACGGTAGTTCCTGGAAGTGGAGTGTCTCAAGTGTGGTTCCCACCAATGGGAAGGGACCCCGACGTCGTGAAGAGGAAGGACCGTGATGTACGAAGGGCTCGAGTGCATCACGTTGATCGTCTAATAGTGTTTTGTTGTTCAAAGTACAAGTTTCCGCTGCAATATTCGTAGGTTGTTAAACTTCAATAAGATTTATTATTCCGCTGCATCAATGTTTGTATTTCAAAAACCTGGTTGTATTATACCATGATGTATATATGTCGGCTTGTATGAGATGATACACTCGTTGTAACTCGCTTCGTCGAGTGTCCCTCTGTTCCGATTCCCGGGTGTCCCGAGGGGATGTCACAACTGGTATCGGAGCAGTTCAGAGGCAACAAGTACATCATTACAAGCTCGTTTTTAAAACTTAACCCATTTAGCACGTTTAGAGTACGAGAGAGTACGGAGCCCTATAAGGATGTAGAATAGTTAGATTTTTACTAAGTGTTCGATGTTTGGGTTTTGGGAAAGTGCTAACTATTCGTTGTAGTTTTATATACTATAGTACGTATAGTTAGTTTATCGAGCATGCATCATGTCATATTGAGTGCTATAATAAAAAGTCGAGGTTATACTTAGTTAGTATCGTAGTGTAGAGTTAGTTTCCTATGGACGGTTCTAGAAGAAGTTTATGCGAGTGAAATGGAAGGCAAGCGTAACTCTTCCACCGAGGCAATGGAATGAGTAATTTCAAGATCTTCATCTACAGATGATTAAAGGCGATCGGAGAGAAGGATGATCGGGTGGAGTAATCACTCTGAAGCTCGAAGCTACTTGGGAGCAAGAAGAATTTCTCCGATCCAACTACCCCGAGTTCTTTAGCACTATCGTCCGGTTGCTTTCATCGTGAATCTCGGACGAGATTCCTGTAAGGGGGAGGGCTGTAACAACCCTAAATATAAACATGCATTTCATGTCATTTATCATCATGTCATCATGTGCATTTGGAAAAAAAATTTAATTTTTTGTGAAGAAATGCACATAAAATAACAACTTAACCTAAGTTAAAACTAATGTCTTAAAAGAAGTAATTAAATAAAAGCAAATTATGGTGTTTAACATTTTCTAGTGTTTAAACACAAAAGTAAATAATTTCTGAAGTTGCTACCAATTTTTTTTTATTTTGTAAAAATGTCTACAAGAAATAATGAAAGTTCTCTTTTTAATTTAAACACGAATTTTTTTAATCTGAAAAATATTTGAAATTTGGAACTTGGACCTAAAAAGAAAAGTGCTTAAAATACTTTCAAATACCTCCCTGAATTTTCGCGGAATTTTTCGAGTGCCTGAAGTATGCTTTTTAATTAGTCAAAACCGCGAGGGTGTTTTTGTAAAGTAGCCGGAGCCCAACAGTCATTCTCTTCCTTCTCTCGTTCGAACCGCCTCCCTCACCCCACCGCTCTCTCGCTCAGGCCGCGCTGGCCGGCACAGCCGCGCGCCCTCCTCTCCTCGCTGCCACGCAGCGGCCTCGACGCCACCTCAACCTCGTCACTCGCCCGGATAAACGCTTCACCGCGCTCGTTCTTCCTCTCTCTCTCCAAGCTCACACCCGAAGCACCGGTCCGCTCCTCCCTTTTCCCACGCCGGCCGACCGCCTCGAGCCGTCCCCCGACGAGCCACCACCCCAAAACGCTGCGCCCTTCTCTCCTAAAGCTCACCCCGGCGACCAATCGAGACTCCCCGCACTAGAGCCCGAGATCGAGGCCATTCTTCACCGAGCCGTCGCCACGACCGGCCGCCGCCACAACTCGAAATTCGCCCTCCATGGTTAGTCCTCTTGCCCACTCTCTCTTCCCGCCGTGCGCCATAGCCCCTCTCTCTCTCGGTAGCTTGGCGTTGAGTTTCACTCACCGAGGCGCCGGAATTTGTGGTGTTTTCCTCAAGTCCGGCCGCCAACTCCGCGCCTCACCGTTGAGCTCCCTTTTCCGGCCGTCCCGAGGGCGCGTAACCCACGTGCCGCTCTTGCTCATGCTCCCGTGAAGCTCCGGGAGCAAGCCGCTTGTCATTTGGTGCATCAAGGTGAGCTCTAGCCGCCGCCGAAGGTCCCAACCGCTCGCACCTCGCCGCCGGCGCCTTTTCCGGCCACCCCCGCCGCCGTGGTCCCGCTTCCGTGTTTCCCCGTGTCGCGCGGAGTATTCCGAGTCCCTCCACCACCCGCCTCAACCCCTCCGGCGCCGCTCCCGCAAAGCGCCGCCACCTCCGCCGCCGCGGCCATTGCCGCCGTGTCCCGGTGTCCGGCCGCGCGCGGCCGCCGGGTCGGGTCGGGTCAAGTCGCGGGCCTGCTGGGTTGGATCGAGTCGATGGGCCCAGGTTACCGGATGGGCCTGGACAGTTTCGCCCAGGTGACTCATTATTTCTTTTTCCGAATTTATTCAATTCCAAAATTGTTTCAAACTTCAAATATTCGTAGAAAATTCCACAAAAATCAGAAAAATGTCAAACAAAGTTCATTAGACTCCTAAAATTATTCTCTATTTAATTATGTATTCAAATACCTATTTTGAGAAATTATAATTTCATAGTTTAATTAAGTACCTTTCTTTAGTTAATGTGACCTATTATTTTATGCTAATTATAATTTGTTTTTGAAAAATAAATTTCTTTAAAAATTAGAGATACTGCAGACGAAAGTGTTTGTGAAAACCGTTTTCCAAAATTCAACATAAACACCGTCATTTCATGTGATCCCAATTTAATAGCTTAAGTGTTCTCACATGTCGCTAAGAATTTATAATTGTTGTTTAAAAGCTTGGTTAATTATTAATGGATGAACCTGGTTAATTATTAAGTAATGAACATGATTAATGTTTAATTATTAATTAATTAACGACCATGATTAAGCAAGTAATTAACGAGCATGATTAATTGTTAATTTCTAGTTGATAATTACCGAACATAATGAATCAGTAATTGTTGGTTAATGAACATAATTAACAAAACCTTTGCACATCATATCATCTTCATTCATGCATGCATGGTTGTGATTCGCAACGTATCGTTGGTCGACCTAGGTCCCGGCGTGATCGAGGTTCCGTCCGAGGTCGAGAAACGAGACGGAAGCTTCAAAGTCGACCGAGCACATCGAGGAAGCTAACCCCGACTCGAATCAAGGCAAGCCCCGGTGCATCCCACCTATGTTTTTAAAGTCTTTTCTTTTATCACAGTTATTGTGTCGTGATTGTGCATTAGGTTTCGGGAATTGCTTGACACCCTAGATGCATGAGTAGAATTCCTATGTTACCTGTTTATCCATGATTGGTTTTGTGTCTCGATAGATGCTACGCTTAATTCACGGGGCTACGGTAGAAGTCGAGTGGTGCTTGAGCACACTCGCGAGTCGGTACTGGTCCGATCTTAAAGCATGGAGGCTTTAAGTTGATTGATGTCTTTTAAGTTGAAGTTGAAGATGAAGATGAAAATAAAATGGAGACCGGACGGGCCCTGTAGGAGAAAGGGCAGAGACGAGGTCTTGCAAGGTGGTAGCCCCGTCCGTGTCTGGTCAAGGACCGTACCGTTGTTGGCCCCGCTGGGCAAGTATTTGAACGTACCGATTTACATACCGGTGTTTATGGGGCCGGGAAGCCGATGTAACCTAATTGCCACGGCGGTTGGACGTAGCCCATCCCCTAATTGGTCGGAGAATGAGGTGAGGCCTCATGTCTCAACGGGAGAGGAATGGGTGGTCGCTCACGGATAACGTCGAGGACGGGTATCGCGTGGGGTCCCCGGGCTCTCGGGCGGATGGGAGACTAACCCGGCCACCGCCAGGAATTAGCGTGAAAGGTTGTCGTATGCGACCAAAGGGGTGCGTATACGCCGTGTAAACGGGTTTTCCCAGCTGGTGAAATCGATTCGAATCGCTGTCCCTCGCAGTAATGAGTACCGCTTGTTCACCGTGTCACATCGTAGTTAATCAAGCTGGAAGATGAAGGAAGAGGAATGAAAGGATTGTTGTTTGGAATTATACTTTTCCTGCAAACTTGATTGCAATAGTGATAGTCTGCAAACCTAGAGGTTAATGAACTTAACGTGAGCTAAAATACTGAAAGTAAGGACTCAACCTTTAATGCTGTTTTCGCAAAGGAGTAAACCCCACAGCCGGAAAGCCTTTGCATACTAGGCGTCGGCCTTTGCGTGCCATGTTGACGGGTCGAGTCTTGCTGAGTATTAGAATACTCAAGGTTTGTTCGTTATCTTTCAGGGAATGAGTCGTGCGATCACGACTTGTACGGTAGTTCCTGGAAGTGGAGTGTCTCAAGTGTGGTTCCCACCAATGGGAAGGGACCCCGACGTCGTGAAGAGGAAGGACCGTGATGTACGAAGGGCTCGAGTGCATCACGTTGATCGTCTAATAGTGTTTTGTTGTTCAAAGTACAAGTTTCCGCTGCAATATTCGTAGGTTGTTAAACTTCAATAAGATTTATTATTCCGCTGCATCAATGTTTGTATTTCAAAAACCTGGTTGTATTATACCATGATGTATATATGCTGGCTTGTATGAGATGATACACTCGTTGTAACTTGCTTCGTCGAGTGTCCCTCTGTTCCGATTCCCGGGTGTCCCGGAGGGGATGTCACAGTTCTGGGGAATGGCTGGGGCAAGAGCACTTGCTGCTCTACCCGGCCAGGGAAGTTTAGCATCTCAATAATCAGCCATCGGGGTCGTTAAGTTAGTGTTCCGGGCGCGGATGTACAAATAGAGGTAAGGGTTGGTGTTGAGTTTGTGTGTGCGCGGTGGGGTCTAATGTCTTGTACATATATTCTCTTCTTCTATTAATGGAATGATGCGCAGCTCCTTGCGTATTCGAGAAAAAAAATGATTCTCTTTTCTGCTGATTGTATCTACTAAGTCATTTAAGATCAATTAGCAATAGGAACGCACATTTTTTTGTTATTAACATTGTTAAACAAAAGTGGTAAGCACTGATGTGACTATAAGAAATTTGAGATGCAGAAAGATTGCATATATCTTGTTCTAAATACTCAAGAGTTGATTTGCAGCACAATATTTATGGATATAAATCAGTGAAAATGATAACATGACATGGAAGTTTCTAAATGCTATTATAGGTGAAGCTTAAAAACTGATGAGAACCAACATACCATAACAGATGTGGCTTGATTCGCTAAATAAAAGGTCTCACATCCGAATTGAGATGGGGGAGTCTAATGTGGGTATAATGTATTCATGGTTAAACATAATTCTCAGTAGAAATCAGGAGACAGGTCGGATGGAGTAATGGCTAAAAATATCATGGAGAAATTAAGGATCTCAGATTGCTATGTGATTCCTGACATTTTTATCTATACATTCTAATTATGAGCTCCTTCCTTTGCTTTGCAGTGGTTGATTATAGGCCTCATTGAGTTGATCATGTAATTACTGAATAAACTTGAACTACATTGTTTTTATGTATGGCAACAATTGCTTCCAAATATAGGTTTCACTTCATTTTTATCCATCCAAATTGATTCTTCATATGTTGTAGAAAAAATAACCAGTCTGTAATTTCTATTAACTACGTTAGAATCTGTAATTATATTTGATTTACTTATATACATTGTATTTCCTTGCACGACAAATCAACCCTCCTAGGACATGTATGTAATCAACATATCAATGAAATCCCATCATGGAATTTCACCAATATCTATTTTTTCATGGTATATAGAGACTACGGTCCATATACGCTTCCACAACCCTACTTCCACCGCGGCTGCACCGCCTCCTCCATGGCCGACGTCTCGGTAATGATCTTGCCCCCGTTTCTGATCCCACTGCTGCCCTAACCGCCGCGATCCTAGCAGTGCCACCATCCTCCCCATGATCAATGTGAAATCTCACGTACCTATTACCCTCGAGCTCAACCTGCCAAACTACCCCACCTGGCAAGAGCTCTTTCGGACTATGCTTGGCAAGTTTGGTACCACTTCTCATGTCGACGACGCTCTTGATCCCAACTCCGCTGATGATGTTTGGAAGCAGCTCAATGCCGTCGTGCACTTCCTCATCTGAAATTTTGTCTCTCCCTCCGTCATGTGATCTATCATGACAAACGGTGCCATGACTAATGTCATCTATAGCAAGGCCGAGGGCCTCTTCCTCAACAACACGCTGACCCAGGCTCTAGCCGTCGAGGCCGAGTTCCATAACATCTCCTAGGGCGACATGACCATCCTTGACCCGAGAAGCTGCAGACCTATGCCAACGGCCTTCGGGATCTTGACCAGCCGGTCTCCGACGGCACTCTGTTGTTGACCCTCCTCCATGGTCTCAACATCGTCTACCGGCGTATGGCCTCCACCATGAAATCCATGGATATGCTACCGATGTTTCGGAGGCTCGCTCCGAGCTCACTCTTGAGAAGTGTGACCTCAAAGTGACGTCGCCTAGCCAGAAGACAATCCCTGTTGTGTCGCCTACACCTACATCTCTGCCTGCCCTTGTAGATCCATCGCCCTCAACGCGTGCCCGAAGTATAGAAACAAGAACAAAGGAAGGGGCATGGAGGTCGTGGTGGCTAGAACCAGCCTTTTTCCTACAATGGTGGTCCAAGTTTCCGACCCAACTTCAACCCATGTACCGGCAACTTCTAGATGTGGCCCACGCCCGACTTCACTCGTGGTCAAGGTCTCCTCCGCCCTCGACCCAGCGCTCTTCATCAAGAACACGGACGCACCATCGTAGGCTCCGTATCCTGACGGGTTCTACGGCGGTGGCTAGCTGAGGCTCGATCCTCCCTACAATGTGTACCAGCAACCTTCGCCGTAATGGAACCGGGATGGCCTCGTTCATGCCCTCGGGTCAATGGCGCTCTAGCCATCAGACCAATTCTACATGGATTCTGATGCGTCCTCGCATGTGACCTCCAACCCTAGTACTCTCTCCTCATTCTACCCTGCCACCTTTTCTTTTTCTCGCATTGTTGTTGGCGACGGCTTTGTCCTCCCAATAACAGGCACTCGACAATCATCAATTCTATTCTTCCAATAGACCTCTTCATCTTTGATGTCTGTGTCTCATCTAAGCTTATAACCAACCTTATTATTGTTTGCATGTTCATAGCAAACAATGTTTGTTCAATATAATTTGACTCTTTTGGTTCGTCTTTTTGATTTATGACTCAAGATCTTACGTCATTAATCAAAGAGTAGGTTTCAATCTCCCTGGAAAGTACTAAGAAAGAAATTTAGAGGCTTGTTCTCCCACACACACCCATTCCTCTTCGCGAAAGCTGTCTTGGCGCAAGAGTGAGCAACCAAGTTTGCATTTCTACTATCAAATACAAGTTAAAAGGAAATAAAACAAGAACTAATCTCTTGTCTTTCAGTCAAGATCGGCATGAATTCTGATCGTTGCTCATTTCTGGAGCACCACAAATTGACAAGTTGCTTTGAGTCTGTTTCCATGATCACTGTAGCGGAAGTCTTAGAAGCTAGTATCCTGACGCCATGTTTTATTTGTAATTTGTATTACTCATCATCTTGTCATTCCATTGCCCCGAGCAGATCAGTGTGCTGAAAAGAAGAATAAAAAAATTTGAGGCTGCTATTATTACAGCTAGCTCAGGTCGACAATGTTTTATCAAGAAGAGGATGGAAAAGTACAAGCAGGAGATGGTGCAACTTTTCGACACAATAAAGGACTTGCAACAGAGCGAGAAGGGTAAAAACTGTGCTGGAACTTCTAGATAATGGAAAATTGAGTATGTAAAATGAAGAACACCCACAAGTGTCACTCTGGACGCGGCTTTCTTTATTGGGAGATTATTCATTCTTCTCCTGCCGTGGAGTGTTTGCACAAAAAGAAATGATTAGCTATTCCACAGAAGAGACCCTACTGTGGAGAATATTCAACCTTGTCTATCCATAAATTCATCTTATTCTATCCATGGAGGGACGAAGAGATGTGCTAGATATTCTTAATTTCATTCATTTTTCTCTTATTTATTAAACTCTTATGTAATTGGGCTTGTGTTTCATTTATTTAATGATATGATTATTAATAGTGGCTTGGGCTTCCTATTATCTAGAACTTTCCTGTTTTTTGCATTATGTATTTGCTCAACATGGCGAATGGCGGCCAACTATAGTTTATGTTTAATAGGGTCATCAGATTGATTAGTATCATAATTTTACAACATATAAATTTTGTTTGAAAGTTAGCTACCTCAGTTGAGCAAGTACTTACAAAGTGAAAAAGATCTAAACTCCTTATGCAACAAACCGATATACGTTTCGTTATCCGATCCCTATGTAATTCTTGAGGGAAAGAACATTTTTACTTTGAGAAAATGGAATTACATTATAGCCTGCTTGAGCAAGTACTCCACACATCTTGGATTATTACATAAATCTAAAGGAAAACAGCATATATATACTTTACTACATGAATGTCAGTACTAAAAGTCGTCTATGCCTAGTATATATTATGATAGATCATCGCCATCATGCATGACCACGGACCTCTTTGTAGTTGTAGCACCTCAAGTCTTCGTTGAGGAGGATGAGGCAGATTGCAGCACTATGATTTGCAGGATGACACAGGTTGCGTAAGAGGCTTATATTGATAGGCTTGACAGTGGGAAACAAGAAAAGGTGTGCGGTGAGTGCTGGGGCCTGGTAGACTTGGTTTCCTTAGAGTGGAACTAACACAAGAACTCGTTCTTCCCAACTGAGGCACATAATTCTGCATCATGCATTATATTGCATTAGTCTCTGGGCTTTGGTCTCCAGTAAGTGTCTAAACAACCTCATCTCCAGCATCCACGAGCGCCACCTCCCTTATTGCCAGCAAGCAAGATTAGAACGTTATCACATTATCTTTTACCTATACACAACGAGAAAAGAAAAATATTTGTAATACTATATCCCTTATCACTCATAGTTATATTCACAAGCATCTGGAAAAACAATTCAGATGGATCCAACTAGCTAGACTTGTGAAACATAAACCATGAATTATTATGTCAATTTTAGTAGCACAAGTTCCGTGAACTCCTGTTGTCTGAGCCAATCTGGCCGGTATCCAATGCACAACCTGAATTATTAATTATGACAATTTTGGTAGCACAAGTTTCGTGATCTGAATTATTGTGGAATTTTCTGTATAACTAATCAGACCCTTGTAGCAATATATCTTTATTTCGTTCAAATATGCAAATACCAGTAGCACTTAGTAGCACATATAGAGGCACCCGTGAAGATGGAACTAGAATAATGTAAACAATAAACTATTTATTACAAACTCTAAGATATAATATTAACATATATCCGTACATTAATTACCGGTGTCATTGTGGTATAGTATAGTTTACATTAATTCTATAGTTAACATAATTAAAATGTTTTCGATGTGCCTATAATTTCTGATCTGAGGTTTCTTCTGTTCCACGGTAGATTTTATCGACAATATTAGTCAATATGTTATCATGCTTAAGTGAACAACTTCTTGAACTCGTGATCATAGTGTAATCAACTAATATGATGTTTGCAATCAAGGAATATTGATGTAATTGTTGTTTTGTTCGTAGGCCTCATAAGAATTGTTAGACTATTTTATATGAGGGGCCTATAGTGGTTCTCCTTGCTGAACTTATGTCATCATACCAGTTCGCCACCATCGTGGAAGTGTCCTACGTGAAAACCTGGGACTAAAGAGTAGTACTTGAATGGACAGGACTAATTCAACACAATGTTTTAGCGAAGTTATGTGAAGATAACAGTTGTCATAGTTATATTGAAATAGGACCCTCCTAGCAACTAGCATGATTTTTTTTGTTTTTTGAGGCCCCTCCTAGCATGAGTTGGCTAGAACCGTTGTACTGAACTAACAAGTCTGGCAGGTATGTTTGACTCCTCTGATCCCTCCTTCAAAACTTTGTAAGGTCTAGCAATCCCATTTTTGATGTAGTGATAAGCTGTTTTACACTAATAGATCAGGCCATCGGTTTGTTTTGGGTCCAAGGTCAGGCCATCGGTTTGTTTTTGGTCGACGAAGCTGCAGAAAAATATGCAAAAATTCCAGGTTGTATATCAAATTATTCTGAACAACTTTCCTTATTGACCAAAGATCCAATTCTGCTCCGAAAAATTTATATAATTTCCACAATCTATCTGACTTAGTGTTTTCTCTTTAATTCCTTGGGCATTTATCCCTTTAGCAAAATTCCAGTAAATTCCTCATAATTTCCTTCCATTATGCCCAATTCAATAAAAATATAATGTGCATATAGTTTTGTTGAAGAAATGCATATTTTTGCCAGCCCTAACTTTTGACCCTTATATATCAAATTGCTTGAATTCCGATGGCAACAAAACCTAAAAACTCTCATCCTAATTTATAAACATGTGTGATCAAGTGGTAATGCAAGCGTGGTGACTCCAGGGGTGTCACACTCTTTCAGACTATGCTTGGCAAGTTTGGTACCACTTCTCATGTCGATGACACTCTTGATCCCAACTCTGCTGATGATGTCTGGAAGCAGCTCAATGCCATCATGCACTCCCTCATCTAAAATTTTGTCTCTCCCTCCATCATGTGATCTATCATGACAAACGGTGCCACGACTAATGTCATCTATAGCAAGGCCGTGGGCCTCTTCCTCGACAACAAGCTGACCCAGGCTCTAGCCGTCGAGGCCGAGTTCCATAACATCTCCAAAGGCTACATGACCATCCTTGACTACTCCGAGAAACTACAGACCTATGTCAACGGCCTTCGGGATCTTGACCAGCCGGTCTCTGACAGCACTCTGTTGTTGACCCTCCTCCGTGGTCTCAACATCGTCTACCGGCCTATGGCCTCCACCATGAAACCCATGGATCTTCTACCGACGTTTCTGGAGACTCGCTCCAAGCTCACCCTTGAGGAGTCCGACCTAAAAGTGATGCCGCCCAGCCAGAAGAGAACCCTTGTCGTGTTGCCTACACCTGTGTCTCCGCCTGCCCATGTAGATTCATCGCCCTCAACGCGTGCCCGAAGTATAGAAACAAGAACAAAGGGAAGGGGCATGGAGGTGGTGGTGGCCATAACCAGCCTTTTTCCTACAATGGTGGTCCTAGTTTCCGAACTAGCTTCAACCCATGGACCGGCAACTTCTACATGTGGCGCATGCCCGACTTCACTCGTGGTCAAGGTCTCTTCGGCCCTCGACCCAGCGCGATTCATCGGGAACACGGATGCACCATCGTAGGCTGTGTATCCCGACGGGTTCTACGGCGGTGGCTAGCTAAGGCTCGCTCCTCCCTACAGTGTCTACCACCAACCTTAGCCGTAACGGAACCAGGATGGCCTCGTTCATGCCCTCGGGTCAATGGCGCTCTAGCCATCGGACCAATTCTACATGGATTCCGATGCGTCCTCGCATGTGACCTCCAACCCTGGTACTCTCTCCTCTTTCTACCCTGCCACCTTTTCTTTTTCTCACATTGTTGTTGGCAACGGATTTGTCCTCCCAATAACAGGCACCAGCAATCATCAATTCTTTTCTCCCAATAGACCTCTTCATCTTTGATGTCTGTGTCTCACCTAAGCTTATAACCAACCTTATTTTTGTTTGCAATTTCACAGCTAACAATCTTTGTTCAATAGAATCTGACCCTTTTGGTTTGTCTTTTTGATTTATGACTCAAGATCTTACATCATTAATCAAAGAGTAGGTTTCAATCTCCCTGGAAAGTACTAAGAAAGAAATTCAAAGGCTCGTTCTCCCACACCCACCCATTCCTCTTCGCGAAAGCTTTCTTGGCGCAAGAGTGAGCAACCAAGTTTGCATTTCTACTATCAAATACAAGTTAAAAGGAAATAAAACAAGAACTAATCTCTTGTATTTCAGTCAAGATCGACATGATTTCTGATTGTTGCTCATCCCTGGAGCACCACAAATCGACAAGTTGCTTTGAGTCTGTTTACATGATCACTGTAGCGGAAGTCTTAGAAGCTAGTATCCTGACGCCATGTCTTATCGGTTTAGCCTAAGCACACACTATCGAAGCCATGACTTTTGGTTTGTCTATGAAGAATCCCTACCCGTTCCAGTGTCTGTCTCGGAGACCACCGGACACCATCGTCTTGGTCATCCCGGGCTCCGGCCTTCTCTTGCTTGCGTCCTAGTATTTTTTTTTTCATCCTCTAGTAAACCAGACACATCATTGTGTCATGCTTGATAGTTAGGTCATCATACTAGATTACCCTTTTATACTTCTATGTCAAGATCTTGCAAACCTTTTGCGTTACTTCATTGTGATTTGTGGACTACTCCTATTCTAGGTATTCTGGCTGCAAATATTACCTTTTTGTCTTGATGACTTTACACACCATTTATGGACCTTTCTGCTCAAACAGAAATCTGAAACATCCTGCATGCTTGGCAATTTTTATGCCTATATACAAAATAACTTCCATAGCTCGGTGCAGTTTTTGCACTGTGATAATGGTCATGAATTCGACAACCATGCCACTAGCTCTTTTCTTCGCCTCTGATGTCCCCACACCTCTCCCAAAAATGGTAAGGCAGAATACACCATTCGGTTCATTAACAACATTATGCACACTCTCCTTTTCCAGACATCCATATCTCCCACCTATTGGGTAGAAACCTTGAAGGTTGGAACTGTCACATATCATTTCAACCTTCACCCCACCAAAACTCTTACCCCATGAAGCTCTTTCTTGATTCCCTCCAAAATATGATCATGGGTTTTCGATTGCTGGTGCTATTCTAACTTGTCTGCTACTGCTCCTTCCAAACTATACCTCGCTCCACAGAATGAGTATTTATTGGCTATCTTGATGAGCACAAAGGGTATAGATGACTTGACCTTTATAAAAATCATAATATCATCTCTCGTCATGTGGTTTTTGATGAAGACACTTTCCCCTTTGCTACAATCTCACCCGTGCTACCGAGCACATATTCGCTTCTTGATAATGAGCAGGAACCTGACGCATACACCCTTGGTCTCGGCATAGATCTAGTTGCTGGAAGCGGTGCTCCTGCTGGTGTTCATGGCACCATAGCGTTGCTGGCGCTCCTCCTAGTACTGCTGGGTCTAGCAGTCCCGCCCACCCAGCAATGGCGGTGTCTGTGGCCGCACTATTCCATGTCAAGCACCAGCAGCACAGGATGACACGGTGTTGGGTAGGCGTACACTTGCTATCGCTCCCACCGGCTCTGTTCCACGGCAATGAGAGCGAATCGGGCGCTCCTGTTCTGACTCCAGTAACGGGGGTTTCCTCGAGATGTCCTATACGCAGACCGATCGGTAGATCGGCCTAGTGCTGCCCGTACATAGGATCGGGCCTCCCAAAGTACACCACACCGTCAACGCTCGTTTCCCGCGCACCATTCCGAGATTCTTCCCACGCGCCATTTGGACTTTTGTGGCTGTCACACGTAGCGCGCGCATGCTTGACTTTTTCTGTGCGTTGCTGCGCGCCAATATTTTTTGCGGGGCAAGTGGGTAGTAGGGGGAAGTTAAGGATGGGGAACTTACAATTGAGAAAGTAAAGTTATAACTAATAATTTAGGCATGCATGGTAATTTTTGAATCATTATGATATTGGATGATATCGTAAAAATCCTAACAAACATTGGATAACAAATTGTTCAATGAAGTTTACCTAAATATTGATTCAACTTACCTAAATGTTGATGTGAACTATCTGTGAAAGTCGAGTGAACTTTAATTTAATATTTATTTAGCTTTCTTTCAATGTTGATCCAATATTAGGTAAATGTTGATTCAATTTTCTATAAACATGGATCAAAGTTTATGTAAATGTTGACAGAAGTTTATTCGATTATTGATTCAAATTTCTGTAAATTGTTGATCAAAGTTTATTCAATTGTTGATTCATGTTCCTACAAATACAACAGCTAAATAGATAGATATATAGTTTTATACTGACTAGTTTCTGCAAATTATCCGACGGGTTTTGTTACTACTTTCTCTGATGGGAGGCAAGGATTTTGAAGGAGTGGATGGATGACGAGGTTTAGTTTGCCAAGTGCTGGACGTGGGTACTCTCGAAAGGTTCCGTTTGCCGAGTGCCTAACATCCGGCACTTGGCAAACATTAAATCTGTAATTGAAAAAAATTAAAATTATCAAATAAATTAAAAATAACAAAAAAATACATTAAAAAGATTTATGTGATCTTTTGCCTATACAAAATGATTTGATGTCAAATTCGAATTTCAACATCAATTTGACTCCAAATCTTAATGACTCATTCTCAACTATATGATTCTTCTTTGGAGATTCAACATTTTGTAAGCAACATACATGATCACTTGTGCGAAATCTTCTCTACTCTTTATTGTAGCTTCCAACGTGTGATACCATCAATCAAGTCGAATCTAATGATTTTTAGACTTTATTTGTTTTATTTTAGAATTTAAAAATCATTCGACCACACGTAAGTGGTCAAATTTCTTAAACAAGATATGTCGAATTTCTTCTTGTTTGGAGGTAAGGCATCATATTGGGCTACATAACATGAATATAATTTTTATAATCATTGTATTTTATTATTTTTATCACTTGTAGTTCAAAGTTGACTTTATTTGAAAAATTGCTTGAAATGTAATTAATAAACAAACCGTAGAAAACAATGACAAAAAATACCAAATTTTAATATGAAGTAACACGTGTCATATGTTGAGAGTAGAAAGAGTTTGAAGAGAATAAGATGGAATTTTTTTTCCTTTTGTCGACTGTAAAAAGAAAAAATACTTGGCAAACCCACAACTTTGCTTAGTGCAAAGAATAATACACGGAGTGTTTTAATTTCTGGCACTCGGCAAAGCAAGTTTTACTGAGTGTTTTTATTTTGTCAAGTTTTACTGAGTGTTTTTATTTTGTCGAGTGCTTTATTTTTTTGACACTCGGCAATCTACGATTCTCCTATAGTAGAACCGATCAAAAGCAAATCAGTGAAGAAATTGGGGAAATAGGAAGAAAAGAAGCTCAACTGCGGAACCACGTCGCGGCACGATGGACTCGTGCATGTCCGTGTTCGTGAGGGTGAAGATCCTAGGGCGAGAGTGGAAAGCAGTTATTGGGCTGTTTTGGGCTGAATTGGCCATAATCAAAATGTGTCCCGAATTAAGCGTGTGAACTTGCCTTGAATTGGTTTCAGAAATTTTTGTTTGATTCACACCACCGCCGCGTTGTCCCAAAAAGGAAAGAAACGCGCGCAAACTTGAACCCTAGCCCGGCACACAACGGTCGAGCACCCCTTGACCCCGTACATTTATACCCTATGGCCGCCGCCATCCAACGCCAGGCGCTCCAGATTTGCAGATACCTTGCTCCTCCTGCTACCCTAGCTACCATCCATCCTCCGCTGCCATGGCTGCCAAGAAATACATCCGATGGAGATTTCAGCCGCTACCTCAAGATGTCTGATCTGGGGTCTCACCTGCTCTCCGCGTCCTCTGAAGCCGAGCACCACCAGCCGGCGGCGAACGACTTCCTGTCGCTGACCATAGGTGGCCCGCATTACCAGGCGCCACCGAATGTACCCGTCTGTCCACCACAGATGCCGGCCACCGAGCAAGCTGGGCACGGCGGCCGTGATGCATCTCTGGTGCAGGCGTCCCCTGCCGGAGGATCAGCTTGGATTAATGGCCAACTGGACAGTATCGTCATTGAATCCAGCACCGTACCAGAGGTTCTACATGAAAGTGGTAAGCATGTATTCATTTCGATCTCGTCTAGTCGTTTGTTGTCTATATACTGCTATTATTTCCTGCTCTACATTACAATATATATGCAATATGTAATATTTCTTGCACACGCTTGTCAGAGAACGAGGACAAGGTGCATGTCACTGTCCATGGCTCGGAGCAAAATGCAGCAGCTGGCCATACCCAGAGAGGCACTTTGCTGTATCATGAGTAAGTGACTATAATAAGTAAATCAATTTCTGAAAGAATTCTAATGATACATAATAGCAAAGCATGGCAGTTAATCGTTAGCTCCTTGTTGCAGTCTCAGCAAACGCATGCACGAGTGGGTGCAGAGGTTCGAGGCCAGTGGGGTGGAGACAATGAAAGCTGACAGCAGTGGGCGGTTCAAGGGTACATGGCCAGGCTTTTGTGTGACGAACTATGCTGACACGAACGTACCAACACTAGAAAATGATGATCAAATGGATGTTGAAGTTGAAACGCTGAAGGAAACATTATCTGCTGCCCCGGCTCAAAATGGTCAGTTTGTGGGGAAAATATTCTATATTCATGCGCGTGCATATCCTAAAAGCTATGAGATTGTAATATTATATTTTTTTATATCATGTTTAGATGAAGAAACAGACTCTGACTCGTCGTCTCGGCCGGATGTGGCTGTAGACACACCACAAACTTTCGACTGGGCTGGATTCCATGCTTTTATTCTTGAATGTTCACAACTTCTTGAATATAATGGAACATCTAGCGGCAGTGCCACACTGCAGCCACCAAGTCAGCAGGAAACAGAACAAGCAAGCCACTCCAAACTGTCCACCTAAGAATATATCAAGATCCAAATTTATCTTCAGAATCATTCAAACTTCCATTCGGAAAAGATAAAATTTTGCGCAAGCACAATAACAGGGTACGTATTTGAAAGTTGAATTTCTAGATACAGGTAATCCAGCTGCAACTCATATCATCTTGTTATTCCATTTGAGGCTGCTATTATTACAGCTGGCTCAAGTCGACAATATTTTATCAAGAAGAGGACGGAAAAGTACAAACAGGAGAAGGTGCAACTTTTAGACACAATCAAGGACTTGCAACAGAGCGAGAAGGGTAAAAACTGTGCTGGTACTTCCAGATAATGGAAATTGAGTATGTAAAATGAAGAACACCCACAAGTGTCACTCTGGATGCGTCTTTCTTTATTGGGAGATTATTAATTCTTCTCATGCAGCGGAGTATTTGCACAAAAAGAAATGATTAGCTATTCCACAAAAGAAACCCTACTGTGGAGAATATTTAACCTTGTCTATCCATAAATTCATCTTATTTTATCCATGGAGGGAAGAAGAGATGCGCTAGATATTCTTAATTTCGTTTATTTTTATGTTCTTTTTAAACTCTTATGTAACTGGGGTTGTGTCTCAATTATTTAATGATATGATTAATATGGGTTTGGGCTTCCTATTATCTAGAACTTCCCTGTTTTTTGCATTATGTATTTGCTCAACATGGCGAATGGCGGCCAAACAACTATAGTTTATTTTTAATAGGGTCATCAGATTGATTAGTGTCATAATTTTACAACATATAAATTTTGTTTGAAAGTTAGCTACCTCAATTGAGAAAGTACTTACAAAGTGAAAAAGATCTAAAATATTATGCAATAAACCGATACGCGTTTCGTTATCCGATCCCTATGTAATTCTTGAGGGAAAGAATATTTTTATTTTCAGGAAATGGAATTACATTATAGCCTCCTTGAGCAAGTACTCCAAACATCTTGGATTATTACATAAATCTATGGAAAACAGCATATATATACAATTTAGTACATGAATATCAGTACTAAAAGTCATCTATGCCTATAGTATATATTGTGATATATCATTGCCATCATGACCACCGACCTCTTTGTAGTTGTAGCACCTCAAGTCTTCGTTGAGGAGGATGAGGCAGATTGCAGCACTATGATTGCAGGATGACACAGATTGCGTAAGAGGCTTATATTGATAGGCTTGACAGTAGAAAAGATGAAAAGGTGTGCGGTGAGTGCTGGGGCCTGGTAGACTTGGTTTCCTTAGAGTGGAACTAACACAATAACTCGTTCTTCCCAACTAAGGCACATAATTCTGCGTCATGCATTATATTGCATTAGTCTTTTTGGGCTTTGGTCTCCAGTAAGTATCTACACAACCTCATCTCCAGCATCCACGACCACCATCTCCCTCGATCATTACCAGCAAGCAAAATTAGAACGTTATCACATTATCTTTTACCTATACACAACGAGAAAAGATAAATATTTGTAATACTATATCCCTTATTACTCATAGTTATATTCACAAGCATCTGGAAAAACAATTCAGATGGATCCAACTAGCTAGAACTGTGAAACATAAACCATGAATTAGTATGACAATTTTAGTATCACAAGTTCCGTGATCTCCTGTTGTCTGAGCCAATCTGGCCGGTATCCATTACAGAATCTGAATTATTAATGATGATAATTGAAGTAGCACAAGTTTCATGATCTGAATTATTGTGGAATTTTCTGTAAAACTAATTAATTCAGACCCTTGTAGCAATATATCTTTATTTTGTTCAAATATGTAAATACTAGTAGCACTTAGTAGCACAAATAGAGGCACCCGTGAAGATGGTACTAGAATAATGTAAACAAAAAACTATTTATTACAAAAGCTATATATAATATTAACATATATCCGATATCTTACTATAACTTAGTGTTGTTTACATTAATTACCGGTGTCATTGTGGCAAAGTATAGTTTACATTAATTCTATAGTTAACATAATTAAAATGTTTTCGATGTGCCAATAATTTCTGATCTAAAGTTTCTTCTTTTCCATGGTAGATTTTATTGACAATATTAAGCAATATGTTATCAAGCTTAATTGAACACCTTCTTGGACTCGTGAACATAGTGTAATCAAATATGGTGTTTGCCATCAAGAAATATTGATGTAATGGTTATTTTGTTTGTAGGCCTCTCATAAGAATTGTTAGACTGTTTGATATGAGGGGGCTATAGTTCTCCTCGCTCAACTTATGTCATCATACCAGTTCCCCACCATCATGGAAGTGTCCTACATGAAAACCTTACCTCGAATTATTGCTTCTTTCGAACCAGTGCTGCTTCAATATCAGCTATTTCTTTTCGGATTTGCTCAATGCTGCGACGAGAATCTTCGGCCTGGGCTTCAAGTGTGTTGAGAGCTTTGTTAATTCTTCCTCAGCACATCTATCGGCTGCTTTGCCACTGATCCGAAGTGGTGTCTGGCCTCTGGATTTGTTATATTCTCCTCAGCCCTAATGAAGTCAAACAACGTGAATTCCATATAAGCTACAGGGTGAAGGGCTTCAACCAGAGCAAGAGGAAGCATGATTCTGATGGGGTTCAGACGACCGTGGATTGGACCGGCGTTATTTACCAAGGCTCCAATATTGGCATCAATTAATCTTTCCCTGATGGCTAAGTCAAACCTAATGGCATCAGCGATAAATGATAGAGCAGGCATTGAATTAATGGGCAGTACGTCAAGCGATAAATGATTGAGCAGGCATTGAATTAATGGGCATTACGTCAATCACCTGCAAGAACTGAATGATCAATAAAAGGTATTAAGAAGAACTGTGTTATATAAATGAGAAATGTGTACATTGAAGCTTCCAGCATGAGATCCAGTTGGTCCCAATGAGACATTAATAGGTTCGTGAGTTGATGAAGTCCCAGCTTGCCTAGAATTGTCACCGGTTTTAGCCGTTTCAGTAGCTATGGGAGAATTAGGTTGCAAGGATACAATTAAATAAATATTCGTTGAAGGTTTCTGAAAGAGAAGAACATAATACATACAACTGAAGAAGGGTCAGTGGTTTCTGGAACAGTTTCTGGAGCAGTCTCGCAACCCGGGGACGTTCTCTTAGTTTCAAGATCAGGTTGAATATCTGTTGTTTCCGTGGGTCTTGTCTCTGAAGCAGGGATGCTTTGACTGGTCCTCAGTTCCTATAGATATGAGAACAGGTTAGAAACTTGAATGATATACATGAGTTAAAGTTGAACAAGATTACCTTGTCAGCTTCATCAATTGCATCAGCAAGGATCGTCGGGGTGACACGGGTTCTTCGTACTCCTATCTTCATCCTTTTACCAGGACGAGAGGAAGCCGATTGTTATATCTTAAGTACTTTACCCATTACTGCTGCTGCGATCTTTGGAGCATCACAAAGGTAGTTTGGATTGTTAGCTGTCCGAGAATAAGCAATCGGCTTACCACTAGCATTGATGGAAGGAGGATCTTCAGAATTAGTCTGTCAATGTGAGAAAGAATTAGATTAAGGATGAAAATTCTCGTGAAGAAAAATAAGTAAGAATCCAGATAATTACCTCTGGGATTGGTGTCAAGTGATTAAGGTGATTCAAGTGCTGCCTGGTACATATGTTGAATAAATGCCTTCTCCATTCCGACCACCGCCGTTTGAAGAGCTTGGATGTCTTTGGATGAAAAGTGAAGCCTGAGAGGTCTCCAACCAGGATGTCGACGCCAAGGTCATGAAGCCAAGATGATTCTTGTGCGGATTTTACAATTTGGCGAGGGACGACTCGTTCGGCTAATGGGAGCCGAATTGGTAATTGGCCAAGACCAAGTTGGCGTGCACAGACAGTCGGATGGTAAAATTCATAGGTGGAGGCATCACTTGACATAGCAGTACCAACAGGCAAGACACATGGTCTGATGCAAGACACTAATATCAGAATTGAGTTGCTATCTTTAAAGGCCTCGATGGTGCGGAAATCGACAGGAAATTCAAAAGAGTCCATATCAGAATAAGGAAACAAGAGGATGCATTGTTTCTGGAACCCTTGATAAAAGGCCGCAAACCAAGTGGCCAGGGAATCATCGGATAGTTTTTGGCCTTCCATTGATAATGCTACCTCGCCTAGGGATTCACAACAGATATGAACGTCATCTTCAAGAGTCGATGGAAAATCAAAAGAGGGAGAAGAAGGTCGTCATGCAACACGAGAAGTATGTATATTCAGCCTTGCAAGGATAAACCACCAAGGGCCTCCAAGATTGCCAACTGGTTCGAATTTGAAGATTTTATGGAGGTGGAATGCAGGAGGTCGTAGGATGCACCGAGTAAATATTTGCCCAAGGATATTTTTACATCATCAGCGAGTTGCTCGGCGATACCTTGGAAGATGGAAGTAGGGCCACAGGAGACACCGCAAAAGACAAAGTGTTCAAGCCACGTCGTCAGAAAGGCTACATGCTCTTTATTTTATACGGGACCACTCTTTTGGTTATCAGCAATGAAACCTTTCCACCCACCAATTGATCTAGCTTTGAAGCGATGGCGGAAAGTTATCTTTCGGTCCTAGATTTTGATGGGAGAGGTGATGTTCAGGCCTGTTAGCATATAAACATCCATCAAAGAAGGAGTTAATGGGCCATGGCCAAAGAGGAAGGCATTAAGTGCATCGGATCAGAAATAGGTGACCGCAATCATCAATTGTTCGCTCTTGGATGGGTCTGCGAGGGACAATTTGATTGCTTGATAGATTTCAAGGTCATCCCATTCGGTCGATACACACATGTACATCCCTCTAGCCTTTAACTTTTCTAGGCCAAGATCTAAAGCTTTGATTCCAATTGGCTGGGTTGAGTTTGGAGTTCATAAAGGGAATAAAACGAGTTTCGGAGCAGATAAGATCAGTTGGATCTAAATTTCCTATGGGACCTAGAAAGTACTCGCTATTTTTGTCGGAGGGGACCACTATCTGATTGTGAAGAGCCTACGAAAAAAGAGGGAAGGGGAATAAAGAGTGAAAAATCAAGGTCACTAGAAATGGTAAAGGTAAAATGCAATGATATATTCGGAAGGGGAGAACATACCTCGGGGAATTCGTCGGAGGATGCTGAGAAGTGCTCCATTGCAAGTAATATAGAGGATGACCAGCAGCCGCACTGGGTTCAAGGAGATTTGGGTTTGGACGCAAGATTGAAGGAGATAATGGCTGCGGAAGAGATGGCTTGTGAGGGGGTGATTAAAGGGTGAAAAGTAAAAGGTGTATTTATGGCCACATGAGTTGGCAGTACGATCCAGCGTAAGGAACCCTACCCCGGCTCAAGGGGGGGGGCATGTGTTGACGCCAGTAGTATGAGTGCAATGGGAATGTGTGATTGAGAAGATGAACAGGCACTCGACTGGAGGAGGACGTGAAGGATTAGTGGGACAAAGATTGCCATGGCGGACATGTGGGACAAAAAGTCAGGCGACGTCTATATGAGTCATAGTTTGACTCCGAGTTTATTACTTTGGAAGAAGTCTTGTAAAGTGGGAAAGAAGTGTTAGAATCGGTTTAGGACACAAACAGATTCGATTGGTTGTGGCCGGATATAAATAGTAGACTAGGGCCATTGTAAAACACATCCAATCAATCAATACAACTCTCGGCGCATCACCACATACTTCTTGACGGATTTTCTCGTCAACAGCTTGAGCTCTCAAGGCTCCGGCATCGGCAAGGATTTCGTCCGATAAATGCATCGAATCTTTCATATCGACTTCTCCGTGTTAGAAGTGATGTAACTTCTAGTTATCCAGTAGTTTTGGTCGATCGGAAGCTTTAGTTATGAATATCGGCGACTTGGGGTAGGTTGACATGTCCTATCATGGTCGATTCGATAGACTTGTCCTGTTTCGTTCTATTGCTAGTGCTAGTGCTTCAGTCAATGGTCGATTGGGCTATTCCAGTCATGGTTAAGATATTTTGCTGATTCAACCTTTTATTTAGTGATCATAATAGTATAATTGACATATCCTATATGGCTCTGTTGGAGTTGACTTGTCCTACGATAGAGCAGTTGCTAGAGTTTAGGTTGAGTTAGTAATTTGTCGGGGATTGCAATCACCGATTATCTCTTGTACCTATAGATTAGTATGATACAGTTGACTTGTCCTGTGTTGCTTTGTCTTTGCTTAGTTGACTTGTCCTAGGTGAGCGATAATTGATAGAATATGGGTTATAATTTGTGATAGCGGTTTAACCAATCAATCGGGGTGGTTAGCCGATTGCTTATCACGTTTAGATCTATCTTATATGAATTGTTATTTGTTGAATCTATTGCATAAGATTATATCTGAACCCTGTTATCCTACTAATTCCATGATTTTGTATGCCTTACCTATTCTAAATAGCTTATTTCATGCATTAGATTAAGTTATACATAAATCGGGCAGAACTATTGTTGAATATCTTTACTTGCCGATTTATACATGTTTACACGTTGATTCGCATGATTTCTAAGTCTGATTTTGATATTATCGGCAGCATTATGTGGCAGGACCAATTTACCAAGACGAATCTAAATATTTAGCTCATGTCTTGTTTAAATGAAATTAAGTGTCGATGAACTGAGTAACCGATAGCCGGTTACTTATCGACTGTCCGGGCCGATAACCCAGGACTTTTACACGCTCTACTAGTCTTTGTTGGTTTGTAGGGAAAACTAACTGGCACGCCCGGGAGTTCGTTACCACGAGTAACACCTTGTTTTTCACAATTATAAAAATTATTGACTAATGTACAATAGGGTATCACATAGATTAAAATTAAAATTAGTTTCATAATTTAATTAATTAAGGTTTGCACTTGCATATCATTTGCATTTTTTATTTATTTACCCAAATCATAGTTAAAAATTCCTAAAAATAAATAGGAAAAATCTTAAACAATTTGGACCTAAAACCTAGCCTTTTTCTCTTTCCAACTCAAGCCGAGCCGGCCAAGCTGTGTCCCTCTTGCAATGTGTCCGGGCAAGATTGGCCACAGAGTTTTTCGACCGAGGCAGCTGTTCCTCCCTGCGTCCCATCTACCACTGGGCTACCCCACCCAGACACGCCCACAAGCCGGGCCAAAGGCCCAGGCGCAGCCCGATCACCTGTGACCCTTCATCCTCCTCCTGCCGCACCTAAACGTCGCCGCTTGCTGGGAACCGACGCCACCTCCTTTTCTTCTCCCTACTCCTTGCATTGTCCCAGCAACCGGCACCACCAAAACGACTTCACGGCGACCCCCGCGCTTAGCCTCCTCCATTTCGGGCACTAGTGGACATTATCATGAACGGAAGTGCGCACTAGTGCACCTCAACGGTCGCGCCACCTATCGAACTCCGGCGAGCTTGAAGCCTCCCCATCTCCCTCCCTGATTCCCCTATAAAACTGGTTCCTAGGACACCCCCATTCTTTCCCCTAGCCTCGGTGAGCAATCCCAACCCCTCTCGATCAAGGAATCACCGTCGCCACGGTTTTTCCCCCAACTCCGGTGAAGCGCCGCCCACATTGAGCCCCTAGTCCGGAGCTCCTCCGTGCCTCTAACATCCCCCTTAGAATGCGCAGGTGCGCTAGGGACATCTGGAGGCCCTCATCATCGTTGCTCCACCCTTATAAGCCGGTCTACGAAGAGCTCCACCGACCGCCACCGCCTCCGTCGGCCGCCGACCAGCATAGTTTGTTTTCCGCGACCCAAAAGACCCCTAGGTGAGCGCGCCTTCATTCCGTGGAGCTAATGGCTGCAGATGATTGGCTAAGGACTGTCGAGAAGAAGGTACGGGTGTTGCAATGCAGCAATAGGGAGAAGGTTATGTTCGCTTCTCACCTTCTTGAGGGTCCCGCTGCTGATTGGTGGGATGCTTATGTTGAACCCCATGAGGAGCCGGAAAGTATCAGCTAGAATAAATCCAAAGCAAACTTCAGTTCACACCATGTGCCTCACGGTGTGATGAAATTGAAGAAGGAGTTTCAAGATCTAAGGCAAGGTCTATGTCCGTCGGTGAATATGTCACTCGCTTCACTATGCTCCTCGTGAAGTGGACATCGATGAGAAGAAGTGAGACCACTTTCTAAATGGCCTCAATGATGGTCTTGTTTATGCTCCGGAGGCTCGTGATTTTGTGAATTTCCAATATACGGTGGATAAGGCTGATGTTCCGGAGAATAGGAGGGCAATGATTGATCACAAACGCAAGATGGTGCACCAAGGTCAGCAGGGAAGCAACTCTAGACCTCGCTTTGGTTCTTCTTCGGTTAGACGTGCTTTTCGTCCGGGGCCGTAGAATACTCAGCGAGAGGACTCAGCCTACGAGACAGGGATACAATACTCCTCGGTGGTAGATTCAGCGCCCTAATGTCTAGACTCCTCGTACTACACCTCCATCCGAGCAGAGGTCTAATCCTAGATAGAACAGTGGAACTACAGCTCCTTGTTTCCGTTGTTGAAGGAGTAGGCACTATATTAGCAGGTGTCCTCAAAGACGTCCATATCAAGCACCAGCACAGGGCTCAACTCCTAGTGGCAATGCTAATTATGCACCGACTCCAGCAAGGCGAGAATCAAGCTCGTGCTTCGGTCAACTATATGTGGGTATTGAGGATGCTCGGGAGGCTCCAAACATTGCCATTGGTATATCCCTTGTCAATGGTAATTATGCAGTTGTATTATTTGATTCTGGAGCATCACATTCATTCCTAGTTGTTGCATATGTTCAAAAATACAACCCACTTATTTCCATGCTAAAGAATAGGATGGTTGTTAGTTCTCCTGGGGTAGATATGCAAGAAAGTGGTTAATGTAAATCTAAAGATAAAGGGGGGGGGGTAGACTTCATTGCAAATCTTATTATTCTTGAGTCCAAAGGGATTGATGTTATCCTTGGTACGGATCTGGTTAAGCAAGCATAAGGGACTTATAGATCGTGCTAAAAAGGCAGCCAAGTTGATAGCCGATAACGGGAAGGAATCGGAGTACGTTGTAGAAACACTCGTCCCTAACAAAGGGGCAACCAATCACATTGTCTTGAACCATATGGATATCATCTCAACCGACGACATCAAAGTTTTTAGCGAATTCCCAAATGTTTTTCCGGAAGAGTTACCACTATGCCACCTGATCGTGAAATCGAGTTTGTTATTGAATTAGTGCACGGTACTGCACCCATATCTAAAAGGCCATCTAGAATTACCGCTAACCAACTAGCAAAACTTAAAGAACAGCTCCAACAGTTGTTAGAAAAGGGTTATATCCGTCCTAGTGCATCACCATGGGGAGCTCCAGTTATCTTTGTTCCTAGAAAGGATGGTACTCAAAGAATATGTGTTGATTATCATTCTCCTAATTAGGTAATCAACAACAACAAGTACCCCTACCTAGGATTGATGATTTGTTCGATCAACTTCAAGGAGCTTTTGCCTTTTCTAAAATTGACCTCGAGATCTGGATATCATCAATCAATTGAAGATCAAAGCCGGTGACATACCCAAAATAGCTTTTACTACTCGATATGGTTTATACGATTACACTCGTTATGTCATTCGGATTAACCAATGCTCCTGCCTACTTCATGTATCTAATGAACAGTCTTCATGGAGTATCTGGACAAGTTTGTTGTAGTGTTCATTGATGATATCCTGATATTCTCAAAGAATGAGGAGGAATATCCAATTGGTGTTACGAGAATCTTATTGAGAATCAATTGTATGCTAAGCTTAGTAAATGCGAATTCTGGTTGAAGGAAGTCTCCTTTCTAGGACATGTTATCTCTAAAGGAGGAATATCTGTGGATCCTAGCAAGGTTAACGATTTGCTAAGTTGGAACATACCTCGGAATGTCTCGGAAATCAGAAGTTTCTTTGGCTTAGCAGGATATTACAGGCGACTCATAGAGGGATTCTCTAAAATAGCCAAGCATATGACTTAATTGCTCGAGAAGTAACCTTCGAGTGGACGCCTCAACGTGAAGCCGGTTCCAAGAGCTGAAGCGAAGACTTACTACAACACCGGTCCTAACCATGCCTCATATGAAGAAACATTTATCTGTCTACTGCGATGCTTGTGGACAAGGCATAGCTTGTGTGGTCATGCAAGAAGGCCATGTTGTTACTGATGCTTCAAAACAATTAAAGAAACATGAGGAGAAGTACCCAACCCATGATCCGGAGTTGTTAGGTGTGGTCCACACTCTTAAAATATGGAGACTTTATTTCATCAGCAAGAGGTGTGAGACTTATTCTAACCATAAGACATACTTCACTCAGCCAGATCTAAATATCTAGCAGAGCAGGTGTTTGGAACTCATCAAAGATTATGATCTAGGAATCAAGTATCATCAAAGCAAGGCTAATGTGGTTGCGGATGCTCTCGGTAGAAGGTCTCATCCGAACATGTTGGCCACAAGAGACTTACCACGATAAATTTGTAAGGAATTTAAAAAGCTTAACCTTGGATAGGTGTGAAACACTAAAGTTGTTGGAATGAAAGTGGAGTCCACACTAGAGCATGATATTCGTAAAGGACAGCTTGAAGTTGCTAAGGTCCAGGAAATCAAGGAACAAATCAAGGAGGATAAATCTCTAGGTTTCACTGTTGATGATCAGGTAACCCTATGGTATAAGAACAAAATTTGTGTGCTAGATGTAAAGGAGCTCAAGGAGTTGATACTGCGGGAAGCTCATAACTCAGCCTATTTCGTGCACCCAGGGAGCACCAAAATGTTTCATGATCTGAAGAGTCTCTACTGGTGGTATGGGATGAAGAGAGCAGTAGTCGAGTACGTTGATTTATGTGATACCTGCAAGAGGGTCAAAGCAGAACGATAAAGGTCTGCTGGACTCCTACAGCCATTGAAGATACCTGAATGGGAGTGGGAAGAAATTGGCATGAATTTTATTGTGGGATTACCAAGAACTCAGGCAGGCTATGACTCTATCTGTTATTGTGGATCATCTTACCAAGGTTGCCCATGTCATTCCTGTGAAAACTACTTATAGTGGGCCAAGACTTGTAGAATTGTACATATCCAGAATAGTGTGCTTGCATGGTGTTCCCAACAAGATAGTTTCCGATAGAGGGACCCAATTCACTTCAAGGTTTCGGGATATCGGGAGTATCCTATGAAAATTTTGGAGACGGAAGAAAAGGTCACAAGGAATAAGAAGTAACGCATGTGCAAAGTGCAATGGAGTAATCATACGAGTGGAAGAGGCCATATGGAAAAGAGAAGATGCACTGAAGGCGAGTTTCCAAACTTCTTTTTTGATCTGTTCGAATCTCAAGGGCGAGATTCATCTTAAGGGGTAGGTTTGTAACACGTTGTTTTCACAATTACTAAAATTTATCAACAATTGTACAATAGTGTATTTATCAAATTATTTTTCTTCATTTAATTAATTGAGGTCTGCACTTGCATAATTGGCAATTTTTATTTTTTACCCAAACTGTAGTTAAAAATTCCTAAAAAATAAGTAGGAAAAACTTTAAACAATTTTGGACGGACCTAAAACCGAGCCTTTTTCTTTTTCCAACTCCAACCCAACTCGCCAAGCTATGTCCCTCTTGCACCACGTCCGGCCCAGCTTGGCCTCGGAGTTTCCCAGCCATCCCGCAGGTCCTCCCTACGCCACATCTGCCACTGGGCCACCCTAGCTAGAACGCCTGCAAGCTAGGCCAAAGGCCTAGCACGTCCCAGTCACCCATGACCCTTCGTGCTGCTCCTACCACACCTGAACGCCGCCGCCTACCGGAAACCGACGCTGCCTCGGTTTCTCCTCCCCACTCCCCGCACTGTCCCACCAACCGGCACCACCAAAACGACCCTATCAAACTCCGGCGAGCTCCAAGCCTCCTCACCTCCCTCCCTATTTCCCCTATAAAACTGGCCCCCAGGGCAGCCCCATTCTTTCTCCTAGCCTTGGCGTGCAACCCTGACCCCTCTCCATTAAGGAATCGCTGCCGCCACTGTTTTTCCCCAACTTCGGTGAAGTGCCGCCCCCATCAATCTCCTAGTCCTAGCCCAGAGCTCCTCCATGCCTACAACACCGCTCTCCGGATGCGCAGGTGCTCGAGGGACTTCCGGAGGCCCTCATCATCACTTCTCCACTCTTAGAAGCCAGTATGCAATGAGCTCCACTGACCGCTGCTGCCTCCATTAGCCGCTAGCCACCACAGTGTGTTTTCCGTGACCCAAAGACCCCTAGTTGAGCGTGTCTTCATCTTCTCTCACTCCTAGGCTTTTCACGATGAGCTCTACAGCACGGGAATGCGTGCGCGAGTGAGCTCCGGCGAGACGCGCACGACGGCGCGACCGGCTGCGTTCTGTTCACCAACCCGGTCCACAGTGGACCGGTGCACTAGTACTCAAGCCGTGGTTCACGGGCTCATGGACCGTGTCCACACAGTTTTTCCCTTTAAAAATAATTTGCCAGATAACCATTTTATCCTTTTGCACATTAGCCCTCCCTTGCTTGTAAAATAAAACCCCCAGTCCACCCTAGGCTAGTTTTATTTCACTTTAACTCCTGTAGTTTTAGTAAATGAACCTGCAGTCCTTTAAACCTCTGTTATCCTTTAATTAAGCCCTTGGAACTTAGATCTAATTACAGATTTGCCCCTAGAACCTTTATATCTTTTAAACCGTAGCTCCGTTTTCGTTGATTTTTGTATCAAAATTCTCATAGCAGCGAAGCCTACTCAATCTTTGCATAACCGTACTGTTTTTTCTCTGTTTATTGTACTGTTTTATTTATGTTTGTTTTTGCTTGTTTTTCTCGTTTGGTCGACGTTTAGAGAGCGACCATTTAGAGAATTTCCAAGACTATCAAATGGAAGATTTTGAGCAGCAGGAGTCAGTGAAAAGAGGTAAGTGTTCTTCATGCACATTGCTCCTAATTTCTTATCTATCTGAATTTAATTTCATGCATGCATGTCTAAATTTGAATCCCATGTTAGGGTTTACTAGAATTTGTTGTGATCCTTTTCCTTGTCGCTTGGTCTGGGTGCTTAGACTAGTTGAGGGTAGGTCATGCTTAGCTTGCCGTTATCTTGGGAAAATAACTTGACTAATAATTTTGACTAATTATCTACTTTAACTTAATCATCATGGGATTAATATCTTTTTAGTAACATGGTACTTAGGTAATCCCAACAGGAGGTTGTTGATGATGGTGTACGAATGCACAGGTACTTGGCTTAGTACCATGGTTACAGTTGAGCCTTTTTGGAATTCTAAGGGCCGGTTTGTCGAGTGGCCACCCAGGACAACAGCGCAAAACACAGGACCGATATGGGTAGGCTTGGTTAAGTAGAAGACCACTTTCCAGTTCTACAGGCATTGAGGAAGGAGGACAATAGGGTTACTTTCAGCCTCAGGTGATGAAGGGGTACTTCTAGCCGCGGCGCTAGAGGGGGCTTCTAAAGGAAGGGGTACTTCGGCAGCGGTGAAACCTTAACGTGGGTGCTTTAACAGACTAGGAAGCCCTTCGAAAGACCATGTGGTGGTCTCCTGGCCTCACATCTAGGAAGTTTTTTTGTCAACATAGAGACTTTAGTCACTGACTAGTGATAGAATCACCAACATGTGGATAAAGTTGTGCAACCTATGCAGAGTGTAAAACTGTTATAACGGCCATGCTCACGGTTACGAGCGGCCTGAATCCTCACATAAATGAGAGGGTTTGGTATGGTTGGATCTGGTATGGTACCTAGATTTGGGTCGAGTAGCCCGTGGTTTAATACAGGTAGGGCTGCCTGTATTGTGGTTTGGGTTTGGCTTACTATTGGTAGAGTAGCCTGTAGTAAGGGTTGATATCATCTAGTAAATATGTTGCTTTAATTAAAATGAACTAGCAGTGTGCATGTGTCTTGCTACGGGCATAATTTGCTATTTATATTCTATTTATGCAATACATGTAATTATCATTAAAAATGTAGAAAAAACAATACTTTTAATAATATATAGTAGTCATATAGAACTAACTAGTTATTGCTCAAATCCAAATAAATATTACATAAAATTTGTTTGCCATAGTGCATGAAAGTCTAATATATTTCCTGGATCCAGCTAAAAGAAAGGTGAATATATATTAGTTGACAATATATATTTGACAAGAGACAAAAATTGATGAATATACAAGTAGAGAATTAATATATTCTATTCCATTCATTCCTCAAAAAACTTGTTAACTCCACTTTGTCAGATTTTGTGATACAAACAACTTCGGCATCCTCTTTACAGGCTCGCAACAGTGCTAACGTGATCTGTTAATGTAATAACAAAATGTTGATCAGCAAAATATTAAGAAGTGAAAGCATTACCTTAATGCCACTAACAATCACTAAAGCAGGATGAACAATGGCCATCACTTGTATTCTCAGCAGCTAATGCAAGTTAATGTTCAGTCAAAAACATGTATGTTCTGAAACTTGTATAAGAAAAAATTAGTCAATCGGCAACATAATGGTTATTTTTCCCACAATTCAAAAAGAATCATGATTGCTTTGCCAACTGATCATTTCTTGGTGCCACAAACAGCCAAAGGTAACATCAGCGTTAAGCAATTTAGTAAACAATATGATTTTCTAAGAACATGGTGTTGTGTTTTTTTTTATATCTCGTAATATGAGAAGATGGATCGGATTGACATTTACCTTAGCTTACAAAGGATGCACTATGTTGTTATATATGCTTCCCATTAAATAAAGTCAGCATAAAAGAGGATATTGAGCATCGTATAATACATATTTTGATAGTTCAAACACTATATAGTTCAAACACCCATTTCAACTTGAATGTTGATCCAGCGAGGAATCCGTCAGGGTTGCCCCCTTTCTCCTTACCTTTTTGTCCTCGCTATCAATGAACTTTCACACCTTCTACAGTGTGCCCTTCAGGACAATTCTTTAACTGGCATTACCCTAGGGCAAGGATGTCCACCGATTCATTCCCTTCTCTACGCGGATGATCTCATCATTTGTGGAAAGGCTGATCAGCAGGAAGCTAATCACATGATAAACATTCTTAATCATTTCTGCACACAATCTGGGCAGACCCCAAACTGGGCCAAATCCTCCATCTTGTTTAGTAGACAAGTAGATGAGCCCACTAAAGCTTCTATCCAGCGAATCTTCTCGGTTCAGCCCATAGACACTTCAACTATTCACTTGGGGCACCCTCTGATCATTGCTCACAAAGAAAGATCAAAAGCCTATGAATTCATTCTGTGTAAATTTAAAGCAAAACTAACTACGTTTAAAGCGAACAAATTAAATCATGCGGGTAGGCTAGCTTACATCAACTCTGTTCTTGCTTCAATTCCTATTTATTATATGGCAAACATTCTTTTCACAAAAAAATTCCTAGCTAAGCTGAATGCTATTATCAGGAGATTTTGGTGGGCAGGCATCCAGGATGACCCCACTCATTCTCTTATCCATTTCCGCGCTTGGACAGACTTAACCATGCCTAAATCCAGGGGGGATTGGGGATCCGAGACTTGGCAACTGTTAACAAAAGCTTACTTTACAACACGGCTTGGAACATTGTCTCCAATCAGGACACTTTACTGTCCCAAGTTCTTAAGGCCAAATATTACTCGAACGCCTCATTCTGGACAGCTCCGGTCCATCTTCCAAAATCGGCTTTCTGGAGCTCAATCCTTGCTATCAGACCAAATTTCACCCAAAATTGCACCTTCCAGATTTGTAATGGGAACACTAACATCTGGTCTCAGCCTTGGTGCCCGATTTGGCAGCAGCTTCATGACCTCCTCATCCTTCCAAACCAGTTTCAGCGTCTACCGAATCTGGTTTCAGACCTTTGGATACAGGGTACTAAACAGTGGGATAATAACAAAATAGAACTCATCTTTGGTAGGCAAGCAATGCAAACTATCTTGCAGGTACCAGTAGCCGCTGCAGAACAGGAGGACATTCTTTGCTGGATAACCGGAACTGCAGGTACATGCACATCGAAGGAGGCGCACAAACACCTTGCTCTCCAACGGCAACAACCAATCCCTCTCACAGGTAGTAGAGCGCTGCCTCAACACATCCTAACATTATTGCAGGCAATATGGAAAATGAAGACGTTGCAGCCAAAGCTGAAGACCTTTGCGTGGAGACTGCTCAGGGGAAAGGGCGTCCAAATACTCAACCAAAATTGATCAAAATTGCAAACTCTGTAAGATCCCAGAAACTGATGCCCACCTTTTCTTTGAATGCCCATTTGCCCGGGCAGTTTGGTATGCAGCAACACCTCCAGTTAGGACAGACGCCCTACCGACGGGAAACCAAGGAGTACAGGAACATATGGCTCACCTCCTACCGCCAACATCTACCCAATGCAGAATTCAGGAGGTGCTCACTCTCTTGTGGCACATTTGGAAGGCGAGGAATGACTGCAGGTTCGACAGAAGACAATGGTCTGTTTTGCAGGTAGTTGGAGCAGCCCGGGCGGTAATCAAGCACCAAATGTCGGTGTACTCACAGGGCCAGCAGGAAAACAGCTCTGCCTCAACACAAGGCCCGCAGACAATAGTACATGGGGAAGAAACAACTCAACAGGGTCGTCAAGATGCATTACAGGGCAATGAGGAGAATGAGGAGAACAGGGGACAACGGATTAGCCAAAATGCCAGGCTGAATCAAAAGGTGATGTTACAGGGACCAAGGATCTACATGGATGCTTCGACACCGGCGATTGATGCACAGCTTCCAACCAGGAAAGCAGGAATAGGCCTCTTCATACACAACACACAGACGCCGATTACGTCTGTCATATTCATCCAGGCGGCGACAGAAAACTGCAGAGACCCTCTTCATGCCGAAGCTCAAGCAATGCTCCTAGCATCTCAAGTGGCAAAGGCATTGGAACCGACAAATATCAACTTCATTTCGGATTCACAGATCCTGATCAACACACTGCTCAAAGATGACATCCGAAACTACCCGGGTGATTGGAGGCTCAGGCCGCTCCTGTATAGGTTCAAAGAAAACATGAAAAACCATCATCACAAACTCTTGAAGATCAATAGGCAGCACAATACAACAGCACACAACCTTGCAAAAAAAGCTTATTCAGCGGCAACTTCTACTGTCACTAGTTCAAGATGTAACCACTTGGGCCACATGACAAATTGCCCAATTTTGCATACTTTGCAAAATCAAAACTGAGGATCCTTTTCCCTACTATCTGTATCCTGTTCTTGAATGAATAAAGGATTTGTTATCAAAAAAAAAACTTGAATGTTGATCAACCAAAAAGTGAAGATGGGCGTGAATAATTACCCTTTTACTTCCTTGTTGATTGAGTGTTCTGTTCACCATCCAAAAGTGGATTCATTCTACAGAATAACAAAAATCAGAAACACCATACATGCCCGTTTACCTTAACTCAACTGAAGATGGCACTTAGCATGATGATCTCTGTACCTATTTCAGCGAAAGGGCCTTTACCTCACTGGTAAGGTGCCTGAGTAGCACCTCCTAGGTCCTAGGTTCGACTTCCAGTGGGAGTGAATTTGCGATCTAGGTTAAAAAAATCCCCTCACATCTCTCCGGTACCAAAGCATTTGGTTAAGGCCCTGCCTCTGGAAGCAACGGTGTCCATGGTGACCCCGGCCTAGGTTCTCACAAGGCTAGTGGCCCCAATGTTAGGAGGGAGGGGGAGGGGGTTTTCTTCAAACAAAACGATACGATGCGTCCTGCCGCAAAGGTGCTCGCGTTTTTCGTTCAAAACATTTTTCACTTCTCCCCTAGTGTCTAAGAGCAGGGAGTGACGTTTTCTTTAAACAAAACGATGCGTCGAGCCGCAATAGGCGCATGTTTATCATTTAAACGTTTTTCACTTCGCCCCTAGGTCTAAGACGGGGGAGTGGCATTTTATTTAAACAAACGATGCGTCGAGTCACAATGGGGCTCACATTTTTCGTTCAAAACGTTTTTCACTTCGCCCCAAGTGACTAAAAGGGGGAGTGGTGTTATCTTTAAACAAAACAATGTGTCGAGTCACATAGGGGCTCACGTTTTTCGTTCGAGACGTTTTCACTTCGCTCCTAGCGACTAAGAGCGGGAGTGGTGTTTTGTTTAAACAAAACGATGCGTCGTGTCACAAAGGGGCTCGCGTTTTTTGTTCGAAACGTTTTTCATTTCGCCCCTAGCGACTAGGAGGGGGAGTGGTGTTTTTGTTACACAAAACAATGCGTCGAGCCGCAAAGGGGCTCGCTTTTTCGTTCAAAACGTTTTTCACTTCGCCCCTAGTGACTAAGAGGGGGAGTGGTGTTTTCTTTAAACAAAACGATGCGTCGAGCCACCAAGGGGCTCGCCTTTTTCGTTTTAAATGTTTTTCACTTCGCCTCTAGCGACTAAGAGGAGGGAGTGGTGTTTTCTTTAAACAAATTGAAGCGCTAAGAGCCGCAAATGGGGCTCGCTTTTTTTCGCTAAAAATGTTTTGTTGGTTGCGCAGTTTTGATGGGAGTGGCGTTTACCACAAGCGAAGCAAAATGCCCACGAACCAAGGAGCTCGTGTTTTGTTTTCAGGAGGCAAAATGAGCACCTCACGAAGACTGCGCTCCCAACAAAACTAGCCACGGGCGAGGCGACACGTAGGAATCTTCCACACCCAGAGGACATCCTTATAGCCAAAGGAATCAATTGAAACTAAAAAATACATGATATCATTCAAAAAATTTCAACTACTCCGCCTATTTTGTCTCCCTCAAAGAGGGGCTGTTGTAGGAAAAAAAAACATTTATGAAAGATCGCACTCCGGAGTTTCGATCTTGACATTTATCTCCTCTAACGCGGCCGTAGACGAAGAAGAGGGATGCCCCTAGAAAAACTTCGTCAAGTTGGACTTGCCCTTGGCGTATCGCACGCTGATAGTATTCCAAAAGTCGGCGAAATCCCCGCGTGGGTGCAAAGTGCGGTACCGCTCATAGGAACCTCGAGTAACCCTAAGATAACTTCGTTGTAAAATAAGAGGCGCGGCATCGAGAGCGAAGCGAGGTTCGGGTTCTTCCGCCATGAAGGCCACACTCTGCAAAGTGGATTAGCAAACAAAACCCCATTAAAACTTGACTCTAGTTCTTGTTTAATGACAACGCCCGACTCTAAAAAGGCGGGTTTTACAATATCCCACTCTTCTCGCTCGAAAGACTGGGGTAACCATCCGAACTGACAGCGGGAACACGAGAGCGATGCCCTACGAGGCTACCCCTCGCAACATCGTCGTAAACCTCTAAATGCGTAAGACCAACTAGAGGGGAGGGTGAGGTACCGCCCTAGGCAGAACATCTTGAGCTAGAGCAGTGTCGGCAGCGATCTAGGCTCGAGAGCTTCACGTCTAACGCGTACTTTGCGCACTGCCCTTCTAGGAACCCAA
>JAUNZO010003873.1:0-31969 GCA_031894775.1 Chloris gayana | reverse complement strand
CCCGTTCTTTTTCTGTGCTCTAAAATTTAGCACTGTCACATCAAAGGAACCTTACTATTTAAAAATATTTTGATCAATTTAATAACAAAACCCTTTTGATAGATTGACGCTAATTTTCGAGATGAATCTAATGAGCTTAATTAATCTATGTTTTGTTAAAGTGATGCTACGGTAACCGTCTTCTAATCACGACTTAATTAACCTTATTAGATTCGTCTCGTCAATTAGTTTAGGGGCCTGTAATTTATTTTATAATTAAACTTTATTTAGTACTCCTAAATAGTAAGATTTTTTTATGTGACGATTATAAATTTTAGATCGAGAAGCGAACACACCCTTACTCTTCGTCCATTCTAGTAGCGAGAAGAGCATGCATATGAGTAATACAAGCATTGACTTTATGGTCAAAGTACAACATGATTATATTCCATCTATTACTTATTTGAATTATCTATCTATTAATACATTGTTGTCCTATCAATTTAGGTGGTATGACTTTGTTACCAAGCATTAGTATATTTCGTTCCTCTTAGCAGAATATTGATTACACTTTAATAGTAACTTAGAGTGTAGAATTCAAAACTAAAGGCATAACTTTTTCAGTCTTGCCTCCTAATTTAGAAGTAGATTGTACTAACTAATTTTGAATTTGGTTAATATGAAACTTTTTTATATAACAAGCTCTATATTTTGATAGTTGGTTTTACATATAATATATTAGTATCATTTATACATGTTGAAATTTTACGGATTTATTTTGATCATTGTTAAAATTAAGATTATTTATAACTCTAATTAAACGCAAAAATACTTAGATTTTGGTTTGGAACCGAGGTAATAGCCGGCGGACTGGCAGCTGGCCCGCGGTGAATGGGGACGCTCCTGCGCAAGAAACCCAATCCGCCACGCCGCCTGGCGCCTCCCACATCCCCCATCTCCCACCTCCCCGCCGCAACGACCCGGCGCAATACCGCGGCCGCGCTGAGCAAACAGCAATGCTCCTCCCCTCCGCTAACTAGGTTGGTCCTTCTAGCACTTCCCGAGGATGGACCCGGCCACGCCTCTCCTCGCGCTTTCCAAGGCCGTCGCCTCCTCACGCTCCGGCAGGCCCTTCCCCGCCAGCCTCCTGCTCCGTCGTTGCGGCGCCGGAGCCGGCTGCCTTCCTCCGCGGGCTCCTTTCCGTCGCGGCTCACCCTTTGTCGCCTCCGCCTCTGCGTCCTCGCCCCGACGCCTCGCCGTCCCGGGCGACCTCCTCCTTCTATCCCTCGCGCGCCTCGCGCTCCGACGCCGGGGACCCCACGCGGCGGGGCCTTGTCGCTGGTTCGCGAGCCTGTCCGCTGCCTCGCCACTCGCGTCGTGTGGGCCTCCCGGCGGCGGGGGCAATGCGGGAAATGGTGATGGTGGCGAGGGCGGAGGCGGCGGGGACGGGTGGAAGCGGCCGCGAGCTTCCCAGGGGACGGGGGTGGCGGAGGAAGCGTCGAAGGCTGACGTCATCGTTCTTGACGTTGGGGTATGTCTATCTCTACAAAGACAAACTGATCAATGATCATTTCTAGTGTGATGTGGTTGGATTGTGAAAAAGCTCAGTGACCCATACTTGGTGGTCACCTCGTGTCAGAGGAATCAGAGCAGTCGGCCCTTAATTTACTGCAAAAGCAAGCGCGAAGGATCAAAACGTCAGAGAAAATAATATCAACAACTGATTCCAACTTTTACTAATCAACAAGAATGATCAAAATATTAGGAAAATTTCTTTCATCAGGTCACCAATGAATAATTAGTTAGGACTTAGGAGGTCCTATACTATTGAACTGAGATGTACAACCTGATGTGTTATCTCTATTGTCAAGCAAACCACTCAAGCATTATTATATTGGCAATCAGGGTTGGAATAGTCGGACAGCTAAACCTTTAAATGACCTGGATTCACATACTCATAATTACAGAGAAAACTAGTATGAATACTGTGTTCATCACTCAGCCAAGCAATCCATTTTGTGGCATCCCAATACATCGAAATGTTGTTCTGTTTAAATCCTGCCCGTGCTCTATAGTGCCACTGTTGAATTAATTCTATGATGACAGCGATCAATAATGGCATGCTGGTTCTATTCTAGTGCTATAGCAGTGAAACTTCATAAACTATCGTTACAGTAGAACTCGTCCTTAAATTCTAATGAATTGCTGACTATACTTTGCATTATGTTGCTATGTTAGGCATTTAATTTGTTTGATTGCAGGGAATGTCATGTGGAGGATGTGCAGCAAGTGTTAAACGTATTCTAGAGAGTGAGGTTAGCTAACTTGAACCAGAATGTTTTGGATGGTTATTTTTGAAGTGATTATTAGCTGGTTCTATTTTTAAGTCTGTATGTGCTTGGGATTTTCAGCCACAAGTGCAGTCAGCGACTGTTAACCTTGCCACTGAGATGGCAGTTGTATGGGCAGTACCGGAAGAGAGAGACGCACAAGACTGGAAGCTTCATTTGGGTGAGAAGCTTGCCAACCAGCTGACGACATGTGGGTATAAATCCAACCTTCGAGGTAAGCACAGTATAATCAAAAACTACGTTTATGCTGGGAGCAATTAGTAAAGCCGATGAGAGAAGTTTTACCAATTGGTTGGTGCTAGCATTGTTAATTATCAATATAATGCAGAATTCAAATTAAATTGTTGACTTTGACAATAAAGCATTTTAGTGATCTTGACGTTACCTGGGAATATATCAGTGAATGCCAGTTTTGTGTGTTCACATTGTACTATAGAGTTACCTAGATGTAGATGATAATGAATACAATATTTTTTTTTGCATGTGTGATTCCCTCTAGTTTAAATATTAAACTTCCTCCAAAATTATTGCCTGTATTTTTTATCTTATGCAAATCTATTGTACCCACAGATTCTTCAAAGGTGAGTTCGCAGAGGGTTTTTGAAAGAAAGATGGCCGAAAAACTTGAAAATCTGAAACAAAGTGGTAAGCTTATTTGTTGATACAACTAACTTTTAATCTTACAGGCAGAATTCAGTATATATATATTTTTTACAATGCCGATGTTTCTTCTTTATGGTCCAGACTCCAAACTGTTATTTTCCTTCTCTTTTAGGCAGAGAACTTGCTGTATCTTGGGCATTGTGTGCTGTTTGCCTTCTGGGACACATTTCTCACATCTCTGGAGTTAGCGTACCATTGATGCACCTCTTTCATTCAACGGGGTTTCACTTGTCTCTCTCAATATTTACATTTATTGGTCCCGGTCGAAGACTAATAATTGACGGACTTAAGAATCTATTCAAGGGTTCTCCAAATATGAATACATTGGTTGGTTTAGGTGCTCTATCATCTTTTGCCGTCAGCTCTGTTGCAGCCCTCATTCCTACTCTGGTACTTTTTCTTTTCTTCTTTGAAGTGTTTTTTGTGTGCCTGGTACTTGAAATACATAAATTCAAAAATTTTGGCAATTTCATGATCTTGTTGTAAAAGCATTGATTATGTTATGTAGATATATTTTTTTGTTACTAACCTCGGGATTAAGACACAAATTAGCCATTAGGCTGAGTACTCTATATAGACATAAGTGTGGGCTCGTATGGGCCTGGACAATATGGGCCTTAACACCCCCCTCAAACTCAAGGCGGATCTGAAGCATTGAGTTTGAGCAAATGAAGCCGATGCTGCTCTTGAGTTTGTGCCTTTGTGAAGAAATCCGCAACCTACCGTTCGAAGGCACATATTGAAGACCAATTGTGTTCTAACGACAATGAGAACGTGTAAAGGCAACATCAACACCAATATGTTTAGCTTGTCCATGCTTGATGAGGTTCTTGTGCAATTTGTATGGCACCGGTATTGTCACGGAGAAGTGGTGTTGGAGAGTCACAATTGATACCGAAATCAGCCAACAACCATCGAAGCCATATAATTTCGGTCGTAGTGGAGGCAAGTGCTCGAAGTTCCGCCTCCGTGCTTGATCTTGAAATAGCAGTTTGCTTCTTGGTCTTCCATGTAAGAGGAGAAGAATACAATAGCCGGTGACGAACGACGTTCTATCGGATCACTTGCCCAAGTAGCATCCGAGTAGGCATGAAGCTTAGGAGAACTATTGTGAGCATAAAACAGACCACGAGAAGATGTGCCTCGTAAATACCTCAACACACGAAGGAGGTGACCATAATGAACGAAGTAGGAGCATTCACAAACCGACTCAAAATATGGACGAGCATGGGCAAGATCTGGTCTAGTGACAGTGAGGTAAACTAGGCTACCAACAAGATGACGGTATCGAGAGGGATCCTTCAATGGTTCACCATCATCATGTCGAAGCTGCAAGTGAAGCTCCATTGGCGTAGCAGCTGTCCGATTATCGGTGAGACCGGACCGATCAATAAGATCTTGTATATATTTGGTCCGAGAAATATAATATCCCTTTGCTGAATTTGTAACCTCAATGCCCAAGAAGTAATTAAGAGGGCCTAAGTCCGACATTTGGAATTGTTCACCTAGTTGTTTCTTCACATGAACTCCGCCGGTGTTGACTGGAAGACTTTCCTGAGTCGTCTCAACACCGCCGGTCCCAAGCCCGGATAAAGGAGGAGGGGTTGTGTTAGGCTTGGCGAGCCAACAACTATTTAGCCACTCAAATGGATATGAAACCCACAAGAAATTCGTTGGGGCGTTCCCTGCCGAGCGACGCGCCACATCGGAACCCGGTGTGGTGTTAAATGAGCAAGGGCCGGTCGCCGCAACCTTAGTGGCGCGCCACATCGGAACCCGGTGTGGTGTTAAATGAGCAAGGGCCGGATCGCCGCAACCTTAGTGGCGCGCTACATCTACGCCCGGTGTAGTGAAAAATAAGCAAGGGTCTTTGCACCTCCCTCGACGGGTGCAAAGGGTAAGGAAGTTAGCCGAGCCAACTAGGATTCGCCTAGGTAGTTGGAATGTAGGATCCCTAACGGGTAAGTTACGAGAGCTAGTCGATGTAGCAATTAGAAGGCGGGTAAATATCCTATGCGTCCAAGAGACTAAATGGAAGGGTCAAAAAGCGAAGGAAGTGGAGGATACCGGCTTCAAGCTTTGGTACACGGGGACAACATCCGGTAGGAATGGTGTAGGCATTTTGATCGATCGGAGCCTTAAGGATGGAGTTGTAGATGTGAGGAGGCAAGGCGATCGGATTATCCTTGTTCGGTTAGTTGTTGGAGATTCGGCTCTAAATGTGATCGTGCCTATGCCCCCTGGTAGGTCTTAGTGAGAGCATTAAGAGGCGGTTCCGGGAAGATCCGGATAGTATGGTTAGTACCATACCTATTAGTGAGAAACTCTTCATAGGAGGAGACCTTAACGGCCACGTGGGCGCGACAAATGTAGGGTTTGAGCGGGTACACGGGGCTTTGGATATGGTACTAGGAATCAAGAAGGGGAAGAGATCCTAAGCTTCGCGTTGGCCTACGACTTGTTGATAGCGAATACCCTATTTAGGAAGAGGGAATCCCATCTAGTTACCTTTAGTAGTGGACGACACTCGAGCCGCATCGACTTTGTCCTAGCTAGGAGGGAGGACGGACGTGCTTGCCTAGATTGTAAGGTGGTACCGGGGAGTGTGTTGTTCCTCAACACAAGCTTGTGGTGGCGGACTTCCGCTTTCAAATACGTGCCCATCGGGGCAAACGTGCCAAAACCACGAGGACAAAGTGGTGGAAGCTAAGAGGAGAAGCGTCACAAACTTTTAAGGAGAGGATGCTAGATGAGGGACCTTGGGAGGAGGGAGAAGACGTCGACGACATGTGGTTAAAGATGGCAACATGTGTTCGGAAGGTAGCTTCGAAGTGTTTGGAGTGAGTAGGGGAGGCAAACAGAAGCGAAAGACACCTGGTGGTGGAATGATGAGGTGCAAAAGGCTATCAAGGAGAAGAAGGATTGCTTCAAGCGTCTACACGTTGACAGGAGTGCAGCCAACATTGAGAGTTATAGAATAGCGAAGAGGGCAGCAAGGCGAGCGGTGAGTAGAGCTAAGGGCCAGGCATATGATGACCTTTATCAACGGCTAAGCACGAAGGAAGGGGAGAAGGATATTTACAAGATGGCTAGAAACCGTGAGAGGAAGACAAGGGACATAAACCAAATCAAATGTATCAAGGATGGTGCAGATCGACTTCGGTGAAGGATGAGGAGATCAAGTATAGATGGCGAGAGTATTTCGATAAGTTATTTAATGAGGAAAATGGGGGCCCTACCCTTGAGTTGGACGCTTCATTTGATGATACCAACAAGTGCTTCGTGAGGAGAATTCGTGAGATAGAGATCGGGGAGGCCTTGAAGAGGATGAAGGGAGGTAAAGCGATGGGTCCCGATGGTATCCCCATTGAGGTGTGGAGATGTCTCGGTGCTAGAGCGGTAGTATGGTTAACTAAGCTTTTCAACCTCATTTTTCGATCTAACAAGATGCCCGAAGAATGGAGGAGAAGTATATTAGTACCGATCTTCAAGAACAAAGGAGATGTTCAAAGTTGCACTAATTATCGTGGGATTAAGTCGATGAGCCATACGATGAAGCTCGGGGAGAGGGTTATCGAGCATCGCCTAAGAGGAGTAACAAGAGTGACCCAAAACCAATTTGGGTTCATGCCCGGGAGGTCGACCATGGAAGCGATTTTTCTAATGCGACAATTGATGGAGAGATATAGGGAGCAGAAGAAGGACTTGCACATGGTCTTTATTGATCTCGAGAAGGCGTATGACAAAGTTCCGAGAAATGTCATGTGGTGGGCTTTGGAGAAGCACAAAGTTCCAACCAAGTACATTACCCTTATACAGGATATGTATAAGGATGCGATGACTTGTGTTCGGACTTGTGATGGGGACACCACCGACTTTCCAATTAAAATAGGACTACATCGTGGGTCGACACCGAGCCCTTACCTATTTGCTTTGGTGATGGATGAGGTTACAAGGGATATTCAAGGCGATATCCCTTGGTGTATGCTCTTTGCCGATGATGTGGTCCTAGTTGATGAGAGTAGGGCGGGGGTTGATAGGAAGTTAGAACCGTGGAGGTACACGTTAGAGTCAAAGGGTTTCGGACTTAGCAGGAACAAGACCGAGTACATGAGGTGCGATTTCAGCTTGACTACACATGAGGACGGAGATGTTAGCCTCGATGGCCGGTGGTGACCAAGAAGGATACTTTTCGATACTTAGGATCGATGCTGCGTGAAGGATGGCGAGATTGACGAAGATGTTAGGCATAGAATTTCAGCCGGTTGGTTGAAATGGCGTCAAGCATCCGGCGTACTTTGTGATCGGAGGGTGCCACAAAAGCTAAAAGGTAAGTTTTATAGGACCGCGATTCGCCCGGCAATATTATATGGTGCTGAATGTTGGCCTACAAAAAGACGACATGTCCAACAATTAAGTGTAGCGGAGATGCGTATGCTACGGTGGATGTGTGGACACACAAGAAGGGATCGGGTACGGAATGAAGATATTCGGGATAAGGTAGGAGTGGCTCCAATTGAGGAGAAATTGGTTCAACATCGATTGAGATGGTTTGGACATGTCCAACGTAGGCCTCCTGGAGGCACCGGTGCGTAGTGGGGCTCTAAGGCGGGCCGATAATATAAAGAGAGGTAGAGGTCGACCTAACTTGACTTGGGAAGAATCGGTCAAGAGAGACCTTAAGGAGTGGAATATCTCCAAAGAATTAGCTATGGATAGGAGCGCTTGGAGGCAAGCAATCGACGTGCCTGAACCGTGACCTTTATGTTGCTCTAACTTTGTGTCTTATGGGTTTCATCTCTAGCCTACCCCAACTTGCTTGGGATTAAAGGCTTTGTTGTTGTTGTTGTTGTTGTAGTTGTTTCTTCACATGAGAAATATGGTCGCTATCATCCCCCGTAATGAGCATATAATCAACATATAAGAGAAGTAGAGTACGGCCACGGGAAGAAACATGAATAAATAAGGCAGGATCATGATCACTAGGTGAAAAACCAGCATCCTTGATGACAGACACAAAACGCTCAAACCATGCACGTGGAGCTTGTTTAAGTCCATATAGAGCACGACGTAGACGACATACATGGCCCGGAGGAGCATCCACGCCGAGAGGTGGCTGCATATAAACTTCTTCATGCAATTCACCATGCAAAAATGCATTCTTCACATCCATTTGAGAAATATTCCACGAACAAATAGCAGTCACTGCAATCATAGTACGAACAGTGGTCATATGAGCAACTGGAGCAAAGGTTTCCTCATAATCTAGTCCATGGATTTGCTGAAAACCTCGAGCAACAAGACGGGCTTTATATCTCTCAATAGAACCATCTGACTTGGTCTTGATTTTGAACACCCATTTACTGGAAATAGGAACAGCATGTGAAGGTAATGGTACAATTTCCCAAGTACCTGTGCGTTCGAGGACAGCAAGTTCCTCGGACATAGCAAGTTGCCATTCCAAAATATTAGAAGCTTCCTGATATGTTTGTGGCTCATGAAAGGCAGCACCAACACGAGGCCTTTTCTTACTAGGAAAACCCAATCTGTCAGGTGATTGCATTTTGCTGCGGTCACGGAGACGATAACCCTCATTGACATGTGGCACATTAACCTGTGACTCATCAGAAACAAGTGACTCATTTGTGTTAGCAGAAGCATCAATATCATGAGCAGGGGGACTGGCCGAAGGTGGAGGATTAGGCGGAGGTTCTGTGTGTTCGGGAGGTGAGATAGGTATGACAGGGAGTGTGGAGGGTGGTGGTGGTGGTGGTGGAGGAGTCTCATCAGATTGGACAGGAGGAAAACACATGAAAGATGTGGATTCTAATGGTGAATAGGAGGAATGTGTGGAAGAGTTATAAAAGAAAGGGCGATTCTCAACAAATGTGACATCTCGTGATATGCGAATGCGGCGAGCGGAAGGATCATAGCAGCGATAGCCCTTATGTTCAGTACTATAACCAAGAAAAACACACTCAACCGATTGGGCTGTCAACTTAGTTCGCTCACGAGGGGCAAGCAAAACATAGCATGTGCAGCCAAAGACCCTAAGATGGTCATATTTAGGCGGAGTACCAAAGAGGACTTCACCCGGAGATTTATCAGATAATTTTGATGAAGGTTGACGGTTTATGAGATACGCAGCTGTAGAGACAGCTTCCCCTCAAAAGTGGGAAGGGACAAAAGAAGCAATGAGCAATGTGCGTGCAGTCTCTATGAGATGCCTATGCTTGCGCTCAGCAACACCATTCTGAGCATGGGCACCAGGACATGAGAGTTGAGCAAGTGTACCCTCGGATGTCAAGAATTGGCGAAATCTGTGGGATAAATATTCGCCACCCGAGTCAGAGCAAAAAATTTTAATAGGCGTGGAAAATTGAGTATGAACCATGCGAACAAAGGACTGATAAATGGAACATACTTCAGACCGGTGTTTCATGAAATAGATCCAGGTGTATCGAGAATAATCATCAATAAAAATGACATAATATTTGTGGCCTGATTTAGTAGTAAGGGGAGCTGGACCCCATACATCTGAATGAATAAGATCAAAGGGTTTAACAGAATGAGAAGCACTAGAATAATATGGAAGCTGTATTTGTTTGTCAAGTTTGCAAGCCTTACAATGAAAACTAGACTCGATAGACATATGACCTAAACAACCACTATTTATTAATGTGGACAATCGAGACCCACAGAGATGACCTAGCCGATGGTGCCACTTGGCGAAGGTGGTTGTTGAGGAAATGGAAGACACACGAGCGGTCGAAGGAAGACGCAGGGTGTCCAGGATATAGAGGCTGGAGGAACCTCTACGGCGATGGCCAGTCCCAATCACTGCCCCTGTTCGACGATCCTGAACAAAACAAGATGAGTCATCAAATCCAACAAAACAGTTCTGATCAGTAATCTGACCAACAGAGAGAAGATTCATAGATAGCTGAGGTACAAAAGAAATATCAGGAACAGAAAAATGAGAAGTGCAAAGAGCACCCTTATGTGAGATATAACAAGAAGTACCATCAGCTGTCTGAATTGAGGATCCATCATTGACTGGCTTGCAATCAACTAGCTGGGACTGATTTGAGGTGACATGAAAAGAAGCCCCTGAATCGAGAGCCCATGAGGAGGTACATGCTCCAATGGATGCAGAACCAGTAGCAGCAGATGCAGATGCTTTAGAAGGGATACCACGCCCTTGAGCAGCACGACGAGCACGAAATTCCGCTAGCTTTTCTGAAAACTTTATAAAGCACTGATCAGAGCGATGGTTGGTCCTGTGGCAATGCTTGCAAGGCTCAGGAGGACCACTTCTAGATGTGGCACTTCGATGAGAAGCAGCCAGCACATTATGAGAAGATGGACCTGCTTTCAAAGACTGAATTCGTGTCTCTTCAGCAATTAAATCTGACAAAGCCTTTGTCATAGTGAGTAAAGAAGATTCATACAGCAGACGCGTGCGAATAGACTCAAAATCAGAATGAAGACCCATGACAAAGCGGTATGTAAGAAATTGTTCAATGAACTTGTATGCTGTACAATCAGTTGCTGTGCAAGTAGGCACCATAGAGAGCAGAGGGCCAGCGAAACGCTCATATTCAGAATGATAATCATCAATAGACAAATCATGTTGTTCAAGAAGATGAAGCTTTTGCATGAGAGTATGAAGGAGAGCACCACTGTCCTTAACATAGCGCTGCTTCAAATAAGACCACATGGGTTTGGCAGTTTTATAAGGAGCGGGGCTCATAATCATAGATTGCTTGACACTATTGACTATGGCAGCCATCACCTTCCCATCATTAATTTTCCATTGTTTAATCTCAGCAGCATTAGCATTGTCGGCAGTAGGTGCAGGAGCATCTTCACTTAAATGAGCAAGTAAACCATAGCCTCTCAAAGCAGTTTCTACACAAAATGCCCACTCTCTATAGTTCTGACCATCAAGTGTGATGTTAATCACAATGGCACTAAGTTGAGACATAGTGTGTTGCTACTGTTACGAGCCCAATGCACGACAGAACTGAAAATGAGATGAGCAATCTACTGTTACCACCAATAAGATGAAGAAACGGAGGCAGCAACCAGCAATTGAATCTCCAGAAGATGTAGTCCAGCAGATGTAGCAGCAGAATCGGACCCAGATGAAGGCAGGACGACGACCTGAAGACGAATCGCAATGACAGAGCCGCGACCTGAGGAAGAGCCGCAATTGAAACTTGAGGAAGGGCGACGACGGCCGGGATTTGGCCGCGACGGCGGATTGGAGAACGGCCGCAACCGGCGGCAAATCTGAGCCGCGGCGGCGGCGGAAAAGCAGGCCACGACGGCGGCTGAAAATTAGCCGCGACGGCGGCGAGATAGGTCGCGACGGCGACCAGAGGTGAGCCGCGACGGCGGCTGGTAGACGTTGGCCGCGACGACGGCCAAAAATTGGGCGGGATTAGGAAGTTGGATTAAGCCTAACCCTAACCCTAACCTGCTGTGATACCATGTTACTAACCTCGGGATTAAGACACAAATTAGCCATTAGGCTGAGTACTCTATATAGACATAAGTGTGGGCCTGTATGGGCCTGGACAATATGGGCCTTAACATTTTTGAGCTAAGTCGTAATGTATGCTTAATTTAGTGTCATTATATCTCTTCATAGTATACACAGTTTGGCCATGATACATGGCAATCTCCTAAAGTTTTCTTATACTATTTTATTCTCTTGCAGGGTTGGAAGACATTTTTTGAGGAACCGATCATGTTGATAGCTTTTGTTCTTCTAGGTAAGAATCTTGAGCAGAGGGCAAAATTAAAAGCTACCAGTGATATGACTGGGCTGCTCAATATTCTTCCATCGAAAGCACGCCTAATGGTGGATAAAGATATTGAGAAATCATCATTGATTGAGGTCCCATGTGATTCTCTTGCTGTTGGGGACTATATTGTGGTGCTGCCTGGGGTGAGCATAACTCTACTGTCTCTGCATGTCTTGATTAATCATATGATTGGTCATTTTTACTTATATGCTAAACAGCAAGCACAGATACATAGGTGTGACCGTTCTTAGAACACATTGCTATTTATATGATAAAACATATTACGGATAGCTTCAATTACTTGTTGCTTACTCATTCACCGTTTAGGATCGCATCCCAGCAGATGGTGTTGTCAAATCTGGAAGGAGTACAGTTGACGAATCAAGTTTGACAGGGGAACCTATGCCTGTAACAAAGATGGCGGGGGTATGTTTCTCTAAGCACCTTATCATTTCTTAATGTGGAGATTATGATGCTATCTGTTTCACTTCAGTTTTACATTGTAAGAGGTCATGCTGATTATTTCCTTTGTTAGGCAGAAGTGTCGGCAGGTAGCATCAACTTGAATGGTAAACTTACAATAGAAGTTAGAAGGCCTGGTGGTGAGACAGTCATGTCTGACATACTCCGTTTAGTTGAAGAAGCACAGGCAAGGGAGGCTCCTGTTCAACGATTGGCTGACAAGGTGCATGCACATCTTTGCATAATGAAACTGCACGAGCTCATATAAGGATCAGTTCTTTGTATCCTGCAAGGTGCTTTCACAATGCATATAAACTTCACCAGCTCTTAAAGGACCAATTATTTTGAGAGTTAGATAGGTACTCCGAGCTTAGCTCCATTTGACTTTTATTGTTCTGTGGATAAATTTAGTTAGTGACAATCCTAGATAAAGATTAACTATACGTCTATACCATACCAATACCACATAACCATAAATAATTATACTGTTACACTGTTTGATATACCAGTTTTTATTGCCAGGTTGCAGGAAACTTTACATATGGAGTGATGGCACTTTCTGCTGCTACTTACATGTTCTGGAGTATATTTGGCTCACAGCTTGTACCTGCAGCTATCCAACATGGAGGTGCAATGTCTTTGGCGTTGCAACTTTCTTGCAGTGTTCTGGTATGTTATGAGGAACATATTTCGTAGCACTAGTTATTTATCTATTTTTTCTCGAACACACAGATGAGTTGTGTGTCATTTCACTAAAGTGAAATAAAGAGCAGTACGACAAAAGAAAAGAGTGGTGACAGAGCCCCCTCTGAATTCACAGTTTCACACTAGCACGCACGTATACATACTAACCCAACTCCCTCCCTATTTTTGCAAATTCTGCAGTCACAGCTAGACTGGTTATTTATTTTGACTTAAATTAAGTATAAAGATTTTTGCTAATAAAAATAGATAACTATGGCATGAGAGGTGCTATTTCTTACTTTAAATGAGGTTTTATGAAGAAAGTTTCAAATTAAGTAGTTTTATTATGAAAAAATGATTTTATATGATAGGTGTTTGATGTGATCCACTGTGCTGGCCTAAAGTTTGTAAATGAACCCCATTTATACTTGTTATAATATTGATATTTGTGTGCAGGTAATTGCTTGCCCATGTGCCCTTGGCCTTGCCACACCTACTGCTGTGCTGGTATGAAACACAGGATACTGAACAATTCTTATGGATAAACATTTCCAATTGTTTACTCAGATAACATGTTTCCAGGTAGGAACATCATTAGGTGCAACAAGAGGGCTTCTTTTACGTGGTGGGGATGTTTTGGAGAAGTTCTCAGATGTTGATGCTGTTGTGTTTGACAAGACTGGAACACTAACAATTGGTAGACCAGTTGTGACTAAAGTAATAGCTTCCCTCAGTGAAGGAAATTTGAACACAAAGTTAAGTGTCTGTTATATACTCTAAATTTATATATTTTATTTAATTATACGAGGTTCATATTCTAAAATATGCACCTTTTCCATTCGATAATTCTCTCTGCAAAACTTGCCAGCGAATAGAATATAGTAACATATAATTTCAATGCATTTTCATGGTAAATGTGTGGTATAAACCTTATGTGTAGGTGAAACAAAAGCCCATAATGACCACCTCTGGTAGTGAAGTGTGAACACGATAGCTGAGACTTTCCTTTTGACAAATCATATTTCCATCATCAGGGATTGCATAACCGATGGATGGACAGAGATTGACATTCTCAGTTTTGCTGCTGGGGTAGAATCAAATACGAATCACCCGCTTGGAAAAGCCATCACGGAAGCTGCCATAGCAGCCAATTGCCTCAATATGAAGGTATATGACAGAAATGTCTATATAAAATTACATTTGTATAAGCTAGCTGGATATTTTACAAGCTAGTATAAAGCTGTTTTCAGGATAACTGTTTCCCCACATATCTGCTGAACTAGTCTCAGCAGTCAATAATAATGTTCCCGACTTTTACCAACCTTTTCTTGACAATGTTTTCATGTCTTGATGCTTTTATGATGACATGAGTTCATCGTTTTTATTTTGCCATACTTCACTGGCTGTAAATTTATTTATCCTGCTTTATTCACTATGGGATTTTATGTTGCCACAGGCAAATGATGGATCCTTTGTGGAAGAACCAGGATCTGGTGCTGTGGCTTCCATTGGTGAGAAACAGGTTGCTGTTGGGACATTTAATTGGATTCAGAGGTACAAATGAGTTATTCTGCATCTAGGTTATAATAATCAGTTTTAGATGTTTTTAATTCTCTCCCCTCACTTCTTAGAGTACCTTGCGTCGGAGCCCTTTGTTTTTCTTTTAAGTTCTGGCAATGCAAATTGGTTTGGATCATTGTAACAACTACGAACCATCTGCTCTGGGGCATGGCCACATTATCATGTACTACAATTGTATGATGCACCGTGGAAACTCTGTTCACAAAAAGTTCACAATGTTTCAGGCATGGTGTCATTCACAATCCATTCCCAGAAGAAGAATATTTTGGCCAGTCTGTTGCTTATGTGGCAGTGGATGGTGCTCTAGCTGGTCTTATTTGTTTCGAGGATAAACTAAGAGACGATTCTCACCAAGTTGTTAATGCCTTATCTAAGCAAGGAATTAGTGTGTATATGTTATCTGGAGACAAGGAAAGTGCTGCTATGAACGTGGCTTCAATTGTTGGCATACAGGAAGACAAGGTACTATCAGCTTAATTTTGCTTTTTTAATGTGAGACTTGTTCGTGTGAATTGGTATCATAGGAAATTAAAATGACAGAATGAAAATGTGTCATGCATATGGATGGACTGATCCTGAACCCAAGGAGCGTGGCCTCGCAACGGCGGTGGCCGCACCCCAAGGGCAGGACGATAGGGAACTACTAGATCTAATCACTTCAAGCTTAGTCCTATTGACTCTAATCCTTTCTTAAATAGACTCCTAACCCTAGGCGTGTTACAGTCCCACGCTGCAGTACTGGACCAGACTGCGGCCCATGATCTTAGCCCATAACGAAATGTGATTGGCATCTAGTTGGTATCTAGCTGTCCCTTTTTCTGCTATCTGCTCTGGTCATATTACTTTTACACAACGAGGGCCATACACTGCAGATTATGTATTTCTATTAGTTTTAGAAAAGAAATGATCTAGAAATTTGGCTGCCTACTGTTTTGAATTATCTGGATAATATGAATTCACCTCATCATTCATCAAGGTATCATGTCATGTAGATCTGTTGCAAATATGAATGTACGTCATTCAAAAGGGGAAAAATAAATAACTTAATAGGAGGCTTCAGGCTTGTAAATGTTTAAGCATAAAAAATACATGATGGCAATTGTTGCTTTTTCAATATGGTTTGCTTATCTATGTATGGCACCAAATGTGCATTAGGTGCTTGCTGAAGTTAAACCTCATGAGAAGAAGAAGTTCATATCTGAACTTCAGAAACAGCACAAGTTGGTTGCTATGGTTGGCGATGGCATTAATGATGCTGCAGCACTAGCTTCAGCTGATGTTGGAATTGCAATGGGTGGTGGTGTTGGTGCAGCTAGTGATGTATCTTCAGTTGTACTTATGGGGAATAGGTTGTCTCAGGTAATTTCTTTCACTGGAGTTAGGAATTTACTATAAAAGTAAACCATGTGTTGAAATTGACATTGACTGTTTATTCGTCAATACAGGTTGTTGATGCTTTAGATTTGAGCAAAGAGACCATGAGGACAGTGAAGCAAAATCTTTGGTGGGCCTTCTTGTATAATATAGTACGTCTCTCTCTCTCTCAATGTTTGTCAACTTGATTGTGGTTCGGACTTCTGACCATTATCACCAAAATGGTCTTGGGTTTAAATTTTAAGATTATGGATTATCAATCTAGATTAGTAGGATACTGCCTGCTTTGGCCTATGCTTGCACAATCTCAAATAGTTAAAGCATTGCAGGTTGGACTCCCAATTGCTGCAGGAGCATTGCTTCCACTTACAGGGACAATACTGACTCCATCAATAGCTGGAGCTCTAATGGGGTTTAGTTCGGTAGGTGTAATGGCCAACTCATTGCTTTTGAGGGTGAGATTGAATTCAAAGCAGCAGCCAATCAGCTATTTGGAGACCAAGCTAGAGCCAGACAAAACTATTTCTGATGCCCTTTCAGATAACACTAATGGGGCAGATAAAAAATATTCCTCGAAATGGAGTACCTGACCGAGTGGTTGGAATACATTGGTGCTCGGACAGCTTGCACTAACCGAGGTTCTTAGGTGTACAGTAACAGTAACACCGGATAGTGATTGAATATCAGCTTTGCAGTCGTCAGTTCAACAAATCAAGAAGGTGAAAAACTGTGTAGGTTGTAGGATAGATGAGATTAGCTTCTGAGGCATGGTAGTGATGACGTTCCACGCAAGCTGGGGCATTGTTCACCTGGAATCGAATGTTTTTGTCGCTTCTTTGGAGTACATTCAATGTCTTAGGGTGGGTTCGTTTCCTGAGTCTAAACTTTAGAACTGTCACATCAAAAAGAATCTTACTATTTAGAATTATTAAATAAAATTTAATTATAAAATAAATTACAGGCTCCTAGACTAATTTACTGAGACGAATCTAATGAGGTTAATTAAGTCGTGATTAGAAGACGGTTACTGTAGCATCACTTTAGCAAAATTTGGATTAATTAAGCTCATTAGATTCATCTCGAAAATTAGCACCAATCTGTCAAAGGGTTTTGTCATTAAATTGATCGAAATATTCATAAATAGTAAGATTCTTTTAGATGTGACATTGCTAAATTTTAGAGGGAGGAAACGAACAGGGCCTTAGCCGTGTTCAGTCTTGCTAGCACGTATTTATTGAATGACACAATATATTGGAGGGTTTTTTTTATATGACGGTATATGGAGTCTAGCCCTGCTACATTGTATTTTTACTGAATCACATGATGTATTGCAGTATTGGTGCCTGGGTTATACGCAACCATGTTTTCTCCCGTGTGGTTCATAACGTAATGCAGTCCTGCCGCAGCTAGGTTCTAAAGAGCTGCTTGAACTATGGTTATGACGAGAGTGCTTTGCGCTCAGTTCGCCATATAACAAATATTCCAAAAATTAAAGGACCATCAATACCAGGATGGTTAGACACCTGTGTCAGTTTGCATCGCTCAGTTCTGCTAGGGAACCAAACCAAAACCTGGATTGGGTAAACAGTAAAGAATCAAATAGTCACGAGTTCAGCCATTTTCACTAAGCTGCAGGTAGACTTATAAAATTATGGAAAATAACACGGCAGAGTAGGAGTCATAAATTTGCCTACCACGATGGAATGTTAAAAGGGAAGGGCGAACAAGACTTGTGTTCTAGTCATTGGCATCTGAATTTTTTTTATTCTTGTATTGTAAAACAGTAATGTAGCAGTACTGCCTGCTGTCACTACACATCTCATCACTACAAACGTGTAAAACAGTAAATGCTTACCAATCATGAGATCCACTCGACTCAAAAATCTTTTGAACAAAACTAAGACTACACCAAGATCATCAGTCAGCAGAATCAGCATCACAGTACCAATATGACACCAGCATCATCACATCATCAGCTGCATCAACTCGAACACCAACACCGATGACAGATATTAAAAGCTAGAACATCCACCAGTCGATCCGTGCAACATACTCTACCAGTAAACAGCAACCCATCTCACGAACAGATAACTAGCAAATACACAAATGTTTTATCAAGTTAATATGATGCATCAAGAAAAGTAGATGATGCAGAACAAGTGTATGAGAACACAATAAAGGTCAAAATACAAATCGACAGTATAATTTTGATAGTTGGAAAAGACAATTTCTAGAAACCATTAAGGACAACTAGCAACCTTGAATAGCAGTTGACTGCTACTCCCATCGTGCGCTCAAGCCAATCTTCTGCAATCCCAAGGAATTGTTCTTAGGCCCCATCACATCAACAAGCATTATTCCTGACAAGAGAGAATTTCCTTTGATAGTTAGATACATTGACAACTGAAAGGAGATAAACAGAAGTGAAACTTCAGTCTGACCTTGTTATCAGTTATCGCTGCCAGGGCTGCGTGAGCCTGCATGCTTCAGTGATGGAGAAACACTACGTGATGAAGGTGAAGCTTTCCCATTAGTCTGCTTTTCAGGACTTCTGTCAGTTGAGCTCCTGTGACGGGTTGGGCTCCTGCGAGGGCTAGCTCCACGCCGAGAAGGTGACGCGCTGTAAAAAAAAAAATTAAATTAGCAGTTGGAAGCATAATCAAAGAACTGAAGGGGTGGAATACTGAGCAAGGATACCGAATCACCTATGGTATGAGCGGCTTCTACTCCTACTTCTGCTCATACTCTTGCTCCTGCGCTTCTCAACATCTCTACCTCTACGACGATCTCTCTGATCAGGGCTTGGACTTCGTGTTCTGCTCCTGCGCTTCTCAACATCTCTACCTCTACGACGATCTCTCTGATCAGGGCTTGGACTTCGAGTCCTGCTCCTGCTTCTGCTTCTGCTTCTGCTTCGACTTCTACTTCGGCTCCTGCTTCTGCTTCTGCTTCGACGACGATAATCTCTCTCCCGGCGCCTTTCTCTGCTCCTGCTGCGACTTCGCCTCCTATTATCTCTGTCTCTGTGCCTAATTAAAACAACAAAATCATTATGAGTTGTGTAGAACACAGATCACGAACACCATAAGGCAATTATAAATAAGCTACATTACAAAAAAAACAAATTCTGACTACTGGAGCAACAAGGAGAGAACATTTAACAGATATAAAAATTATACAATGTTCCAGTAAATTGTGAGAATAATACAACATAAACTAAGATCTTCACCTTGGCCTTGGACTACGGCTTCTTGACTTTTCTGATCTCTCATCCGACTCTATGACTCTTCCTTTACGACTACAAAAAAAATAAGCAGGTTTGTAAAACAATGACTCAAGTCACATAGGTAGAGTACAAGATAAACAAATATGTATACTCCCTTGCTGCAAAAACCAAATTTGATGGGATTAATGAAGTCAAGGAGACAATGCCAACATTTGTGATGGAGTTTAGCAAATGCATTAAAATGCAAGTAAATGTTTGGTTTTGCATTGTCATAAGAAAACAATAATTTAAGAATTTGCACATTAAATGGACAAGATTCTATTGCTGCTGGCATCTTAACAAACGAAAGAAAAACAAATACATGCATTGTAATCTAGAAAAGAGTTTCCTAAATTTTGTTTTGGAGCTTCACCAGCTTAGTAGTCTTGAGCTAAGCATAAAAAGACTACAAAATTCATTCATATTCAGATTACCATCATAAGATGAAAGCTTACTAGCTCATTCAAATGATCATATAAGAAGACTGCTCTGGAAAAACGTTAGGGTATACAAGAAAAATAATCCAACACATAACAAACGTCAAGGCCAGAAACATAAAAATAACATAGTAAAAAAATACCAACCTAGTAAAATTCTCTTTTGTAACCATATAATCAGTTATAGATCACAGTAAGAGTGGCTTACAACAATTGAACACATAATATAAACATCAGCATTACTATTCAGAATATAATATTATGTTGTTAACCAGTTATGTTTACAAAATAAGGAGTGTGTTGCACACATATATCACTAGTAATAAGGTAACAACACAAAATGTGAGTAGAACAGGCCTACTAACATTGGCTCCGCATTGGGGCCATACTTGGCAAATTGCACCATGATGTTTCTCCCATCCACATTTCGTCCTGCGCAGAACAAATCGGAAGTTCAGAGCAAACTATCACGGAATGCACAAAAACCCAAAAGCGAAGCCTACCATCAAGCCGATCTATCGCCTTCTGCGCCTCCTCAGCATACTTGTACCGCACAAACGCGAAACCCCTCGAGTCCCCGGTCCTGTGAAGCACCAATAAGATGTGAGAAAACATCGACCAACAACCCAGAATTTCAAGGGTTAAGTGGCTTCTCACCTCCGGTCCCTCGGGATGAAGACATCGACGACCTTGCCGTAGCGCTCGAAGAGCGGGTAGAGGTCGTCCGCCGTAGTGCCTGTCAATCAAAGCAGGCGATGGAGGAAGAGAAGGAAGCAGTTAGAGACAAGGGCGCGCGCCAGCGATCGAGGCTAGGGTTAGGTCTCGCTCACGGAAGCTGATGTTGAGGACGAGGAGCGAGAAGGTGTCGCGGATGTCCGGCGGGCCGGACCTCCCAAAGTGCGACATCGCGGGTACTCCTCCGCGGCCGCCGCGGCCGCCGGCGAGGCCTAGGGTTTAGCGCCCCGACGCGGCGGGGGAGGGAGAAGAGGAGTTGAGTCGGGCAGGCGGTAGAGTGGAAGTGGGTGGGTTGAGCTTATCGACTCGCTCTTCCGTTTCCGTTTTTTATTTTATTTTTTTATCTTATTGTGCGGCGCCGGGCGCCGGGCGCGCGCAAAAGTTCCAAGGGCCCGTAGCGGCGCGCGGGCTAGTCGGCTAGGCCGTGCTGCCACCACATTACATTGGCCTGTGCGTTCTGCCAATACAGGGATTTACATTCTCTGAATTAAAGGTCAAATAATATGTGTCTTAATGCAACATAGATGAGTTAGTTCCGATGCAGCAAAGATGCACTGAATCATTCGTTGTAACCGATTATTAGTGACATCTCCTGTTACGTTAAGAATTCGAATGCACGGTGATGTACTTCATGAAGAACTAATGAGCCGAGGAAGCAATCAAGTAGTCGCAAACTGAGCATCAATTGGTAAAACTATCTGTGATGAGTTTCAGATTCTAGACGGTTGTTGTATTTATAGCTAACTATTCTTTCTCGAAGCTAGATGAAGACTAATCTTAGTTTTAGAGCTCTAATAGAAGCATTCTTACCAGAACAAGAGTGGCATTACCTTCCAAATGAAATTGATAGTATTCTGGTAGCCAAATTGCTTGGTAGGGAATGGAAAGAAGAGTTGAGAAGAACCCGAGTGGTTGTTCTACTTTTCATGGGCCACAACTCGGACATTAAAGCTAGCAGTTCATTGAAATATATAAGTATTTGTTGACTTCTAAAAATCACATTTGGTCATTTTCTTATTCGACAATTGTAAAAATATTATTTATTTTGTTATGACATGTGTTATCACTAGATTTTCTTTGAATATGACTTATTTGTATGTGTATCTTTATAATTTTTTTTGAATAATATGAACGGTCAAATGTGATGTTGAAAAATCAACGAGATACTTATATTTTGGAATGGAGGGAGGAGTAAAAAGCTAGCTCGAAAAGGAAGGAAGCAACATTAGAGGAGAGAAGTCATAGATTATTGTACTCGTATCTACAACTATAGAATGTCTCTTGCCTTTAGCACTAAATCAGATTATTGCTTGTATTACACTAGGTTATAAGCTAGTTATTTCTTTATTCGTAGTAATCCATTCATACGATTTGAAAAGTCAACCTCCAAAGCACGTAGGCGACATCCCATCCAAGTGATGATTTTTGAATCTTAAGATCAACCGAACAACTGAACGCTCTAGTCGTTCGGAGATTCCCATAGAGGTAGGATATGTATATGTGTGTTCATAAAAATGAGTGCTCATATATTTATATGATATTACTTAATTTCGAGAAAAAGCAATCAAGTAGTCTCTAGTCACTTATAGCATATTCTTTAAAAAAGAGTGAATTGCACAAAACTACAACTATTTGTGCCAAAATTGTAGAAAACTACAACTTTTGATTCCTATTGAAAATAACTACAACTACTTTGACTTCTTATCATGGACCTACCTGTTAGTCTAATGATGTTGTTCCACTGTCCATGTTGGATGTGGGACCCATGCCAAGTCACTATGTTTATGTGGAAGAGGCAACTCATGTCTACTCGGGTCGGTCCCTGATTATAAACTTGGTAACAGAATTGCTCAATCGTGTTCATCACAATGCCTCCCTCCTCGTCATGATTGTCCTCAATCTGGCCACCATCTTTGATTTTGCTTGCTACCTAGCTGCTTCAGCCATGTCGCTCGAGTTAAAGACCATCAACATGTGTCTTGACATGGATCCCGCATCCAATGTGGACAACGGAACAACATTATTAGATTGATAGGATGAGCCACGACCATCCTAGAGCGGAAATTGTTAAAGTTATAATTTTCTACAACTCATGATCAAAATAGTTGTAGTTCTTTGTAATAGGAATCGAAAGTTGTAGTTTTTTACAAATGTGGCACAAATAGTTGTAGTTTTGCGCAATTCACTCTTTAGAGAAAATTGCTACTCTTGGTGTAAAATCTAAGTTTCGGAGAGATTCGCTTTCCCGTTAGTCGTTACACACCACTGGTGGCAATCCGGATGAAAGTATCCTACATGCGTGCGGCCGTGCGGGGTTGCAGCAAAAAGTAAGAGACAAAATCCTAACCCGTGAGGTGGATGTGCCGTAGTGGTGGTCCTAATCGCTCTTCTGTGACCTGCATATAGGATAGAGGTCCCTCGGCGACAATGATTCGTCAGTAACGGTAGGGCTCGTGTGATCAGTCCAACACAGGCATCTCTTTCAGGACGACGTGAGCCTTTCCTAAATTTCGTTGGCAACCGCGACCAACTCCACCTTCCGTTTGCACGGCTTAGCTTCACTCCCAAGTCCCCTTTGCTCGCTCCAGTCGCTGCATGGCTGGATTATAGTATGAGACACGTGCCACACCAATCGATCAGCGTCGTTGCCAAATAATAACCGCGTGAAATTAATTGCGAAGTGTCATCGGTAAGCAAAAGGCCGGCCGATTCTTTTATCGTCACAGTGGGTGAATCGACCAGTTTATATCGTACCTGCTCGCCAGGAAAAACGGAGGAGGATTCGATCTGCATTCGTTAAAAATTATTCGATTGCTCTTGTTTTCGTGAAGCCTTTTTGACACACAATGGTGTTGGTGTGGATCGAAGATGAGACAGGAGAGTCCCACTGTTAGGAGGTTTGGTCGCCAACAAAAGCCCCAGAGAGCAACACCTCCTTTCTGTCCGGTCAATATCATGCTTTATTAATTTAAAATAATTCAGTTAAAAGAAGACATTAATTGAAACATTTGCATTTTGCGCGTTCGTGTAAACTAGAGGTACGTAATCGGAATTCTCGCGTCATCATTCCATCATCAGTACACATAGCAAAGCTCTGTTTGTGTATTATTCTCGTGAACAACTCGAACTCAAGTATTTGGAGTGTACTCCGACGTTTCAGTGTGCAATGCTATATTCAGATATATAACTACATTATTGGGTATATTTGGGCTCCTGTCGCCTATCCGCCCGTGTTTGGTGTAACGAAGCCTAGAATAACAGGCCGTTACTGAAAGTGGACGTACTCGTATTTTCGTATTTGTATGGTACAAAATTCAGAGACGGACGTAAACAGTATACTTGCACGCGATACAAAGCCTGTAGTATGGTAGTATATTGGTATATGTAAGAACTCGGTGAATAACGATGATGAAAGTCATAGGAAATCAGTGATGAAGGGGTCGTCGGGGAAGAACTCGGGCCAAGGCAGCGGGCTGCTCGCGCTGCCGTCTCCGAAGCTGGACGACGCCGTGGCGCTGCACCCGTCGCCCGGGTTGTTGCCGGCGTCTGAGAGGTCGGTGAGGGGCGGCAGCGAGCCGCCACCTTGTTGGCACGCCAGCATGTCGTCCGCAGCGCCGTAGCTGAAGCCTTGCTGGTTGGCTAGCTCGCTGCTGGCGGGCTCCTCGAACGTCGTGCACGACACCTGGCCACCCACCGGGACAGTTCCCTGCTGCAGAGAGGAGATGGCGTGGAGAGCCGCCGCCTCGTCGGCGTCGTTGGGCGCGGCGGCGGTGGAGGTGATAGTGGTCGCCGCGGACTGGAGGAGGCACTGCAGGTACTGGAGCTTGGCGGCCTGGATGGCCACGTCGACGCCGCCCGACGGCTGCATCACCTGCGCCGCCGCGGCCGGGTCGGCGCCGGCGAGCTGCTCGCGGAGCGCGGCGAGCGCGATGAGCTGCGGCAGCGCGGCGAAGAAGTCGGTGCGCGGGCGGTGCGTCATGGGGTCGAAGCCCATCTGGATGAGCCGCTTCTTGAGGTGCGTGTTCCAGAAGTTCTTGATCTCGTTGTCCGTGCGGCCCGGCAGGTGCGTCGCGATCGCCGACCACTTGTTGCCGAGGATGGAGTGGAGGTGGAGGATGGTCTGCTCTTCCTCCTGCGAGAACTTGCCCCGCTTGATGTCCGGGCGCAGGTAGTTGGTCCATCGCAGCCGGCAGCTCTTGCCGCACCTGTTCAGCCCTGCAATCATCACACGAAATGTTGGCAAAGCAATTTAGGATTCAGCTTATTAGATGCTATCTACCCTAGCTAGTATCTTTCTGTCTAGCAATGGTAGTACATATTCTATGCACTCTACTACCGGCTCAACTGAATGAACCTGTACAGGCCGGACACGTGCACTAATTCATCTGGACACCTGAAATGATGCAATGAGAACCATGCACATGCACCTAATTAATTATCTTAGGAAATGCACTACGATGATCAGCTGAATGCAGTGGAGTACCGGCAAGCCTTGGAAGTGTCCGCCAGCTGCCATGGCCGTTCTTCTGGATGTACTGCAGCAGCTTCTCGTCCTCCTCCGGCGTCCACGGGCCCTTCTTGAGGCCACTGTCGTCGCAGCAAGGAGACCTCCCCATGGTGTGGTACCGCTGCTAACCTCAAGACGACCACCGGTTGATGATGAAGAATAACGCAGATGGGGCTCTCGACAAGTGGTGGCCACGGCGGAGGGGAACGGTCGCCTGCTTATATACTGGCCGCCGCCTACAGAGTGTCGAGTGACCTTTGTCCACTAGTTGTGGTCTCTGTCTCGTTAGATGCAGCATGGGTTTGCCTTTTCTATTCTTGTGTAAGTAGTGGTTTCAGACCTTTTTTTTTAAGATAGTACTAGTGGTTTCAGACTGCAGCAAGAGGCTTTGCTTCTCAGCGCACGCAAGAGGATGATGGAGGTCGTTTCAGGTAGAGTGTAGCATGGTTCTTGTCCTGCTCAAAGAAATTGAGGGCTATATTGTATGATAATGCTCCGTGCTGACCTGCTCGAAATTCAGACGGTTATGAGTTAGTACGGGCGCAAGACTATTTGAAGCTAGGAGTAGTATAATTGCCGTGTCCATACGCCACAAGCAAAGAAGCTTCTGCTATATATGCTTTTCTATGCACAGAACTCCCGACGTTTTTCTGGCAAACAAGTTACCTTTCTGCAACCACACAAACTATATACTTAATTTATCTGAAATAATGATCTCTTCATGCAAGTACAAGTTTACTTTTTTTCTCCTAAAAACACAAGAGAATTACACGCCAGTGCACTGTGAGAAGAACAGGAAATTACGGTTCAAAAGCAAATACGCCTTTGCCTGCATGGCTGATGCACGTTTGGTTAGGTGGCGCCTCACACTACATGACAACTTGGCGTTCTGGAAATACAAACACGCGCATAATAATTTTGTAAAAATACATGTTATTGTTAATGATTGGATGAGTTCATGCAGGTTGTCAGGTAGCTGCTTGGCTTCTGCTGGCAGCGAAGAAGCTTTGCATTGGTTGGGTCAGGGTGAACGAACCGAACGGCTTTATTCTTGGGCACCTGTCTGCGTCCTGCTCGAGGAAGAATGGCGACCAGACCAGAGGAGGAACGATCCGTGCACGGTCAGCACAAGGCAGAAGCCGCCAGCAGCAGCGCCACATCAAATCTGTGAGATTTTCTGCCGGCTCTCGCTTTGCGAAATGGTTACGGCCGTTGCGTCACCGCGAATTGTTCCCATGCATGCTTCGTTTGGAGGCCTGTCCACGCAAAAATTAGATAGTTTTCTTCGGATCACCTGTCCCACCCTCCCAAACTCTAAAGCTCTGAACTTCTCCTTTCACCTTTGCACAAGTCTCTCTCTCGCTCTAGTTCTGAGGTGAGAGTCCACTCTATGACGATTACCCATTCCATGTATTTTCCTCTTCCTTCTTATCTTCTCGGACACTCATACAGTGGATGATGGTTGAACCCTACATAGGAATGGAGTTGGTTCTCAAATCAGCACATTCGTCCGGTAGCCCTACGACCCGACTCAAACGAGAAGGTACATAGTTATTTTTGCTGCAAACTAGAACTGCCCAGTTGCTCAACTAACTATAGCAGAAATAACCTAATGTCAGTGCACTTATGCACAGGAACACAAAGCATGAGCAACATGTGTGAAAGTCAGACCTCTATTTTCCCCTTAAAAATGGTCAGACCTCTGTATGCATGCAAGTCAGACCTCTCTTGTATAGGCGTTGACCGCAGAACTACATGCGTACTCGACAGTTTTCAGATATCCAGCACTCACAAATTAAAATCCTAGTGCTTATGACCACTAGGGAGGAGAGACAAACGTCGAAGGTTATACGGCGCCTGTCAAGAGGTGGCATGGTTAGCTTATGTCATGATGTTACCCGGTATAGGGACCCGTATATAGTGCAGCATATAGTAGTAGTATATCTGTAGACCACTAGACCTCATGCGCCTGAAGCCTTTGACATGTTTCTGCAAGCGAATATTTTCTGTCATCCCATAAACAGTTTAGTTATATGTTTCCATACATAGCATACGTGCTTCGTTTACATTGGACACGTAATCTATGATCTAAGTATTTGAATCTCAATCTGGTTTTGTACCATCGTCATTGCCTGCGTAGCAAGTTAGCAGTAGCATCAGGAACAGTACCTGAACTGCACTTACAACAGCAAATTGTGCGGGATTTGCAAATCTGAAGTTCACTATATAAAATGTTGTAGGTATGTACCCCGTGATAATCTCTTCTCTTACTACCAAATACTTCACTTCTTTATTGACATCCCGACAGTCCACAGTTCAATTTAGTTTAGGATCAATGTCCAGACGTCAAAAAAAAAAAGGAGGTAGTACCTAAATCTTGAAACAAAGAACTCAAGCGTAGAGCTACAACTGATGTATGCTTGATGAATAGCTCAAGATGTAAAAAAATGTTTACTAGTAGTTCCCTAATTTACAACTTCCTCCCTTCTTGCTTATTCTAATTATATTTTTGTATGTCCAAGTTTAGTATTTTCTATGAATCTGTACAACCATTATGTCCAGATTCATAACATCTTCAGTGTGAATCTAGTATAGAACGTGTCAAATATTTTGGGATGGAGGGAGTATTTTAAATACACTTGGTTCGTGTTGTTGAAATATTTATTTGGCTTGCCAACAATGGATGAACAAAATGAATGCAGTAATTGCAACCAAATAAATATCTGGGAGAGGAGGCTATAGACCATTAGTCTGCATGTCCTATAGTAGGACCCAAAGCTTTTCTTTTTCGTTGCTCCTTTCAAAAGTAGATAGGTTCGTTAGGAACTTACAGGATGAAGCTACCTGTGTCCTCTGCAACAATGTCTGACCCAAGAGAAGCAAAAACTGAATATTTACCGTGACAAACTAAATACCAAAAAAAACATACTGCACATTGTACAATCTTATATGAGTTTCCAGAAATGTTCAAACTATTAGTGAGTGGTGGCAGGAGATTTCAATGTGGGCTGTTTGAGTTTAGCTTATGAATTTGTGGGGATAAGGTAAGCTTTATCTTAGGTAGAAAGGTGCTTGTGTGGCTGTATAGTCTAAACTGCATTTTGTTAGTTAATGAAAAGGCTAATTGAGCCAACTAAACCCATAAGGACAGGACCAAGCTAGAAGAAGGATGGCATGATCAACTACTAAATAAGTCAATGCAGGTCTTTTTCTCCTCTGCTCCTCCTTTCTGCATGGCTGTTCCGGTGTGTTGTCCTAAACTTGCATCATTTGTTGCCAGCAACAAGCTAAGCCACATAGGATAAACACACTCATCAGCAGAGAGCGGCTATGGCCTACGAAACAATGCTACCACCCGCTCCTGATATTTCAATCTACCTGCCTGCCTGGTGAAGTTTCCTCGTTTGATGGGCTACTAATCTAAAGATATCTTTACCAAACGGTTATGCGTGGCTACTTCCAAGATTCTTATGTCACACAATTAATTTAATCTGTGCATAAGTGGTGATAAAGAACTGTAGCGATCGGGACCATCTCAACTGCTTGCTTCCTTGCAGATTTGGGTTTCTGACCATGCACATTGCATTGCTCGAAGTGATCGCACAGTGCCAGAGGTGAACAGTTAAGAAATGCAGGCCGGCAGTGACTGAAAATCCATGCTTATGTTCGTTCCACTAGATTTTATAGTTGGTACTTCAAACTCAAGCGACCTCTGAATTATCCTAATTATACACTCAATCATATTGAAGTTTTCTGGTAGCAATCGAGCTCATATCAACTGTTTGCTTCCTTGCAATTATCCTAATTATCACTGACGTTGAAATTTTAAATGTACTACCAGAAAATTAATTCAATGTCGTGAGTTTAACATTTTTATAGGTTTGATGAGTCACGAACAGGAATCATGCACTATGTCCTGAAATGTGAGATATTTTGGAGATATCAAATGCTAGTAGACTGGTAGTAAAGCGGTAACGATTTTTTAGGGTCTGTTTCTGAAGCTGAACTAATTAGCATTTGCTCCCTTTTTGAATGAAATGTTTGCTCCCCGAGTATCTTCCCCTGTCATCTTGTTACGTGTGTTGTTCAACACTCAAGGAGAAGCCGGTGGTTGACTTCAGGTAAGGAGCAGCCTACACAATTGGATCGTTCTGATTGCAATCTTTTGTGACGTTGACGCTGGACATGTCTATATTCCCGTTTGTGAAGAGGGCATATTTATCAGAGCCTTTGTACCTACCACTCATTGTACTGTTGCCTAACTTTTTTTTTCTTTTGAGGGCTAACAATGCTGCGGTGACAAAATGACAGTGTGCTATGATACATATAGTGGTGGATATCAACCAACGAATCAACGTGAAGTGTTATTGGAGGCAAAGTACCTGTTCCTGAGAATTCAACCAAACCAATCAACCGTGTTTGTGTCACACCTTGTTTGCTTGCTTCTGCCGTCTTCCTGTTGCATTAGTTTGACACAGTAACGCAGTCACTTATCAGTTTGGTAATCCGCTCGTTAGTTGGGGTAACACTGGCAGCAGCTTCAGTCCAGTGGGTCGCAGCGACCTGACCTCACCAGTACAGAAACGGGAAGGACGTACGCCGTGTCGCCTTGACTTCACAGCATCGCTTTATACACGGGGGCATGTCCCGTGCTTACACGAATTCCATCTAAGTTCTTGGTAGAAGCTTAGCTTAATATATATGGATCGGATGACGCACCATGGCAGCTCTGCGTTCTTCAATGTGAAGCAACAAGCAAGTGGTGCTGGTTGACGGTTGTTCACCAGAGTCTTCACCAGCATATGCTGCTGGTAACTTGCAATCAGCTTACACGAAATGCTCTCGTGCTCCAATTTACGATTTATAATTCACTAATGCATAACATATAGAAATCTGGCACGTTTTATGTGAAACCAACAGAGGGAAAATTGCATCTGCAGTTTTGTTCTAAAGGGCATTGGAGTGTCCAAATACTGGCAACAAGATGGATCATGCAAATTGCGGGCCTAGATCTGTTGCATATTTTTTATATCTTATCAATATTGATTTTTCATGTTTAATTTCTCCTGATATTAATAGGTATCCACATATTCAGTATCGAGGATTTTACCAGGAAACAATATCGTTGTAAGTCAAGACACGGCAAATTTGAGTGAAAATACAAATACATCTCAATTGCTACTCCTCGTCAGTCGTCACTCACTTCAACGATTTGACTGATGATCACGCCAAGCTATCTTGGGTTCAAACCACGATTACTACTGTGTATAATTGGTGTTCTTCCTACGCCTTCTGTTTGACTTTCATTTCAATCTAAAATGGACTTATTTGGATAAATATTTATTTGGTAGGCCTTGTAAAATATGTACTATACATTTTTTCCTTTATCATTAATTCTAAAAAGTTAGGACGTAGGAAGAACACCAAATAAATATTGATCCAAACACCTGGCTCTTTGCTAATATCTAAGCACACTTTTTTAAATGCACAGAGAAAAAACTAGACCCTTTACCAAAATAAATACTACCTTGTACTATTTCTTTGGTTGAGCGGTTATTATTTGTTAAACAATTTGGCTTAGTAGAAATGATACGGTTTCTAACAATTCTCAAGTTTCCTCTTTTTTTTGTCCTTTTCAAAGAAAGACACTGGATTCATCATTTATGAACTCTCTTGTAGAAGGTAGAGGAAAGACCCTAAATTATATCAACCTATCGTGTGCTCGAGTCACTATGATGGAAATATTTGCTTTTTAATAGATGGTGTAAAGATGAAACTGCTTAGTTGTTAGTTCTGCTGTCATTAGGCATTGAGTCATTATTTTGATATTTTCTTTAAAACACATATGAAATGGAATTCGCAAAAAAACATGAAATAGAGATGCCAATAAGATTTTTGTGTATCTCTATGTTTGCACCCTGATCCAATATTTTATTATATGTTGAACAAATTCTGTTGTTATGAACAGAACGTTACATATGCTCTTACTCTTTGTGTCCAAAAAATATAAAGATTTATTGACTTTCAGACTTCATCTTTGACCAGTCATCTTATTTAAAATATTTATAAAAATAATAAATAAATAAATAAAATCATACTTAAAATGTATCTAGGGAGATGATAAATTATTACAAAATAAATAATATTTTATAATTTTTAAAAAATAAGACGAGTTATCAAACATGATGTCTGAAAGTTAACAAATACTTATATTTCTAGATAAAGATAGTATCTAAGTTTTTGCATTTTTTTTAAAAAAAGTTAACTTGTAGTACTACATTCCAGTCCGGAGAGAGTGTCGTTTCTTTCACGCACTGTGGGAACAGTGAAGCAGTAGTAGCTTTCCATCAACGGGCCGCTTGCGTTGGCGCGTACCAAGAACAGAGCAAGAAGCGCATAGAAACAGGGCACAGCTGCCGCGCGCGCTCGGGTTTCATGTGGCCGCGGCACCGGGCGGCGTACACATGAACGCACGAGCGCACGGAAGGCCACATGCGTGACATGGTCGCATCTCGCCTGCGCCCAGGTACACTGCACACAGCACACCACACATCCCATCAACGCATCCTTGGTCCTTGAGACCGAGGCCCCGTTCGTTTCTGCCCTCTAAAATTTATATACCGTCACATCAAAGAGAATCTTACTATTTAAGAAGATCTTTTATTAATTTAATAACAAAACCTATGTCGCGACCCCCTCTAATTTGCGAGACGAATCTAATGATCCTAATTAATCTATGTTTTGCTACGGTGATGCTACAAGTAAACATCTTCTAATAACACCATAATTACCCTCGTTGGATTCGTCTCGTGAATTAGATAGAGAGTCGGCAATTAGTTTCGAGATTAGACTTTATTTAAGTACTCCAAAATAATAAAATTCTCTTTGATTTGACCCTCTAAAAATTATATACTACTCCCTCCGTCCCTAAATGTAGGGCTTTCTAAGCATTTAAACAAGAAAATAGTCAATGTGTCAAAAGACTACCATACCCTTCATTTTTACCTTCATCCACCCACTCATTAACTCTCCCACCAACCCTAAAGTTTGTCCTATCTCGTAAAACGCCCTACATTTAGGAAAATTTCAAACTCCAAAACGCCCTACATTTAGGATGA
>JAUNZO010003872.1:0-34300 GCA_031894775.1 Chloris gayana | reverse complement strand
TTTCACGACAAGTTGTCAACCACAACCCCGTGAACTAAAACGTTGGATCTCTGATACCATTCGTGCTGCATCTTTTACCAATCCTCTGAGCGTGAAGGATACTTATATAATCAATACGTATATTACATTTATATACTATAGAAAAAGTTCAATGCAATACACCACGAGTTCAAATAAATTAGAGTTCATGTTCAAATTCGGATGTTAGGCGAGGCGTCAAGGTTTCTGCAGACATGTGACTTAGAGATGCATGTCCGCGAAGAATACATTGCTAGTGTTAGGACGCACTAATTAGCTCAGTTAGTATAATATGCTTCATGTCCTAATGCCAATAATTTAGTGGAAGCAAGAAGACTGTAGATGACCAGGCTTAATTAGGCAAGATGGACACAGCGGAGTTGTGCGCTGCACACTAGAGGTCGCACGAGCTTTGACACGCACGCATGTCTAAAGCCGCTGGCGCTTTAGTTTAGCTTAATTAAACTACTCCCCGCTCAAGGTCGCCACCCGCACTAGGGACGGCACAGGCAATTAGGCGCGCCGTCGTAGCTCAGCGACGTGGAGGAAGAAAGAGGAAGGCCATTAGGAGGAGGAGGAGGAGGATTCGGTTAGGGGCCCTTGTACCTATCAAGGGGCGCGCTTAGTTAACCTCCTCCAAGGCGACGGGTTTAACTTAATTATTCGCCACCAGCGTCAAATCGTGCCCGCGCTGACGCTTGCCGCTTTGGTTTGTCTTCCGTCGCCGCAGCTGCTTTCGCGTGTTGCCGCGTGACGATCGTGGTGCTGGTCGACCTCCCAGGTGGGGGCAGGTGTCGAGCCAGGAGGAGGCTCTCCGATATGCTTGCCGGCTCTTGTTTTTTTCTTTTCTTTTTCTTTCCTTCGAATGAGCGAGGAGCTCCGCGGCAAGCTGCGGTGCAGTCGTGTGGGTCGGCAGAGCATCAGCACCCGGCCAGCAAGAAGGCCTGAGCACTGCAGTACACGGTTTGGAATTGTTCAGCGTCGGAATTGCACGGTAATTACTACAAATTCAAGGAGAGTGATTTAGTAGAAAGTCCGAATCTAAAGGGAAGGGACAAGGAAAATGCTTGTGCCAATTGCTCTATCTTCGTTGGACCGCGGAGAGAAGGAAAATAAGAAGAAAAGTTTTCATTGGGCTATAATCGCTGTATGGGCTATGCTTGCATGGCTCTTGGTTTAGGCTAACATTGGGCTCCCATGGGAAGACGAAGATGTATGGCATAGGCAGTGGCTCGTAGTATGAGTAAGTTTTTTTTCTTGTTCGGACTAGAGAGAAAATCAAGCCACACCTTTGAAGATGCTCTGCGGAGCAAGCTCCGCTTCAGGCTTCAGCATCGGATCCGAAAACTAGTGAAACTACACTACTCGTAGTCTGTACTAGCAGTATTAGATGTTCTCGTTTTAGGGTGCGTTCGTTTCCAGCCATCTAATTTTTAGAGGGGTCACATCAAAGAGAATTTTGTCATTTTGGAGTACTTAAATAAAGTCTAATCTCAAAACTAATTGCAGACCTCCTATCTAATTCGCGAGACGAATCCAACGAGTGTAATTAAGGTGTGATTAGAAGATGTTTACTGTAGCATCACTGTAGCAAAACATAGATTAATTATGACCATTAGATTCGTCTCGCAAATTAGAGGAGGGTCGTGACATAGGTTTTGTCATTAAATTAATAAAAATAGTATTAAATAATAAGATTCTCTTTGATGTGACCCGTCTAATTTTTAGAGGCTGGAAACGAACGGGCCCTTAGTTATTCGTGTGTTCGTTTCAGTCTATACTGATGTTCAGAGGTTGGTACTCACATCATACATTCGTGTTCATTACCCGAGAATGGACCTCGCCAATTGCTCAATATTGCTGCAAAACACACAAGTCAATTGTCTACAGCCGCATCCATCCCGTGTTTGCTTGAGTACGAGGTTTTCCATGTCAACTCTCATTCAATATTGCTTCGAAGTGACCTTCACAGAATCTTAAAGACACATCATAACATGGTATTAACAATTATATATGCAAACTTCCCCCATGGCTGACAGCTTTAAAGAACAATGAAAAGCAGCAAGCTCGTTATGAATTATCATCACATAGGCCTTTGTATGACCAAGCATGAACTTGCGGCCCACAATACCCAAGATGATAGCAGGAGTCAAGATACAAAAATTTAGGGCATAAAAGCAGTCAATCTAAGACATCCCTAAAGATCCCAACTTCTTTCTCACTCTTGCTGATTCGTAACTCTATTAGGTAACTGGACCACACCATTTCTATGTTCAGTAAGGCAGAAGTACCACCGGAGAAAACCCAGGAGTCTAGTGTCAGTATCATATTCCAAGGCATATCACAGAGAAACATTGAAGAGAAGGCATCAGCTTAAGAAAATAACATCGTAAAAGACATCCCAGCTAAAAGGATGCAAGTTCAGGTCATAGGAATATGACTGATTGTGTTTCCTTTCTTCCAATACAATCAATTTGACATTTAATAGAATATCACCCACATAAAAACCTTTGATTCTCCCAGAAAGAGAACTATTAACATGAACCAAATCAAGTCCAAATCCAGCATCATAAATTACATAATCATGCCTAACGTTGTCAAAATAGGGTAAGCCAAGGTACGAAATTCTCTAAATAACCTTGAAACGAGCATTTACTCATGTTTTTCAATGTTTCTAAATAACCTTGAAACGAGCATTTACTCATGTTTTTCAATGTTTCACTAAACATGACATATAAAAACCTAAGATCCGATTCCTATAGTTATATGATAACAGCTACATATACTTTATGCTGACCTTCACTCTAATGAGTCGGGGTAAAAACAAAAGAACTTCATTCCTTCCACATTAAATATATATTGGTTCTCTACTAAGATAAAGAGAACCTTTGATCAGACGAATGGAGCAAACTCAATGAGATAGGCATATTGACTATGATATCTCACTAGTCACTTACTCACAGTGTATCTCAAACCATCACTGAATTTTACCATGTAACTTGATTTGGAGTTTTGGACAACATATAGTTAGGTTTGAAGCCAAATTGCATTGACTATACACCTGAATAATCTTAGGTTGAAATTCACCATATATTGGTAAGAGATGGATCATTACATTGTTTGCATTTTGCAGTAGCATGGCTGTTTTTGAATTGTCATCTTCCAAAGGCTACATTAAAAAATATTCTTATCCTAAGAAAAATTAATCTGATTTTATTGCTATTCTGTCAGTCAATTTTAGTCATTATTGCAACACAAATAGCAATAACTGGCGCTAATGTCCATGCCTAATTGTGAATTGCCAAAATATGCAGTCTGACATGTAACAAAGAGGAGCACTGGATCCAGCATTTAACAATTAAAATTAATCACATAAAACACAACATAATGGTTAGTCCTTGATGAGGTGTCAAGTAAGATGCAAGACAATGTAATTGGGAGTGGGTCCTGAGGTTGTTAGTCCTGCAGCGCTGTCATAAAATCTGCCCTAGCCTCACAATTGAGAGTTCGAGACTCGGTCATTACCTTGAGCCAGTTGGAGAGCTTCAAGTGTGGTAAGGTCAATTGCCAATCAAGCTATAAGCGCATTACATTTTCGTGGTGACAACTTGATGTCTCAAAATTGCTTTTACCAGATGAAATTATAATAGTCAGCGCTTAACTCAAATTCTTTGGTAGTAATAATAACAATTCCCTAACCTTCTCAACAAAGAAATTGGAGCTCATCTGAGCCATTTAATCATGAAAACTATAAACTGCCTAAAAGATGTGTAGTTTATTATCATTCATACGAATTGGCACACCATGAATAAACAATACCAGAGCAGTTTTGCAACAGGCATAAAAAGAGTAAATCAATGATCTAAACTACAGGTAATGACAGCAAGTTACAACCAGATACTATCAGGTATCAGCCAAACTTTTCCCTGGATATTCAACAAACTTCAGTGCAACAATATATACTATACAGCTTCCCTCCGAATTTTAGACTACAGATACAATACTGTGTAGCAACTACTATGTGTAGAACCTGTCCCTGTGTCCTTAAGACAACATAAAGTCTCTTTCTCTCGAGCAAAAAAGCAAAACCCGCAAAACGATCTCTTCATCTACCTCTATGCTCTTTAATACAACTGAGTCCTTTGATATTAAAAAGACCTATTCAAAACAAAACCAATTCATACAACTCTGCAAGGCCACTAGAGAGGAGCTTCACTGTTACCGTTTGATTCAGGCAGCAACGGCGCGCCCTGCTTTCCAGGTCTCGTACTCAGGATCATCGGTGGGTAGCTCGAAGCGACAGAGTGGGCACGAGTTGCGCACCTGGAGCCACGGCAGGATGCACTCGTCATGGTACAGGTGCGAGCACGGAAGCCACTTCACGTGTTGCCCAGCAGCTACTCCGTCCCTGCATACCGCGCACTCCACCCCTCCCCTTCTCCGCCGGCAGCAACAACAGCGGAATGGAGCGCCTCGATGGCCGATCTGGCAGCCGGCGGCTTGCTCTTCAGGAACAGCCCCTCCCCGCCAGCGACGAGCACCTCGTACGCCTCGCGGTCAGAGGTGTACACGAACCCCTCATCGGCGTCCGAAGCGGCGGCCGGCGGCGGCACGTCGGCGAGCATCTCCCACTCGGGCTCCGCTGCCTCCACTCCGGCCCCGGACGTGGACGCTGACGGAACCTCCTCCCACTCGAACTCGTACCCCGAGGCGGTGGATACGAGCGGCAGATCTGGCTCGGCCTCCTCCAATTCGAGGCAGTCCCAGTGGATCGAGGCGTCCCCGTCGTCGGCGAACTCCTCGGTGAACCCGAGATCTTCGGTCCGCGGGGCGAATAGGGCGTCGCAGAGGAGGTCGATCTCGACGGAGCGGAACAGGCTGCGGACGCGGTCAGCCATCGCGGCCGCCGCCGAGGCAGAGGAGGCGGACGGATCTGGACGGAAGACGGGGACGAAGGCGTCGTCAGAGGAATAGGACGCGGAGGAGGAGGAGGCCTCCAGGTTTTGGCGGATCTCGTCGGCGGCGAGGCGGTGGTGGATGGATGAGGAAGCCATGGTCGTGGATCGCGACGCGAGAGGGGACGAAAAAGATCGCGCCCTGGGGTAGCGTTTCGGGAACTCGTTTCTATTGTAGCGTGGCCGTGCGTTTCTTCCGCGCTTTCGTGGTAGAAGATGTTGGTCGCTGGTGTGTAAATGACATGTGGGGTCCAGGACGTATGGGGCCCGGTGGACAGCGAGTAAAAATAGAGTCCGTGTAACGAGTGGCAGGTGGGGTACGCAGCTGTGGGTCCCGGATGTCAGTTCCGGTGGGTACATGTGAGAAAGGCAGCTTTTCTGGTCGGTGGCTATGTCGTAGGGAACGGACGAAAGGCTTGTCAGCAGGACATAGTTCTCTAGACGTTTCACTGACAGGTGGGCTTGATGTTTATTTCCGTTGATGTCAGTGACTGATGAACCGGTGAGATAGGTGTCGGGGCCTTTGCTCACTTGAGTGACTCGGGTGGCGCAGTGGACGCCGTGCAGTGTGAACGGAGCAAAGGTAGCCGGTTGCTTGTATTGCGGGAACGACAGTCTGGACAACAGCGACGCCGGGAAGCTCGCTGATGGCAGCAGCGTCACGGTAGAGCAGCCGTTGACCGTCTGAATAGCCTAAATGGGCCTGGCACGGCCGAGCGGACAAGCCCAGGCCCGCATGTGTTACACCAAGGCGTTTCGCCAAAATACCAAAATCATGTCAAACAAATGTAATTGTAATCTAAGACGATTAGATAGCTTTTCACGTTTCAGACAACCCTGTGACAATGAAGAAAGACCAAAGCTCGCGGTGGTCGGAGCGGTCGGTGCCTCGGAACACGGGTTTGAAGCCAAGAATAGTGTGCACTTCTGCCGAAATGGCGACTTGAATAATGTGCACTTGTACCTGCTGTTGGCACGAACATTTCCAGGTTATACGGAAACCTAGCACGTGCGAAATTTGAATTCCTTTATCATTGTATACGGACCTCTTAGGGCATGTACAATGGGCTGATATCAGCTGTCTGGGAGGAGTTCCACGTAGGAAATTATCTGAGTTGGAGGAGAGAGAATGGTAGGAGGGAGAAATGCCGTCGAGCATGCACTCGACGACTTATTTCCGGAAAATTAGGTTCTAATCGATGACTTTCCTCCCGTTGTGCGCATGTCATCTCCTATTCTCACGCGATTTTTTCCTTGCCGCAATCCGCTGTTCCGCCTCCACGTGAGAATCTACCTGTTCGCGATTAGAACCTCTCCTCTTTCGGTCTTTCCAATCCGTTCCTTTTACTGCCAAGATCTCACTTCTTTTACCCGGACAAATCCACCATACCCAGACAACTTGAGTCATGACGAAGGCTCATAGGTCGATGCATTGCCACCTCGGGGTCGCAGCCGCATGCGGTTCCCGTGATCTTTCCATCCATCGTCAACTGCATTTGATCTAGGTGTCCTACTAGTGTATATACGTAAGTATGATTTCAACACAAGTATGATTATTATAACATTGTTTTGGTACAATATCAAGTCCCATGTAAATAAAATACTAATGAATGCAAATAACCTTTCACGATCACTGAATAGAGCAACACAAAATTAGCCACAAAATTAAAGTTTGCTTTTGATCCATATGTGCATGTAAAGTAAAAAGGAGTAGGACTCATATAGACATGATAATAGACAAACCATTGTAAAATATAATTTTTTGTGCGGTCTGAAGATGACATGGAAGTATTTTAGAGACAACAGCCGACTAAATCACTGTACATGCCCTTAGTACATGTTGGGCGGTCACATCACACTTACTCTAGTTGACAAGGAACGGAACAAATCCACATATGCTGACGTTCTTTTTCTTTTTGATAAAGCACATATGTTGACGTTAGCGAATTGTGTGAGTTGTGGTGTGGCCATATGCTCTGCCTGTGCTCAAAGTTTGGTACAGTTCAGATGTCATACTTCATTCCCGTGCAATCAACCTTGCCTTTACCACTGATTAGCCATGGCTGGAATCTTAAGTTAACGAGTTTCCATCAGCTTCCCTGAGTTCCCTCTCTTTGCTGGCTGGGAGTGGGAGTCTGGGACGTCAATTTTCACATTGTATTTTCACAGCAAACATGTAACCTCCGACGAAATCCCTCAATTACAAATGGGCATGGGCCTGACTTGCAAGTCCAGTAGGCCTTTACTAAAAAGGCCCAATTGATCGATCTAACAGAAAGCCTCTAGATGAACATGGATATTAACCTCCTCTCAACCCGTCAGATGATGAACAACATGATCATTCAGTTTTCTATAAGGAGTTTGCTCAGATTATTACAGGAAGAGTCCTATATTCTTTGTTTAGAAAATGGAAATAGTTTCCCGCAAACATTCTCTCGAGTAGTAATTGTCTGACTAAAAACTCTTCATGCCCACAGGGCCACGGAACCTCATGTAAATGACACAAACAATAAGCATGCAGCTGTGCAGCACGGCACACTTGGACCAAGTCATGAAGCATCGAGGGAACAGAAGTACATAGGGGGTGTTCGTTTTCTCTAGGGGCTAAAGTTTAGCTCCTAAAATTTGGGCTAAACTTTAGCATCTCTTGGAGGGCTAAAGTTTTGCCTCCTTTTAGTCCTTCTTTCTCTCTAGAGCTAAAGATTAGTCCAAACTTTAGCCCTCCCGTTCGTTTCCTAGAGCTAAAGTTTAGTCTAAAGTTTAGTTTTAGCCCTTTAGCCCATGGAAACGAACACCCTCATAGTAACTGCCGACTTCTTTTATTTGGGGGAAATGCGTTTTAGGGCCTGCAAACTCTGACGGGGATAGAGGGCTTGGTTCAGATACGTCCTGCTTATCCTAGTCCATCAGCGGTTACGGCTTGAATAATCATCGCGTCTCGGTAATGATCCCGTTTAGCCGTCCTCTGTTCTTTTCTTTGCGTCTCGGTAACAACTCCTCGGAAATGGAAACAATCTTAACGGCTTCACCAGGTCATCTCTTTATTTTAAGTTTTGATCACGAGGAGAGTACGCCGACCTGGTTTCATGTTTCACTCACCTTTGAACAAACTGAAACGCTCGTTTAACCTATGCAACAGTTTTGAGTTGCCGAAAGGAGACTGCTGCTGCCACCTAAACCCACACAGAGCTGCATCAATTGCTCCATTATTTGCATGCTCAGCTGTTACTGTGTCGTATTTAACAGCTCTGATACTTTCTGTTTTGAGGACAACAGTTTCGATCAGATGCAGGCACATGCGCCTCATGGCGTGCCAACGGCGGGAGAAAGGGCGTCAGTTATTAGGGCATCAGACGCCGATTTTCCTCACAAACGTTACTACAACCGTTTCTATCTGCCCTTGCTAGTCAACCTGTTACCAATGCTGAGACTACCTAGTTGAAACTGTCTCGTGCATCGTCTTTCAAAATTATTAAAAAAGAAGAAGAAGAAGAAGAGAGAGACGTATTTTCCATGTAGGTTGCATAGATCAACCATAGCATTGCTGCAGGATCCTGAAGTCACGCTCTTTTTTTTTTTGTGATCAATAAGTCACGCTCTTTTCGCAAAGCTTGGTTCAGTTCATCAGTTACGTTGCCGTCCTGAACCCCCTCTCTTTTGAAGACCGGCTTCCTCTTTTTCCCTCCCTCAGATGCCACAGTGAACAAAGGCAAAAGGGGAAGAACAACACAACCGAAAGGTGCTCGGTTAAAGAAGAGAATGCCATGATTTGTTTTCCGCGAAAAAAAGAGAGAAGAATGCCATGATTTGTGCAGGCAGTAACTTGCAAGTCACTTCCTGGCTTCCCTTTCCCGCAAAGGCAATGTGCAAGTGCAGAGCAATTTTTTCATCCGAAGGCGGGATGTAACTGCGGTAGGTCTCAGTTACCGTGTTGTCCAAATGGATTTCAAATTACAGTCGGCGTAGTTACCGTGTTGTCCAAATGGATTTCAAATTACAGTCGGCGTAGCAAGCGTGTTTGGAACGCGTTAAACTATTCCTTGGAGTGGTTTGGTTTCGTTCGCTTTACTGACCAAAAGATTAGATTCGGGGGCCGCAAACCCCGAGGCTAATGATAGTTTAGTTTAGACAAGGAGAGACCAGAGCGGTTAAGGGAGTCAGAACGAAGAGCATCTCATAACATGTAGGGAGAATTTGCTGCAGGACACTCTACAAGCGTGTCATTTGTCACAGGACACTAATCTAGAATTCATTTGCTGCAGGACACTTCATCTAGTTCATTTGTAGTGTCCAGAAGCAAATGAATTTCAGTTCAGTGTCTTCTAGCAAATATCACGTTTGAAGAGTGTCCAGCAGCAAATTTTACCTAACATGTACTACGACGAGGTGAGGGCTACTTATATGTAAAAAATCGGACTATTTTTTGGCACTAGATGACGCATGTACAATTGAGGTGCTTATAATAAGAGTGCTAAGAGCATCTCCAACCATTCCCTAAATAAGGTTGCTAAATCAAAATTTAGAATGTGATTAGTAAAAATCGCTCTCCAACCGTTCCTTATACGAGGTTGCTAAATTTACCAACTCCCAACCCACAGCCTAAAGGTTGCTACATTTAGCCACCTAATTCTCACTCCTAAAAGCATATTTGAACTAGTTAGGAAACAATTATTGGGAACTGTTGGAGTACATGTCTTCTTTTTACTCACAATAGATACAGCAACTCTCTAAAACCAGTCTTTTGGGAGTAAATTTATTGGGAACTGTTGGAGATGCTCTAAGTAAGAAAAAAAGGGGGTTATTTTTTACACTAGGCGCTTATATGTACGAGGGAAATAATGCTTAAGTTTACAACATGGTGCTTAAGGTGTTCAGAAAGATAGTTAGACCTATATAAACATCCTTTTAATTACATTGTATGAAACAGCTTTTCTACGGTGCTAGTTTTTTTTTTTGTCCTTGTAAGCATTTCTACTAAACACTTTGCATTGTAAAATTGTGGTGCTTATAAGAGTGACTAAGTTTTCACCAGGGCATAATGTGTGTGACAAGTTGGTTAGACCTATTTAAACATCCAATGTAGAAATGATTTGTCCTAGGTGCTAACAATTTCTCTCTTTAAACACCTTAAACTACATTTCCTAAGCACTTGGAGATAGGGAAGAAGACCTATTTGTTTTGCACTGTTTTTTGCACAGGTTTTCATTTTATTGGCAATGAATGGTGCTTTAGAATTTCTCTAGAAAGAATTTTTTCTTCACCGTCAAACACAGCCCAGGAAGAAGAAAACCATGTCCTTCAATGGAACTGAGTCTGCAATTGATCAGTAGTATAAATAATAGTTTCCTTGAACTACTGGTATACTAACAGTCAACTAGTGATGAGCGCGCACCCACAATTTGTAATTGGAATTTGCAGAGGGACAGATTAAACAACGCCTGTGATAGTCGGCACTGTCAGTCAGGATGCCATGAGATTTAGTTACTGTCAGATGCCAGAGTAGATGGCAGCAGTGAAACGCAACAAGTAATGTCAGCTACTGCAAGGCACCAGTAAATGTTTTTATAGGATGGCTTGCTGCTTGTATAATAATTGAGAAAGATAATTCTACCACGTCAAACCTAGCCAATCAAACATAAGGATATGTTAACTGCGAGACTAAAACGCTGCCGCGATCAATACGGAACAGTTGCATAAATTCAAGAACGCCAACTCTCCCTCTCTCTCTCTCTCTCTCTCTCTCTCCATGGAATCATTTGCTTGGGCCTCGGTCTCTCAGACCGCGGGGCTAGCCGGCGGCAATGCTGTGTCCGACGCGAGAGGCAGGGTTCTCTTGCCGCCGATGCACGGGTTCCATCTCACACCACCGGCTGGTATCCACCACGAGAACTTCCCGGTGAACTCCGACCTCGTCGATCGGGCAGTGCGCTCGTCCTGCTTCGGCTCTGGAAATGGAACAACAACCAGTGCAGGTCATGAATCTAAGGGCGCTACTGGCGGCAGCATCGACGATGACAATGCCGAGCCGGAGGTCGGTGATGTCCACGATGCCGGACCGAGCGCCGAGGCCGCTGCCGGAGTCTGCGCGTCCGGCGGGCCGGACCCGGACTCCAAGAAGAGGAAGAGATCGAACGAGGTATGTGCTCTCACTCTGCTCACCGTCTTTGCACGCGTCTCCGAAGCTTCCAACCTCCGCCGCCTGATATATATTTATTGCCGTCGCATTGCAGGGCGTTCTTGGGATGGATCAAGCGAAGGAGCTAGACGCGTCCACCGGTTCTCCAAATGGGAGCGAGCGCAGCAACGGCGCTGGGGGCAACGAGAACGGGCAGGTCGCAACAGCTAAGAGGAAAGGGAAGGGCACGAAGGAGTCCGACGAGGCACACAAGGAAGGGTACATCCATGTCAGGGCCCGGAAGGGGCAGGCAACCAACAACCACAGCCTTGCAGAGAGGGTAAAAGAAACTAGTAGAATTCTGCCTCTGCCTCAGAGTCTTCAGACTTCAGCGTTCTTGTTAATATTCAGATTTTAGTTTCGGAATATGTTGCTTTTGCAGTTGAGAAGGGAGAAGATCAACGAGAGGATGAAGCTTCTGCAAGACCTTGTCCCTGGTTGCAGCAAAGTGAGCCTTCTGAATGAAACAACAACATCACTGTACACAAATTTCTGATAACTGGATTTTGTAATAATGACGCACTCTGTTTTCCTTGGGATGTAATTGATTCGATTTAGGTCACCGGGAAGGCTGTAATGCTGGACGAGATCATCAACTATGTCCAATCCCTGCAAAGACAAGTGGAGGTATGTAGTCCCTTTCTGATTGAGAAAGTGCCAAAAAAAATTCATCCAAAAAAAGAAAACAGAACACATTGATCAAACGATTTTTTCTCTCTGCATCTTGCAGTTCTTGTCCATGAAGCTTGCAACGGTCAATCCACAACTGGGCCTCAGCATAGAAGGGCTTCTATCAAAAGATGTATGGAATCAAATGACCTACAGTTATTCTTCTCCCTTCATGCTTTCCATTTTTCTGATTCTTTTCACCAAGAAATATTGTGTATCAGAATGAGAAACTGTTCATTGTTTCCTTCAATAGCAGATTACTCGCTTCCCCGGTGCTCCTTCATCTGCTCCCATCGGATTATCATTCTCCCAGGAAATGATGCCCAAACTTCCATTGTTATCTGAGTCAGGCATGCTCCAGGGAGGCGTTGTTCATTGTGTGGGCAATTCAAATGCGTTCAGAGCCCTCATGCAGGAGCAACTACATGAGAAAGAGTTCAGAGAACATGTTTCTCAGGTATACCTAGCAGGGTACCTGAATTTCTCCTTGTCCTACCCATGTACTCCTCCAGAGCTTTCAGAGCAAAAAAATTATAGAAATTATGCAATTTTGAAACTAATTTCTTCTAATGAAATTTAATCTTTTTTTTGTCTTATGTACAGATGCCTCACAATTTGGATGGATCATTTGACCGCACAGGACAACTGGCGTACAGATCGGCTGTCACTCCAGAACTTCTTAGCATCAAGCCTGATCAGGACGGTTTTCATATTTGAAGTTCAGCTCCATGAACCATGGGGGCGACTAAAGTTTGTTATGATCAGCAGACAGGGAGATAGGCAGGCACATAAACAAGCATGTCCTCTAGAGTCGCTGCATAGTGCAGAAGCAATACAAGTTTGGTTTCTCAGAGTTTTTATTTTTTGCCTTTTTGTCTTACAGTAAGTTATTGAAAGAAATGGGTGCCAAAATCAGCAAATGTGCCAGTCTCTGAGACTTTGACGGAAGCTTAGTCGCTTCCTCGGCCTACCTTCATCTGCTCCCAGGAAATGATGCCCAAACTATATACGCTGTTTATTCAGGCATGTCCTGTAGGGAGGCTTTCATGGCGTGGCCAATCAAATATGTTCACAACAGTCACAAAAGGGCCACTAACAAACGATACATTATTCAAAGAGCTTGTTTCTCAGGTTTATACTACATAGTAAGTAGAATATTAGTATTTTGTATATTCTTACAGAGTACTCCTCCCTTACCTTTTTGTTGTCGTTAGGACAAACATGTTAGTGCAAGTTTGCACTAATTTGCTTGTCCTAACGACAAGAAAAAGTAAAGGAGGCAGAGTAAAGGAGAGAGTACTCTAGAGGGCTTATGCTATCTATCACAGAGACAGGCTCGAGTAGGCATGCTCTAAATCCGATAAGAGATGTAATTCAATTTTTCCTATTTCTTGACTTCTATATTGCCAACTCATGCGTAACCTAATTGAAAAGAAATATGTAAATTGTAGCAATACTGTAATTGTCGACTTGGCAAATATAGATTTCAAATAGAAACAGAAACTAAGAGAACCTATAGCTCACCATGAAGATGACATTGTGATGCCTTTGTCACTGTTGTAATAGTAGCTGGAATGATAGAGTCGTGAAACAGTCTGAAGACCGAAACAATAAGATGAATCATATTGTTGACAAATAATACTGGAAATTATTTACATTGCGGACTCACCTGTAACCTTCTTGAGTGTAATATTCTTTCCATCCAAGCGATGCATCATCCCTCTGTTAGCACACCAAACCCAGAAATATGCATTAGTAAGGATCATTATGTACATTATATATAGCGGAGCATGAACTTCCGTCTAAGGGAAAGTCTTGATTACATGTAGAAGTACTTTCGAGTGGCGATGCTGTTTCGTTGTGCTGTGAAATTATGTGGCGAGTAAACATGTGTATGTAATCTCTCAGTTCCAGTATTTGTTTGCCCCATCTCGTAAGCTTCGTTGTGCTGTGAAATTATGTGGCGAGTAAACATGTGTATGTAATCTCTCGGTTCCAGTATTTGTTTGCCCCATCTCGTAAGCTTCCAAACGCTGTAGTTCCATCCGGTACAATCTTCTCCAGGCCACAGGCAAGGCACTGAAACTCCGAAATGCAAAGAGAGAGCCCTCAACTTCCAGGAGTGAAGGGAAGTGAGAGAACGAGAACGAACCGCAAGTCCTCTTGAATCATTCATTTTCACAGTAGTCCAGAACTGCATTAGTACAATAATCGACGACAGCTCAAAGAATCACAGTATATATTGAATCATTCATTTATCTTGTATGTTTTTCTTGATTATCATTCAGTACATGAGAACTGTGATGCAGGAATCACAATCTACATATTTTATTGGTAAGGCCACTCCTATAACAGTAAAATGGAAGAGGTTTAAGCCTACACCTACAAAAATGCCTTGGCAGTAGCTATGTAGGAAACTAGGAATACTATAACCAACGTTCTACCCCCATAAATTTCACTATCATAACCAACCATGATGCTTTCTGAACAGATGCCCATCAATTCACTAATCCTTCCATGGGTCGCTCTCGGGTCTGACTTCCGAAGGCTCAATCACCTCCGTTGCCGTGCCCTCAGATGAGTCACCCTCTGCACTTGCTGATGCTTCCGCCTCCTCTATGTCAGACCTCCCCATCTCCCACCGAGGGCAATAGCCATCATCTCGTAGATCTTCCCACCCAACTCTGCTGGACTCTCAGGCTGGACATTACAAGTGAACAAACACTCAGATATTTCAGAAACAAAAAATATCAACTGACCATGAAACAGGCATGACCAATGAAACACACTAACGAATTTCATCCAACTTACAGTATATCCACTGGAGATCAAAGCAGTCTCGTACAAAAGCTCAACGGCCCTCTTGGCTTCTGTGCTCTCAGGCTCATTCTTGCAAGCAGCCTACAAACATTTGTTTCACATATATATCAGTGTAATAACTGATAACTGGTGAGAGGCAAGGAGCAACGACCCATACATTCAAGTCTTTGACGATGGGGTGGTCAGGGTTGATTTCAAAAATCCTTCGCCCCCTCATGAACTCCAAGCTTGATGTGTCACCAAGTGTTTGCGCCTTCATGAGCCTGCCAATTTCAAGAAATGTGGATCAACATCAGGTGACATGTATTACTATACAAAATAGTGCCATATGTACCAAGCAATAAGCTAACCTTTCCATGTTGGCGGACCAACCAAACTTGCCAGATACAAGAACACATGGTGAAGAACTTAGGCGCTTTGATATTTGGACCTTTGCAACCTTGTCACCAAGCTGCTGTTTTACCCAGTCACAGAGGAGAGTGTATTCCTGTTTGGTCTCTTTATTATCATCATCTTCATCGCCTGTGAAAAAAGATACGCAAAAGTATTATTTAATATATGATGCCCAAAAAAAACATTAGTGTATAACCAATTAGAGCAAAATTTTGCAATTCCCACCCAATTCGAGATCCTCTTTGCTGATGTCCACAAATTTCTTCTCTTTGTAGGTCTGTAAATTCTGGATGGCAACCTCATCTATAGGCTCAATAAGGTAAAGAACCTAAATAAAAACAAGTAGCGTACTTAGTCAAAGTAATGAAAGAAGAGAGCAGCTCTTGTTCATAATCAATATGTCACGTTCATACTTCAATGTCTTTCTGGACCAGCTTTTCCAAGAATGGAGCAGTCTTTGCGCTCTGGAGAGAGTCTGTGGCGATGTAGTAGATCGCCTTTTGATTTTCAGGCATGTTCTCTACGTACTGATCCAGACTTATCAGATCTGTCTCATTTTTAGATGAGTGGAAACGCATAAGAGGAGCAAGGCGCTTGTGATTGCCAGTGTCCTCAATGCAACCAAGCTTGATAAACTTGCCAAAGCTTTCCCAGAACTTCTTATAGTCCTGTAGTCAAATTACAGAGCATCAACATCAAGTCAACAGAATAACTGGGGCAGTATGACAATTATAGGTTACAGAATGGGTTACCTCCTTATCATCTTTTTCAGCAATCTCTTCAATCATATCAAATGTCTTCCTGACAAGTCGCTTACGCATAATTCTTACCTGAATAAGAAAGATAAGAGTATCAGCAGACATCCACACAAAAAGGTAAAACTTTTAAAAACATCCAGATTCTCCATTTTTAAGTACAAAAGCTGAAATGTATTTTAACCATAACTTACAATTCTACTTTCTTGAAGAATCTCACGAGAAACGTTGAGGGGAAGGTCATTTGAATCTACTACACCTTTTACAAAGCTCAAGTATCTTGGGAACTGCAAAAACATGCTGAATCAGTAATTTGTTTAATCTAAATTGACAGATGTAAAAAAAATACCAATCAAAGGTAAGCATGTATTGCAAGCTAACATACCAGTTCACCATCAAAGTCATCAGAGATGAAGACTCTTTTGACGTACAACCGGATATTTTTGGTCTTAGGATTCATTATCTCATCATTGCTAAGTGGTGCCATTCCAGGGACGTAAAGAACACTTCTGAATTCCACTTCACCCTGTTAACAGAAAAAAGTCAGGTTATAAATGATGTTCCATGTAGTGAGTGTAACAAAGTGACATTTAACTAGCCCACAAACCTCTGTTGTGAAATGAGTGTGGGCAAGAGGATCCAAGAACTCATTGAATGCCTTCTTATAGAACTCATTATATTCAGTTTTCTCGATCTCCTTCGGATTTCTCATCTGCATCAAGGAATAGGATTCAAGTCTCTGTTTTCTAAGAACTTAATATCTACCACACAATTGTTAATGTTATGAATAGTGACTGTAATACCAGAAAGACACATATGCATAATAACAAACAAGCAATAGAAAATGCAGGCTTACCCAGATGGGCTTGGTTTCATTAGCTAGCTCCCAGTCCCAATATTTCTCAGTAATGGTCTTCTTCGTTTTCTTTTTCTCACCCTATACATAAGTATACTGGATTAGTTGAAAAAAGAAGCAAGGTCTCTAGAAATAGAAGGAAACCTAGAACCGGCTAATCAGACAGAACTAACCTCGGCAGCCTCTTCACCTTCTTTGGGCTCTTCCTCCTCTTCAACCTGTTGAGGGGTGTTACAGTGAACCAATTGAAAAGGCAATACATAGTAGTAGGCTAGTAGCTCAAAAGCACATATGTAGTCAACAGGATCAGCAAGAAGAATTAGTAAGACCCCTACCTCAACAGTTCTTGATTTCTCCTGCCATGTGTATATTGGGAAAGATACGAACTGAGAATAGTTCTTCACTAGGCCTTGAATCCTTGAAGGGTCAGCAAACTCAAACTTATCATCATCCTACAAAGGTAATAAGAATGTGAGATTCCCACAAGATATTATAATCACAAAGTAATACATCTGATGAACTCACCCTTAAAAACAGAGTAATTTGAGTTCCACGTGTAAGCATTTTCTCAGGGTCAGTCTCTTCCTTGATGACATAGGAGCTACTATCAGCCAAAGCTTCCCACACATACTGTTTATCCGATTTTGGGCTCTTCGTGGATACCACGATCTGCCACGTGTTGAACAGAATGTTAACACCTCTTAGCACACATGCAAAGATAATTTAAGCATGTTTCATAAGTATATTGCAAAAAGAAGCAATGAAAGAAATATCTATACCTTCTCTGCAACCAGAAAAGCTGAATAAAATCCAACACCAAACTGTCCGATTAGACCATTGTCAGCTCCAAGGTCTTTGTTCTCCTGAAAGTAATACATTTCACATTACGAAACAAAGAACAAACTCACAGATATGACCATATTTCATATTAAATCTTATTTCATACACAGAGCTCTATCCACATCCAAAAAGCAAGGTGCAGGACTGTACCTTGAGGGCCTTCAAAAATTTTGAGGTGCCACTCTGAGCAATTGTACCAAGGCAATCCTTGAGCTCGTCTTTGGTCATTCCAACGCCAGTGTCGCTGTAGTGAGTAGCAACAAATAACGATCAGCAATCAGTTATATTAAAGCATCTTCAAACAACATCAACATCTATTATAAACAACTCACGTGATAGTAATAGTTCCAGCATCAGGGTCGGATTTAATTCTGATTTCAAGCTCCCCACCATCAGCAAGTAGAGAGGAATCCGTCACACCAAGGAACCTCAGCTTATCCAATGCATCACTTGCATTACTGGATCGACACCAGACAAATAGCATCCATGAATCGTGGCATTCAATGACCGAAATAAAACATTGTAAATTCCAGCAGAGCTACTAACCTGACAAGCTCCCGAAGAAACACCTCCTTGTGGCTGTACAGGCTATGGACGATCAAATCCATTAAACGGCTAACCTACAGAGCACAAACGGAAACATGAAACATTTCAATACTAAAAAATTGCACAGAAACAAAAGCTACTCATTAGACTTGGCCATATTGATTTGGCAACATTTCTGCCGACTTTACAGACTATCATATTTCACCTGCAAAAGAAATTCCGTTTTGTGCACATAGTAAATACACGCGGTACCCATGTCTTACCTCAGCCTACAACTACAAGTTTCAATACTCAGACATTGCACAGAAACAAAAGCTACACAATTAAACTCTGCCATATTGATTTGGCAACATTTCTGCCGACTTTACAGGCTCGTCACACTTCACCCGCAAAAGAAATTCAGTTCTGCACACATAGTAAATACGCACGGTACCCATATCTTACCTCAGCCTGGTACTCGAACTTTTCTTCGGCCGCCTCCTCGGTGGGCTTCTCCGCAACAGCCGCGTCGCACCTCACCTTGACCAACCTCCCACAGTGCTTCCCGGCCGCCCATCTCACCCCAGTCGCGCACCTCGCCGCTCCACTGAGCCTCGGTGCTACCGAGCTCGCGGAGAACGGCGCCCTCCTCCCTGCGCAGGGTCGCAGCGCCGCCACCGATGACGCGCCCAGGGTCCCGCTCAGCGCCGGCGCCATGGGAGAGGGAGGCCGCGTAGGCCAAGGGCTGGGCGACGCTTTGAAGTTTGGAGGAGAGAGAGAGTGGGGTGGGGAGAGGGAGAGAGGATAAGGGGCGTTAGGGTTTTTGTAAGCAACGCGGGCGGCCGGGCGGGCGGGTTCAGGGAGAGGGAGGAGATGGAGGAAGGAGATGAGGCGACGAGGAAGCTTCTAGAAGAGCGTTCGAGCGCGCAAGGCACAGCACATGGTTGTGGTATCGTAGCCGTCCCATCGTCGGCTGAACGGCGGATCGAGAACGCAGGGGTTGTTGAGGCCTGAGAGGCTGAGGAATGGACCCATTCTAAGGCCCTGGCCCGTTCGTTTTCAGCCTCTAAAATTTATGAGAAAATTCCTCTATACCATTGGAAAATTTTCAACTTCCTTCTATACCATCAAAATTTTAAAAGTTCCTCTATACCATCGGTTTAAAATTTCCATGCCCTCTATACCATCGGCGTCCATGCTTAACATTTATCTCTATTCGCTAGTTCGAAAAAATAATTTTTTTACTCTAAAATTTATGAAAATTTGTACATTTATAGAGTAACATGTGGAGAACATTTTTTGTTATTGAAAAATAGTTTGGTTCTATAACATTTTTGAATTTGAAATCGCTGAACATGGTAAAGCGTTAAGGTTTAGAAATACTTTCGTAAGTTAAATTTCGAAGTTTTGAACCTTAACACTTTGCCAGATTCACCCATTTCAAATAAAAAAATGATATAGAATCAAACCGTTTTTTAATAATAAAAAATACTTTCCACATGTTACTCTATAAATTTATAAATTTTCATAAATTTTGGAGTGAAGAAAGTATTTTTTTCGAGTTAGCGAATAGAGATAAATGTTAAGCACTCGATATCAGTGGTATAGAGGGCATAGAAATTTTAAGCCGATGGTACAGAGGGAACTTTTAAAATTTTGATGGTATAGAGGGAAGTTGAAAATTTTTCAATGGTATGGAGGGAATTTGCTCAAAATTTATATACTCGTCACATCAAAGAGAATCTTACTATTTAGTAGTACTTTTATTAATTTAATAACAAAACCTATGTCGCGATCCCCTCTAATTTGCGAGACGAATCTAATGATCCTAATTAATCTATGTTTAGCTACAGTGATGCTACGATAGAACGTTTTCTAATAACACCATAATTACCCTCGTTGGATTCGTCTCGTGAATTAGATAGGGGTCTGCAATTAGTTTCGAGATTAGACTTTATTTAGTACTCCAAAATGATAAAATTCTCTTTGATTTGACCCCTCTAAAAATTATATAGCTGGAAACGAACGGCTCCCTGTTCGTTTCCACCCTCTAAAATTTATATACTGTCACATCAAAGAGAATCTTACTATTTAGTAGTACTTTTATTAATTTAATAACAAAACCTATGTCGCGACCCCTCTAATTTGCGAGACGAATCTAATGATCCTAATTAATCTATGTTTTGCTACAGTGATGCTACAGTAAACATCTTCTAATAACACCATAATTACCCTCGTTGGATTCGTCTCGTGAATTAGATAGGGGGTCTGCAATTAGTTTCGAGATTAGACTTTATTTAAGTACTCCAAAATAATAAAATTCTCTTTAATTTGACCTCTCTAAAAATTATATAGCTGGAAACGAACAGGCCCTAAACTTGAGAGCTAGTGGGCTTGTGTTAACCGCAACCGCAACGGGCCTCTTATTTCCTTTCGCAGATGCACTGGGCTTTTCTGTCCCGTTAGTACGAAGTTCATCCTTTTGGACCAACACAATTAGCTGCAGTTTCAAAAAAACACACACAATTTGCTGCTAATGCGTCCTGTATAATCAGTGCCGGAGCCTGTGTTGCTTCTGAATTATTGCAAATTTTGATTGTGTTGTGTTCTTGTGAACATAAATAGGCTTGTATGCATCTCAATACTAAGTGCCTTATTTGGTAGAGTGATCACGAGGATGGAGGATATCTTTATTTTAAGTGGAAGTTGGTTAAACAAATTTGGAGATTACTGAACCTGGAAAAACAGAGAACTGATCTGGCGGCAATCAGCTCGGCAAAAGGGGTAGTAGAGTACATCCTAGCTTGCAATGACAAATTAAAACTGAAGGTGATAGTGTTAATGTGGTACTGGTGAAGATTGCCAACTAATATTGCACATGACATTACAATTTATGTAACAGAAATATTGCAGTCTTTTAATAAGGAGACATGTATTAGGACTTGTCAACTGAAAAGGTGGAAGAAACCAGCAAATGAGGTGCTTAAGATAAATTGTGACGGGGCATATAATGCAGTTAAGAATGGTGGATGGGGATATGTGATCAAAGACCCGGATGGAGATGTTATCTCGGCGGGGTGCGTAAGAGTTGACAATTTATTAAACTCCTTTCAAGCTAAAGCGATTGTCTGTATGCATGGAGTGCAAGCTGCGACGGAATTGGGGATTGGTAAAATAATTGTGGAAACCGATGCTTTACCAAGTTGTACAAGCATGCACCTCAACAACATATGATTTGTCCCCGGCTAGGATCCTGGTTTCAGAGTTACGTAATTTAGTATTAGACAGCTTTATGAATTCTGAATTTACTTTTGCTCCAAGGAGCTGTAATAAAGTTGCTCACGCACTAGCTGCTCTAGGTGCTGAGTGCCAAATGGGGGTTGATCCACTGATGATGGGTATCCCGAACTGTATTATGAATTTGGTAGCCAATGATTTGGCGTCCGTTGAGTAATGGAATGGATGCTCCACTTTAAAAAAGAGAATGACTTTTGTGAGCATAGTGACATGTGTCCACCCTAGCTTTTTTATTAATTATGTTTAAATATAAATATTGAATCTCTGATTATACTGTTAGACATGTCATATTAGTTGTAGACATGTTGTCAAATCATAAATTCAAGTTCAGAAATATCAAATTCTGACAAATTCATCAAATTTAATAGAATTTCATGAATTTGTCAGAATTTGATGTTTCTGTACTTTAATTTATGATTTGACAACATATCTACAACTAGTCTGACATGTTTAATTGTATAATCCGAGATTTAATATTTATATTTAACCATAATTAATAGAAAACTTAGGGTGGGCACATGCCCCTATGCTCACCAAAGTATTTCTCAAAAAGAAAAGATTTGTAGACCATTTTTTTTCTTCAATATGCATGAAGAGCGTATTTTTGTTTTAAGAAGTAAAAAAGGTTGATGACAAGCTCACAAGGCTGCTGTTTTTTGTTGTGCTGTAACCTGCAGTCCCCTTATTGGGAGCTAGCAGCACCCAACTTCATCCTGTTGCCATCGATTTGGCTGACATAAGCTACACTCAAAAATTAAAAGGAAAATAGATTGAGCTGGACAAACGAAGTCCATCATGTTCCATTAACATTGTTCGTATGGATCTTTGTTGCTGGTGCCGCAAACAATCAACTGTAACAGATTGCAGAGTTGTTCGTTTACAAACTTCACCAAACGACAGTGCACAGCAGCAAAGAAGCCGAAGCAAAACTTAAAGATCGTGCTATACTTCTACTTTCGGTTCATGAATATTTTTACGATTTCCATCGCACACTGGGCACACGAAACAATATTGGATATCTAAGCAAACAGGAAAAAAATAGCTACAAGCCGTCACTGACGCCATCAGGGCTGAGCGCTTGGAACAGGTTCTTTGAAGCAATCGACATTACACAGCCCCATTGACTTAATCTTCTCGCCGATCCTGCGCAGAGTATTAATGGAGAATGTCAATACGAAATGATTAATGTGCATCACTTTTCAACCAGCATACATATATAGGATTAGGGGTGTTTTCAGGTCCAAAATAATGACCATGATTTTTTCTCAACTAATGGCCATTAGTTCAAGGATAGTTTAGTAATTGCACTAAAAAATTATTATTTTTTATCATACAAACTTGTGTTAAATACACTAAAACTTGACTACAATAATAATGATGATGATTAATCAAATTTGAAATAAATATTTTATAACATATTCATGTAAAAATTGACTAACTTATTAGTTATGATGAATTTTTGTATTATAATAATATTATTTTGACAATATTATCCTTACTAATGGTCATTAGTTATTAACTTCTAAAATTTAATATACACCGTTAGATCCAACTAATGGCCATTAGTTGAGAAAAAATAATGACCATTATTTTGGACCTGAAAACCTCTCTAGGATTATCATATGTATTGCTGTTTTTTCTTGACCTTGAGGAATTGATGTTGTCACCTTTACGTACAAAACAAAGCAATCAAATTTTAAATCGTGAGACAAGATGCATAGAGATAACCAACCTGTCAAAGCTTTTCCTTGGTTTCTCTAACTGTTCATCCTCCTCTTTTATCCTGTCAATCCAGTCGACGCTTCTCCTTGATCTCTCTCTCCTCTCAGTGTTGATTCTCACCTTTTCCCTGTGACCCGTGCTTCGCCTGTGTGTATCTACATGTTCAGTTCTCTTCCTTGACGTTCCTAACCTTTGTGAGACCATTTGAGGACCCCCGGGAAGTGCTACATTATCAGTTGGTGTTTTACTTTCAGCTGGCGATTTTTCAGTATGAGCAACTCCATTTCCGGCTGGCATTTTTTTAATTGCAGATAGAAACTTTTTTAGGTGCCTTACGAACACTGGGAAGTTCTCTAAATTGGAGTGGTCTCCTCCCTCAATCCAAAGGGGTTCATACTTCTGCTGGCTTAGCTCCCAGAGCCGTTTTCCATGGGAGCAATCCACAACATCGTCATTTGTGCCCTGGAAAACATGGAAAGGGGTTCTATTTATAAGGATATGTATGTTAGTAGCAGAATAAATTAAGATCTAGGAGTAACAACTTACATGAATCACCAAAACCGGACATTTAACAAGAGGGATTTTTTCGATGTTCTGCAAAGCTAACTGTTAGTACATATGAAATTCTAATATTATTGTTTCATGCATCAGGCAGTGAAGCAAACCTTATATATGTCAAACCAGTATGTTTTCTTCACGGAATACATCACACGTAAGCCTGACAATATGGCACTGTGTAGAACAACAGCTCTTATGCGATTCAAGCGCGCAGCTAAATCAAGAGTAGGTCCACTTCCAACTGATTGACCATACAAAACAATATCTTCTTCTCTAGTCCCATAAACATCCACAAGGCACTTGAATGCAGCTTCTATGTCAGCAAAAGTATTGGCTTCGGTTGGCTGAAAATTGATATTCAAGAATACTTGAGTTAGTCTTTTATGAAAAAAATAGAATGGTAAAATATCTACTTTTTTTAAAGATAATTAATGTGGGTAGACCCCTGTTGTGCTATTATAGTATTTACATATAGATATATACAAAATCAAGCTGATAGTTCAAACCAACAATCCCCTAAATCAAGCTCATTTCAGATGGAACCAGTTTCGTGGTCTTACAACCTTTATGTGTTACCCAATGTGGCATAATGAAACATTTATTCGAAAAAAAATACAAAGATAAAATACCTTGCCTGTTGAGTGTCCATAACCAGAATAATCATACCTACAAAAGATTAATAATGAAAATCCTGTAAGATATAGGCAACAGGAGCAAGATATCAAACAATAATATAGATGAGCTTCAAAGAAAAACACGGCTCTGAACCAAATAAAGCACAACTTAATACGCTCGTGTAACCAATAAGACAGAACCGAAAAATCTAATATGGCACTTGACTCTTGAGACTGACATTTGGAGTTATTAACTAACATAATTAACTGTCTACCACGGCACCACGGGTACGCAAAAATCTAATCCCTCTAATAACTAGAAACATCAATTGTACAAGACAAATCAGAAAGAAATCAAGCATCGCATAGAAAGTAGATGCTAATTAAAGTCGTTAACACTTCACACTGAAATAAGAGCATCCAGCAACCTATAATCATAGATGATCCATCTTATTTACTTTAAGTATGGAACTAAACCATAAAAAAGAGAATGTTTTATATCTAAGCAATCAAAGCACTAAAATTCTCAAAATCAAACAACATTCATATCAGTTTTTTTCTTCCGAAAAAAAATCCAATCTGATTCTTTTGAACTACCTTTTGAAAAAGAAACTTTTGAACCGAATTCTGAGCTGATTTTTCATGATAATAATTTATCTAAACATATACTCCTCTGTTTGCTCGGCTATAGCGTCAACCAGTAACACAAGCAACAAACTTGCTTCCCCAACCCGAGCACGTTCACTTACCCCATGAGGTTGACACGGAGGGCGGCGCTGAGCTGGACGAATAGTCCGTGCATCTTGCCGATGTCGGCAGCGTTGCCGTGGGAGAAGAGCACGGTGAGGCTCGCCTCGGGACACCGCACGTACATGACGATGATCTCCGTGTCCCGCCGCGTCGACACCCGCCTAGCCTCCACGACCGGCCGCCACGGCACCCCCGTGATCACCACCCTCCTCGTGGCCATCTTCACCTTGCCCCGATCGTCCCTCTCGGAAGCCATGGCAGTCATCCCCGGAGTGGCATCATCCGGCGCCGGCTCCTCCTCGTCGACCACGCCGTAAGACGGCGGGTTGGGAGGGAAGAAGGCGAGCTTGGATGCCACCGAGGACGTTACCCCGCCCATCTCCGGCGACGGCCTCAGAGCTCCGGCCGCAGCGGCATGAGCTCTCTCTCCGGTGGGGGAGGCGGACGCGGGACAGGCAGGTTTCAGATGGGCTTTCAACTTCAAAGCTGGGAAAAAAATTCGAGGCTTTAGTTGGAATGTTTGCAGAGAGACGACGGCATCGGGGATAGGACGGATTAATTGGCGCGCAATTAGGGGAGGTGCCGGGAGAATTAAAGGAAAGGCTGTCGCTTGAAGGTCTGAGATCACGGGTTATTACTATAACGATGCTCATAGCTAAATTTGGAGCAAAAAATCAATCAATCATGTGCCCCCATTCTCTCAGGTGGCTCTAGTATACGCATTTCATTTCTCAGGTCCCATCCGACGGTGCAAGTAAATCCGGGGAGTGATCTGGTGGCCATGATGGACCGACTTTTGCAATTGACAAAACTTAAAATGTATGAAATACCATGCAGGTCGATCATTAAAGCTCCGTTAACTATTGTACCACGGTTCATTCGATTTTTTTAAGATAATGGAATAATGATATTCCGCCCGTCCTTAAATAAGCATTCAAACCAGTGCAAGCATAAATATCCATTTGGTGCATCTCCTAATCTTTTTTGGCAGACATTTTATGCAAAAGCATACATGGTCTGGCTTTTCATAATTATCTCATTGCTTCTCCGGGTCCTGCTGCCGAAGATCGGATCCAATGTAAGCTGTGAAGGCGACATGAATTGGAGTTGGTTGGCATGGGCACTCTGATCTGCACTGGGCCCATTCCCTCTTCCAAGCCATACGGGCAATGCATGCCACATTACAACTTGGTGTACGTGCTCGCTTTCATCAAAATTTTCATATATGTTCACCGTTTTTTTCTGAACGAGAATGCCAGCTCGTTTTTACAGCAACAGCATGACACAATGCTCCAGTGGCACGCAATAGCCAACGCCCTAGTATATAGACTTGCTAATGTCCTCGTCGCGATCAAATCCACTGAGCCAACCAGTGGACGCAATTATCAGGGCTCGCAAAGGACGCCTTGCATGGATTGCACCAGATCGTGGTTGAATAAACAAACCGGCATTGATATCATTAGTCTTTCCTTAGGCGAAACAAAAAAAAATGCTAGTATGACACTTTGCTAGCTCTGCTTTGGATGCAACTAAACCCGTTTCTAGAGCTCCCAAGACGAACGCAAAACCGGCAATTTGTAGCATGAAAGGCAGTCCTCGAAAAGACACACTTTTCTCTAGCCTTTCTTTGCTGCGCTAATATTCTTTATTTTCCACCTGTTTGCTTATAGCAATGATGGTGAATTTTACATGCTTCCAGCTGCGCTATGACAAAAGCCAGAGGTGAAAAGGACGATCAAATCAACGCGCGCATGCTCACCCGTTACTGCTCTTCCCCTTTGTTTGGCGTCAGATTGCAAAAGTTCGTGTGTTCTCCGAAAAGAATATGGCAGAGCGGCATGGTTGGGGTAGACATGCCTGCCGGTTGGGAGGTCGATGATTAGCTGACCTGCTCTTCATTTCTTTTTCCGTTGGTCCCTTCCGGCACTCTGCCCTACTGTTTCGGCTTCGGTGACCGTGAAATCTATCTGAACAAGAACAAGTGAACAACAGTGCCCCCTAAATGCTGCCCTGGCATTTCGTGGAACACCATACAAAAGTAGTACAAAGAACAAGTATTCGCGATAGGCTTGGAACGTAATTTGCTCTGTTTGGGTTCCAGGGACTGATTTGCTGTTTTCGAGCGGATGTTCTCAGTGACAAAATGCAGCATTCAGCATCAGTATTTGGAAAACATTTGGTAGGTTAAAACTGCATTTTCTGTTTGACTGTTTCGAAGCCGAAGCTCAAATTGTAGGGGTACGTGCTGAACTATTAGATGAGGTTCACACTTTTGGAAAACTTGATGCCGATGCTACATAATTTGGGGACATGCGCGTCTTCAGGGTTCAGTGGAGTTCATGTGACATCTGAATACTGTAATCAGCATGAGTTACATTACACAGACAAAACAGAATCCACCATCAACCGCAATATTTTGCAAAAGGAGGGAGTGCGTTCCTGCCAGTTGGCGCAAACCCATACATTGTCTGAACCGTACCTAATAGGATATCAAACTCACCCAACCATTCAGTCGTCGTTTGCAGTCCGTACCAGTCTACATGATCACTAATCACCGGCCATGATGCAGTGCTTAAAACTATTAGGTGACGATTTTACAAGTTGCTGAAGACAAAAAGGACCCGTTAGGTGAGCAATGAGTCAGCAAAAAAAAAAAAAAAAACGTTTGAAGAACTTTATTTGAGGCTTGAGGGGATCACCCAGCGTTTTCGAAGCTGGTAAGGTAACAGATGGTACAGAAGGATTAGGAAGAAACGGGTTTCCCTGTCAGTGTTTGTCAGTGTAAAGATTTGCTCAGAATTGCGTTGGGCTCATATGAAGTGGATCCCTGCTGTAATGACGTAGGTCCCGTTTGGTTCACAGGGACTAAAACGAAACTGATTAAAAATTTAGTTACTGTAGGGACTAAAGTGCCAAACAGCAGGACTAAAATGGACTAAAAACTTTTTAGTCCCTTTAGAGGCCCGGAGCTAAACCGGACTAAAACGAAAAGTTTCCACTCCCTGCCCCGTGTTCTTCTTCCCGAAGCATCCCGTGGTCCGAGGTGCCGCCGCCACTCCGCCCTCCGCGCGCCCCCACCCTCCGCCGCGACTCCACCCTCCGTCGCGCCCCCGCCCCGCCCTCCGCCGCGCCCCGCCCTCGCCCTCGGCCGCGACTCCGCCTCCGCCGCGACTTTGCCCTCCGTCGCGCCCCGCCCCGCCCTCCGCCGCGCCCCCACCCTCCGCCGCGACTCCGCCCTCGCCGCGCCCCCACCCTCCGCCGCGACTCCGCCCTCCGCCGCGCCCCCGCCCTCCGCCGCGCCCCGCCTCTGCCCTCCGCCGCGCCCCGTCCTCCGTCTTGACTCCGCCCTCCGTCGCGCCCCCGCCTCGCCCTCCGCCGCGAGGTTTCGCCGCCGTCGTCCGTCGTGCCCGCGCCCCGCCCTCCGCTGTTGCCGCGCCCTCGCCTCTGCCTCCGCCGCAGCCGCAAAGGTCCCCGCTCGCGCCGCGGCTCCCGCCTCCACCTTGCGCCGCAGCTTCCACCAGTGGAAGAAGGTGTACTAAAATTTAGCTTTAGTCACTTAGGGGTATTTTAGTCTTTTTCTAACTCATTTATTTAACTTTAGTCACTTTTAGTCATATGAACCAAACAGGGATGACTAAAATTTAGTCACCCCATTTTAGTCATACACTTTAGTCACTTGGAACCAAACGCAACCGTAATTAACATAATTGAAAGAGGCCCATGGACCAATATTCAGTAGGCCTAGAAGGCCCTTGCAGCCCAAAGGGCAAAGTTTCCGGTCAGTTTACGGCGCATGGCGCAGTGTTCATCCGACAGAAGCTAGTGCTGCTACGAACCCTGCCCAAGAAAAGAAGGCAACCTGCCGCCCTACGGCACTAGGGCTGCGTGGCGAGTTCTAGTTGCACTGCCATTCAGCATCTTTCAAGGTTCAGCGACTTCGCAGGCACCGTCGCTAGCTCGCCACGGTAGCGAGCATGCGGACCAGCTCGTCCAAGTCCCTTTGCGAGCTCCCGCCCTCCGCCACCGCCGCCCTCGCCTTCCGCCCGAGCTCCGCCGCGCGCTCCTCACCGGCCTCCCCTCCTCCCCCACCGCCTTCGCGATCGCCTCCGCCATCTTCCCCGCGTCCGGCACGGCGTCCGCGCCCGCCGCCACGGGCACGGCCACGCCGGCCTCCGCGAGGATCCGCGCGCCCGTGAACTGGTCGGCGCCCATGGGCCACGTCAGCACCGCCACGCCCGACGCCAAGGCCTCCAGCGCCGAGTTCCAGCCGCAGTGCGTCAGGAACCAGCCCACCGCGCGGTGGCGCAGCACCTCCGCCTGCGGGGCCCACCCGCGGATCACCATCCCCCGCCGCGAGGAGGAGGCCTCGACCTCGAAGCCCGGCGGGAGGGCGGTGCCGGCCCGCACGGCCCACACGAAGGGCGCGCCGCCGCGGGCCAGCGCGGCCGCCACGCAGGACGCCTGCGCGGGGGACATCGCGTGCTGCGTCCCGAAGCTCACGTACACGGCGCTGCCGTCCGCGAACGCGTCCAGCCACGCGGCCACGTCAGCCGCTGCCACCGCGGGCTCCCCGCCGCGGGCGGAAGAGCAGGGCCGACCCACCGTGGCGGCGTCGGCGAGCGGGCCCACCGCGAGCACGCGCTTGGACATGAGGTCGGGGAGCGGGTTCCCCACGTAGGCGGCCTCGAGCGCGGCGAACGTGTTGACGACGAAGCACGTGGACTCGATGTTCCAGAGGAAGATCTGGCGGATCGCCTCGGACACCTCGTCGCCGGGCACGTGCTGCCGGAACAGCCACGAGAGGTGGGCCCACTGGAAGCTGGGCGAGCCGGGAACGTCCGCGAACGTGACCACCTCCTCCTGGTCCTCGTCGTCGTTGGAGGTGGGAGCGATGGGAAGGCGGCGCCAGAGGGATTGCGACGTGGCGAGGTGGAACGCGCAGGAGGGCGAGAAGGTGAGGTGCGGCACGCCGAGCTCGGCGGCGAGCGGCCGCGTCCAGCCCGTGAATAAGTCTGACACCACCGCCGTGACGCGGCGGTTCTGGGCCTGGACTTTCTCGCACCAGGCCTGGAGCGGCGCGCGGAGCAAAGCGAGGGACGCCATGAACGGGCGGAACAGGCTGCGCGGGAGGTCCTTGGTGTTCTCGCCGCGGAAACCCTCCGGGAGCAGCGGCGCCGGCGTCGGGAACGGCAGCGTGACGGCGGCGACGGACGGGGCCAGCGGCGCGACGAGCGGGGCGTTGCCGGGCGTGACGGCGACGGTGACGGCGAGCCCGCGCGCGGCGAGCAGCGACGCCAGGTCCAGCAGCGGGAGCATGTGTCCCTGCGCCGGGTACGGCACCAGGAGGACGTGGGCCTTTGCTCCATCACCGTTTCCCTTGCTGCCCGCGTTGCAGATCTGCGGTGGCGCGTCGCCGTCCATGGGCGTCGACGAGCCGCTGACGACGACCGACACTTGGGCGATTTTGCTGTGAAACAACCTGACGAGCACGCTACACTGGCTAAATAGACTAATGAGGCTGCTACAAACACGGGGTCGCTACTTACCGCAGCGCATCATATCTCATGGAGATCGTGACATTTCCACTGACACTACTGGCGAGAGATACCATGACCGAGTAAGATATATGCGGTTGCTACGTTACTGGCTACTTGTAGATCTCAAATGATTTCCAACGTAAGCAAATTGACCCTGTTCCGCGATAGAAAATGAAGATTACACGTCCTTCGCTGCCTCGCTGGCTTATTTTTTAAAAATTTTTTTGACCCTTCCTCAACTAATAAATGGCATCTCAAAAGCTATATTTCCATAATCTGATCTATATCAATCATGCCAGTTTGGTGTGACACATGTATGATCACGTCAAACTAACTAGCATAGACTTGATTCGTTGGTGACCTTTACATGATCATATACATATGTAACACCAAACTAATTGACATGATTAAAACGTGTCAAATTATGAAATATTATCTTTAAGGCATTATATGTAAAATATCAAATTAGAAATGGTCAAGATAGAAAAAAGAATTCCCTTAGCTGTTGGGTCGTGAACGTTTTCTTCTACAGATGGAGGTGGGAGGCCGAAAAGACACTGACCTAATGAGGTGATTGGTGAAACTTGGTCAACTGATCCGGACTTGTTACTAACTTTCCTGTATCGAAAACATGCTTTATTCTTGTTTTCCACACAACGACCGTGAATAGTATTGGTGCTAGTGCTGAAGCCAAAATTAAAAACCCCATGTTGCTTCAGTCCAAAATTATATTGTTTCCAAGTAAAATTCAGTCAAATATGTTTTAAATCTCTTGAGACGACATCTAGTTTTTTCAAGTGGAGCCATGTGACACGCAGATTTGGTGAGCATAGGCTCACGTACATACGCCACCTGTCAAAATTATTTGATTCATTTGACCATTGTTCCAAATTGTCCTTATATGTTTGAATTCTCCGCTCCTCCATGGTGACACTAGTAGTTGAACCTATAACTGCTGCCCATTATATATTTTTCTCCTACTAATTGATGCGATGACAATGGCCGCCGTTCATTTTCATGGAGTTTGGGATGTAGTTGGCGCCTAGTGTTTATTCTCATAGTAATAAGAGATCAAACCACATAAACAAATTCAAGAATAATATCCTGGATCTGATCACTTTTCTTTGGCAAAATTGTTTGTAACACACTAAGAAAATGTGGCTTTATCTCCAACACATCAATAAAGTCGTATTTGTCTCCAACACACTACGATTTTGTGATTTTTTTTGTTTAAGACACATTATGACTATTTAACAATTGATGTTATCTTTTTTTATCTCAATACTTATAGTATATTAGGACTTGAAACTTGACACAAATATACATTGTCCTATTATCTATCAATAAGAAATAGTGCTAGATTTTATTTTATTATTTCCATGATTTGCTGGACAAATTGAATATTAAAACAATGAGTATGAAAGACAAACATCTGAAACAAATTTAGCTCTACTTTTTAATGACAGATAAAGCAAAATTGTATATTTATGTCAAGTTTCAAGTCCTAATGTATTATGAGTATTGTTATAAGAAAGTTGAAAACAATTGTTAAATGGCCATAATGTGTCCTAGATAAGAAATCACAAAATTATAGTATGTTGTGGACGAATTCAACTTTGTTGATATGCCAGAGACAAATCCATATTTTCTCAGTATGTTATAAACATTTTTGCTCTTTTCATTTTACATGTATCATGCGGTTAGAACATATTGTCAAATTAACAAGAAATCACACAACGGAAACACACTCAAGGACATAATTCTAGATCACATCACCATTTTTTAGATAGCGTCATCACATCTCTTGTATATTATGTGTTGGTGTATATACATATTAAATAAATAATTTATGGGGGCATGTGCACCCCCTATCTTAACACATCATATAACCTAGGGCTATTGTTGAAAAAATATTAAAGGATTTGTCGATCAAAATTCTTTGTGCATGTAGAATTGATATTTATCATGTGCCTTCTTTTCTTTTGTCCTTTTCTAATTAAACTATCATCTGTTGATCATAATACTTTTATTAAGGACATCAACCTCTTGTGAAATATCTCCCACGAGACACACATGTTGCTGACCGTTGAGACGCACATTGACGAGTGCGTTCGGTAAACAACTTAGCATTGCTGTCGGCAATCGCCAACTCAAGATTCGAGATAACCACAAGTCTACTACACTGCTGCTTTATAGTGGAATTTCCACGGCATGTGACAACCAGTGCAATCTCTCGCTGGTTCCGGTCCACGAGGAGGCCGCCGGTAGTTGTGAACTATGCTTGTCTAAAAAAAAGAGAAGTTGTGAACTAAGCTGCGCCGCCGGAGGATCTGGCCCTCTCGGGTTTTTGCCTGCCGGTATGGATCGTGTGTGTCAGACAACTTGACGGTCTCGACAGTTGGGCTCACATTTTTGTGGAAGGCGAACTTGTCTAGTGGCAGGAAAAGGCGCAAAGTGAGAGTATCTTCGGCGAGTGATGTAGTTCAAGCTTACGCCTCCGATTTACTGCTCAGAGCAACGAGTTGTTGGTAGCAGCAGCGTTGGGCTCGCAGTTGATTGAGCTCGCCTCTGCTTCATGGCCTCTGCATGTGTTTGGAGGTTGGGCTGGTTTCTACTGGTTTGGATTTTATTAATAATCGATTTTTTTAATTATTTAATATAAATAACCGTCCATTGTAAAATTGTAAAAATAGTCGCTCTGTCGCTCGTTTATTGGGCGACAGGAACATATCGCCCAACCAAAGAGCGACAAGTGACACCAATGGGATCCGTCGTCCAACCAGTACGCGACAGCAACCTATCGCCCACTGGTTGGGCGACAAGATCGATTGTCTATTTTTTTCTTTTTTTCTGCCTTAACTCTTAAGCCTCTCTAACGCTCGATTAAAAATACTTTGGCAGCTCAAAAATTAATTTCGATTTTTTCTTGTGATAAAGTATACACTGGAGCATCCGTTTTAGCTTTGAAAAGTCTCAAATATGATGACAATTTTAAAATAAAATTTCCTAAATTAGGGTAGTTGTTAAGAAATAATGATTTTTTAAGTCATCCAAACCTTCTTAAAAAATTATGAAAAAATGATCTAAATTCATTGGATCTACAGTAGTATCAACATCTATTTTTGTTAGGATTAGGTTGTGTTTTGTAATTGCGAGTTGTTTAAATAGTGTTTAAATTTGAATTTAAATTCAACTTTTATTGACCATATTTCGAAAAGTAACTCCTTTAAGCGTTATCATATTAATCATTACCAAATAAGATCTTATGAGGAGTTAAAGTTTAAAATATGGTCAATTAAAGTTGAATTTAAATTCAAATTTGAACACTATTTAAACAACTCGCAATTACGAAACACAACCCAATCCTAACAAAAATAGATGTTGATGCTACTATAGATCTAATGAATTTAGATCATTTTTTCATAATTTTGGAAGAAGGTTTGGATGACTTAAAAAATTCATTATTTCTTAACAACTACCATAATTTAGGAATTTTTATTTTAAAATGGTCATCATATTTGAGACTTTTCAAAGCTAAAACGGGTGCACCAGTGTATACTCTATGACAAAAAAATCGAAATTAATTTTTGAGCTACCAAAGTATTTTTAATCGAACGTTAGAGAGGCTTAAGAGTTAAGGCAGAAAAAACGAAAAAAATTGGACAATCGATCGTGTCGCCCAACCAGCGGACGATAGACGATAGGTTGCTGTCGCCACAGGTTAGACGACGGGTCCCACTATTTTTACAATTTTACAGATTGAGCAGTTATTTATATTAAATAATTTAAAAATCAATTATTAATAAAAAAATCCCT
>JAUNZO010003871.1:0-39963 GCA_031894775.1 Chloris gayana | reverse complement strand
GCACTACACCACGGTTCGGTATAACCATCTCATCATTAGTCGCTAAAGGCCGCTTTAACGACTTACCATAGGTCGGTAAATGTCTTTACCGACTTATGCAATCAGTCGTTGTAAGTGGCGTCGGTAAAGGTTTTACCGTCCGACATCTTTTTACCAACCGATGATCGGTTGCTATTTCAAAAGAATTACCGACACATTTTCAGTCGCTTTATCTGTAAATTACCGACTCATGGTTCGATAGTATTGATTAATTACCGACCCATTGTCTCGTTGCCATATATTCAAATAAATTAACTATATAGACAATTAGCACTAATCCATAATTAATTATCAATCCGTAACAAAGTAGCAGTTGTATGTACTCTTGTGTTGGTAGAATCAACCAATGTCTCCTATGAAGCAGTCAAATAAATTAACAAGTATATATGCTCACAATTTCCATTGATCCACAATTAACAATCAATCAAACACTTCCAAGATCGAAGACAACACATATGATGCGACAAACTTGCAATAGCGATAGGTGAAACTTATAATATGAGACAATTTATCATCATATTTGGTCAAAAGACCACAAAATACATGTAGCTGGTCAGCAGATTACAATGTTGGGAAACATATTACAAAAGCACAACACTACAGCTCTATCATCATGTTTGTCTTGCACACCGTTTGCAACCTCAAAAGAAATAGCCACCCACAACAAGTATAAGAAACTAAAAGAAACATGCATGTCCACAACTAGTCTAGTTTATCAAGAGCTGCATGTAGTCTCGCTTGTCATGTAAACCAACTCACAAATGGTCACTTATCAGTCAATATTAGCCTTCAATGGTGAGCATCTCCTAGACAAAAAGTAGGAAGGTTGTCAAGTTGATTGGCTTGTGGATGCAACATAAGGACAAAAAAATTACTTGACTATGATGAGTATATGCAACAGAAATAACAATGTGAAATACCTGATACATGTGGGTTTGATGCCTTGCCACTCATCTTCAGCTATCAAAAATTAAGATTAAGATGCATTACATATCAACCATGAGCCATATGAATAATAGCATAAACACGTTCAGGTTTAGGTTGTTACTTTCTTATATGGCCATGCAATGGACATGTTGTGAGCATCAGCCATAGTTTCCATATCACCACAAGGACGAGGAAGCACTTCATTTCTTTTCAGAACACAAGTGACAACAACTTCACAAAATTGCCTTCCAAGTTGCTGACCTCCAAGTATAGTGCTTGGTTTAGTTGAAATAATTGTTCCTTTTGCAACTGGTTGATTGGACCTCAATAAAGCATATAATATGACATCTTTTCCAATCTGAGACAAGTGATTAATGAGAATTGAATTCATGTATTGGAGGATTATGAAATGTTAGAAGGAAGAGAGTATTACAAGAGCGTCATGTGCAGAGTGATGGGCATCATTAGTCTTTGTAATGTGAACTGCGGGTCTTTGGGAGGATGCACCAAGCGCTCGGTCAGAGATGTTTTGGTCATCCTCGTCATAGCATTCTTCCTCATCCTCGCTTTGAGATTCAACATCACCAGTGGTATCCAAGTTTATGTTCTACATAAAACAGTTTGTAATTCATGAGACAAATCAGTAGATTATCATTGTTTTGTACATGTACTACACAATATTATTACCAGATGTTGACGAGAAGTAGAACCATTGTGCGACATGGGCTCTACACTTGCCCTGTCATGTTGTGCCCTTTCTTCCATTTGGGCTTGCAGCTGAAGTACACGTTCTTGTAGGGCCACTTTCTCACTTTCAGCCTTCATACGGGCAAATATTTCCATTTGAAGCCTTGTCGGTGTATAACACTTCAACCCCGGGGTGCCAATATCTTGAGGAGTTGGGCCTAAACCCATAACACGCACATATCCTCTTGGCTCTTTCTCTCCACAAACAAAGGCAAATGCATCACCTTGTTGAATTGTTCGATTCTTTAACTCCGGTTGAGCTTCAATGATTTCTTTAAGTTCATTCTAAAAATCAAAACAAGCAGCATATGTCATCAAAAAGATTTCTTATAGTATGGATATTGCAACTATCACTAGGCCATGAAAGACTTACAATTATTGGTTCTGCCTCCTTTGTAGGAATTCCATTTTTCCTAGTATGTGTTTTGATAAAATTTTCATCTCTTCGAGGTGGGCGTCCTAGTTTCACAGCCTATAGCATTTTCATATCAGTAGTGAACACTATAATTATGTGTGGAATTACTAAACCAAATTGAACATTACCAAGTCATACTCCGAACATGCATAGCTGATACTACCCGATGTATGATGCAATTCCAACTTAGCCCGATTTGCTTTTGCTATTTGGGACCGAGCCTAACACAGAATTAACTTGTATAAGCTTTGCATGTATTAACATTTTACAAAATAACACTTCATATTACCTGAGATTCAGTAGACTTCCAATAGTTAAAAAGGAATTTCCAATCATCATCATTAACCCTTTTATCTGGACATATGCCATTCTCCTCTATATTCATCCCAGGATCAAAATACAACCCCTTTATAGTTGCCTTGAACTCTTTCCATTTCCTACCAGCAGTACGCATGACCCAGTTCAAGGCAACATCATCAATATCATAATATACCTATTGTACAGATGAAAAGAAAAAATTAGTCCAACAGTATTCGGATCATAAAACTGCAGAATTGCAGGACATCCATACCTTCAAGTCAGTCCACAACTCAAATTTCTTCTCAGCATCAACTAGCCTCCAATCCACACTAGCAAGTGATAGTTTTTTTCTAACTTGACACCCAATAACACTAGAAAGTTGCCTAGAATTTTTACCAATAGGCTGACCATGATCATTGAGTAATATGTTAATTTTAGGCATGTCGGGTGTCCTCGAGAATATATCATCCTTCTTAGTTACGCCCCTTCCTTTTCTTATCTTTTGAGTGTCGTTGCTTAGGTCACCATTGTGTTGATCTATATAAGGGGTTAAGAAAGTCGGTTAGAATTTTTATCAAGATTATAAGCACACATATTACTATGGTACCTTCATTGTTACTTAGGAATCCTCCAAGTGGCTGTAGTTCAGCAAAATATATCAAGAATTTCAGATTGGCATTCTGTTTGTACACACATATCAGAATTTATTCAGTCCACTATTCATATATATTGACAAAATGATTTTTTTCTTCCACAACAGGGTGACCTCCCTAGAATTTCATTACTTGCCATAATGAAACCACACAAGCATGCAGCCTTGGCTGTTCAACATCTTAACCTACAAGCATGCCTGTCAATTAGCAGGGACAAGGTGGGCCACGACACAGGCCCCCCAAAAATCTGGGGCCCCGATTCTGAGGGATCAAGCTATTAATTTACAGATGCAAATAACGTTTAGCAGCAAAGCACAATACAGCAGCAAAGCGCAACATCTAGCCGCTGGGTGTGAGTGGATCATATTCCCTGCCGCAGCGACACGGCAGCTAGTTCGTCATTTCTATGTCATTCTGCAGAGATTGCCACACAAGCTGATTGCTAAATTTTACTTCCTTCATGGGGCGCTAGACAACAAACATATGATTCTTTTACTTTATTAATTGCATTTGTACTTGAAATTAGAAACATATGATCCTGGTTTTGAAAAGCACAACTGAATCTAAAAAAAGTGCCTGGTGATATATTTGTTATGAAACATTGCTGCCTTGCCGAGGGTGCTAGATAAAAAAATGAGCAAATGTTCTTTACACTGGATTAAGCATAATAAAGGTAAAATGACCGAACTTCAGCACTGCCAACCATTACATCAGCTATCAAAATAAGAGTCATGATTGTAATAGGGCTACTTTAGACTAGTACTAAGTGATGCAAACATTTTAGTGCAACAATAATCTATAGTAACTATAAAGTTGTATGATAAACATGTATTAAAAATGTATATTAATTAATTAAAATTATATTACACTGATATATATATATATTTAAAATTTTAAGGGCCCCTTCATATGTTTGGCACCTGGGCCTCAAATTTTAGACACGGCCCTGCCTACAAGCAACTAGGAAATAAATCTGAATATACTGTATGTGTGCTAGTCCAGCAAAAGTGCAGAACATTCTTCATATGTTTGGCACCTGGGCCTCAAATTTCTAGACACGGCCCTGCCTACAAGCAACTAGGAAATAAATCTGAATATACTGTATGTGTGCCAGTCCAGCAAAAGTGCAGAACATTATTTTTCTTCGTTTGCTATTACAGGATTTAGGGCCCACAAATTGTATTTATTAACAAAAGGATGTGGAGATTCAGAAGACAACTCACAGTTGGAATGGAGACTAAATCTTGCAGAAAGAATACGGGACCAAGAAGACCTAGCCCTGGCCGTGGGTGTCAAATCCTGATCTTGTTGCGGATGATGGAACTGATTTCCCAGCCTGCAAGCGGCGTTCGTGCAGACTGTCCTTGGTAGGGTGATGCCCAGGGGCAGGGGAGGCAAGCAGTGAACTGATTTGGAGGGGATTGGGCGGACTGGGATCCAGGTGGTGGCGCAATCTGGTGGGGGAGTAGTTGCAGGAACGATGCGGTGTAGTGGGAGGCGCAATCTGGAGGGGATTGAGTGGGAGGAAGGCGGCGGCGCAGTGGGAACTGGTATTAGCACCGTCTTGGAGCTGGATGCGACGGGAAGGAGTGGGAGGAAGGCGGCGGCGTGTCCGGAGCTGGTCAGATGCGTTTGTGGATTGGCGTTGACGCGAGTGCGAATATTTTGTGGGAGACAGGCAGCGGCAATTGGAAAATTTGACGCAGTGCTTTGGAGGGTAGGCAAGTGCGAATGGTAGCGGAGGCGAGCGGGAATGGCTTCGGAGGTGAGCGGGAATGGCGCGAGGCGCGGGAGGTGGGCGGCGACCAGAAAATTTTGGCGCGGCAAAGGGAAAAATATTTAGGGTTTAGCGCTCCCTCCGCTTATTTTAGTCGGTCATACTTTTCCCGTCTGATCGTGGGATGATAGGTGCAACATTTACCGACCCACGGTTGCACGTTACATGTTGAATTTTTTACCGACCTATGGTCTATTGGTAAATATAGAATTACCGACCCATGATGTGTCGTCCGCATTTACCAACTCACAGTTGGTAGCTATTATAAGTCGGTAAAAATATACCTTGGTGTAGTGAAGTTTCATGACAAGTTGTCAACCAGAACCTCGTGAACTAAAACGTTGGATCTCTGGATACCATGCAACATGCATGCTGCATCTTTTACCAATCCTCTGATCGCGAAGGATACTTATATAATCAATACGTATATTACATTTATACTGTAGAAAAAGCTCAATGCAATACACCACGAGTTCAAATTAGAGTTCATGTTCAAATTCCGGATGTTATATAGGCGAGGCATCAAGGTTTCTGCAGACATGTGTCTTAGACATGCATGTCCGCGAAGAATAAATTGCTAGTGTTAGGACGCACTAATTATCTCAGTTAGTATAATATGCTTCATGTCCTAATGCCAATAATTTAGTGGAAGCACGAAGACTGTAGATGACCAGGCTTAATTAGGCAAGATGGACACAGCGGAGTTGTGCGCTGCACACTAGAGGTCGCACGAGCTTTCACACGCACGCATGTCTAAAGCCGCTGGCGCTTTAGTTTAGCTTAATTAAACTACTCCCCGCTCAAGGTCGCCACCCGCACTAGGGACGGCACAGGCAATTAGGCGCGCCGTCGTAGCTCAGCGACGTGGAGGAAGAAAGAGGAAGGCCATTAGGAGGAGGAGGAGGAGGATTCGGTTAGGGGCCCTTGTACCTATCAAGGGGCGCGCTTAGTTAACCTCCTCCAAGGCGACGGGTTTAACTTAATTATTCGCCACCAGCGTCAAATCGTGCCCGCGCTGACGCTTGCCGCTTTGGTTTGTCTTCCGTCGCCGCAGCTGCTTTCGCGTGTTGCCGCGTGACGATCGTGGTGCTGGTCGACCTCCCAGGTGGGGGCAGGTGTCGAGCCAGGAGGAAGCTCTCCGATATGCTTGCCGGCTCTTTTTTTTTTTCTTCCTTTTTCTCTCCTTCGAACGAGCGAGGAGCTCCACGGCAAGCTGCGGTGCAGTCGTGTGGGTCGGCAGAGCATCAGCACCCGGCCAGCAAGAAGGCCTGAGCACTGCAGTACACGGTTTGGAATTGTTCAGCATCGGAATTGCACGGTAATTACTACAAATTCAAGCAGAGCGATTTAGTAGAAAGTCCGAATCTAAAGGGAAGGGACAAGGAAATTGCTCGTGCCAATCTATCTTTGTTGCACCGCGGAGAGAGAAGGAAAATAAGAAGAAAAGTTTTCATTGGGCTATAATCGCTGTATGGGCTATGCTTGCATGGTTCTTGGTTTAGGCTAACATTGGGCTCCCATGGGTATGTCATAGGCCTACAGTGGCTCGTAGTATGAGTATTTCTTGTTCGGACTAGACAGAAAATCAAGCCACACCTTTGATGATGCTCTGCTGAGCAAGCTCCGCTTCAGGCTTCAGCATCGGATCCGAAAACTAGTTTTTTCGAAACATGAATCCGAAAACTAGTGAAACTACACTACTCGTAGTCTGTACTAGCAGTATTAGATGTCCTCATTTTAGTTATTCGTGTGTTCGTTTCAGTCTATACTGATGTTCAGAGGTTGGTACTCACATCATACATTCGTGTTCATTACCCGAGAATGGACCTCGCCAATTGCTCAATATTGCTGCAAAACACACAAGTCAATTGTCTACAGCCACATCCATCCCGTGTTTGCTTGAGTACGAGGTTTTCCATGTCAACTCTCATTCAATATTGCTTCGAAGTGACCTTCACAGAATCTTAAAGACACATCTTATCATGGTATTAACAATTATATATGCAAACTTCCCTCATGGCTGACAGCTTTAAAGAACAATGAAAAGCAGCAAGCTCGTTATGATCACATAGGCCTTTGTATGACCAAGCATGAACTTGCGGCCCTCAATACCCAAGATGATAGCATGAGTCAAGATACAAAAAATTAGGGCATAAAAGCAGTCAATCTAAGACATCCCTAAAGATCCCAACTTTCTCACTCTTGCTGATTCGTAACTTTATTAGGTAACTGGACCACGCCATTTCTATGTTCAGTAAGGCAGAAGTAGCACAGAGGAAAACCCAGGAGTCTAGTGTCAGCATCATATTCCAAGGCATATCACAGAGAAACATTGAAGAGAAGGCATCAGCTTAAGAAAATAACATCGTAAAAGACATCCCAGCTAAAAGGATGCAAGTTCAGGTCATAGGAATATGACTGATTGTGTTTCCTTTCTTACTTCCAATACAATCAATCGGACATTTAATGGAATATCACCCATATAAAAACCTTTGATTCTCCCAGAAAGAGAACTATTAACATGAACCAAATCAAGTCCAAAACGTTGTCAAAATAGGGTAAGTCAAGGTATGAAATTCTCTAAATAACCTTGAAACGAGCATTTACTCATGTTTTTCAATGTTTCTAAATAACCTTGAAATGAGCATTTACTCATGTTTTTCAATGTTTCACTAAACACGACATATAAAAACCTAAGATCCTATAGTTATATGATAACAGCTACATATACTTTATGCTGACCTTCACTCTAATGAGTTGGGATAAAAACAAAAGAACATCATTCCTTCCACATTAAATATATATTGCTTCTCTACTAAGATAAAGAGAACCTTTGATCAGACGAATGGAGCAAACTCAGTGAGATAGGCATACTGACTATGAGATCTCACTAGTCACTCACAGTGTATCTCAAACCATCACTGAATTTTACCATGTAACTTGATTTGGAGTTTTGGACAACATATAGTTAGGTTTGAAGCCAAATTGCATTGACTATACACCTAAATAATCTTAGAGGTTGAAATTCACCATATATTGGTAAGAGATGGATCATTACATTGTTTGCATTTTGCAGTAGCATGGCTGTTTTTGAATTGTCATCTTCCAAAGGCTACATTAAAAAATATTCTTATCCTAAGAAAAATCAATCTGATTTTATTGCTATTCTGTCAGTCAATTTTAGTCAATTATTGCAACACAAATAGCAATAACTGGCACTAATGTCCATGCCTAATTGTGAATTGCCAAAATATGCAGTCTGAAACGTAACAAAGAGGAGCACTGGATCCAGCATTTAATAATTAAAATTAATCACATAAAACACAACAGAATGGTTAGTCCTTGGTGATCGGGAGTGGGTCCTGAGGTTGTTAGTCCTGCAGCGCTGTCATAAAATCTGCCCTAGCCTCACAATCATTACCTTGAGACAGTTGGAGAGCTTCAAGTGTGGTAAGGTCAATTGCCAATCAAGCTATAAGTGCATTACATTTTCGTGGTGACAACTTGATGTCTCAAAATTGCTTTACCAGATGAAATTATAATAGTCAGCGCTTAACTCAAATTCTTTGGAAGTAATAATAACAATTCCCTAACCTTCTCAACAAAGAAATTGGAGCTCATCTGAGCCATTTAATCAAGAAAACTACAAACTGCCTAAAAGATGTAGTTTATTATAATTCATACGAATTGGCACACCATGAATAAACAATACCAGAGCAGTTTTGCAAGAGGCATAAAAAAGTAAATCAATGATCTAAACTACAGGTAATGACAGCAAGTTACAACCAGATACTATCAGGTATCAGCCAAACTTTTCCCTGGATATTCAACAAACTTCAGTGCAACAATATATACTATACAGCTTCCCTCCGAATTTTAGACTACAGATACAATACTGTGTAGCAACTACTATGTGTAGAACTTGTCCCTGTGTCCTTAAGACAACATAAAGTCTCTTTCTCTCGAGCAAAAAGCAAAACCCGCAAAACGATCTCTTCATCTACCTCTATGCTCTTTAATACAACTGAGTCCTTTGATATTAAAAAGACCTATTCAAAACAAAACCAATTCATACAACTCTGCAAGGCCACTAGAGAGGAGCTTCACTGTTACCGTTTGATTCAGGCAGCAACGGCGCGCCCTGCTTTCCAGGTCTCGTACTCAGGATCATCGGTGGGTAGCTCGAAGCGACAGAGTGGGCACGAGTTGCGCACCTGGAGCCACGGCAGGATGCACTCGTCATGGTACAGGTGCGAGCACGGAAGCCACTTCACGTGTTGCCCAGCAGCTACTCCGTCCCTGCATACCGCGCACTCCTCCCCTCCCTTCTCCGCCGGCAGCAACAACAGCGGAATGGAGCGCCTCGATGGCCGATCTGGCAGCCGGCGGCTTGCTCTTCAGGAACAGCCCCTCCCCGCCAGCGACGAGCACCTCGTACGCCTCGCGGTCAGAGGTGTACACGAACCCCTCATCGGCGTCCGAAGCGGCGGCCGGCGGCGGCACGTCGGCGAGCATCTCCCACTCGGGCTCCGCTGCCTCCCCTCCGGCCCCGGACGTGGACGCTGACGGAACCTCCTCCCACTCGAACTCGTACCCCGAGGCGGTGGATACGAGCGGCAGATCTGGCTCGGCCTCCTCCAATTCCAGGCAGTCCCAGTGGATCGAGGCGTCCCCGTCGTCGGCGAACTCCTCGGTGAACCCGAGATCTTCGGTCCGCGGGGCGAATAGGGCGTCGCAGAGGAGGTCGATCTCGACGGAGCGGAACAGGCTGCGGACGCGGTCAGCCATCGCGGCCGCCGCCGAGGCAGAGGAGGCGGACGGATCTGGACGGAAGACGGGGACGAAGGCGTCGTCAGAGGAATAGGACGCGGAGGAGGAGGAGGCCTCCAGGTTTTGGCGGATCTCGTCGGCGGCGAGGCGGTGGTGGATGGATGAGGAAGCCATGGTCGTGGATCGCGACGCGAGAGGGGACGAAAAAGATCGCGCCCTGGGGCAGCGTTTCGGGAACTCGTTTCTATTGTAGCGTGGCCTTGCGTTTCTTCCGCGCTTTCGTGGTAGAAGATGTTGGTTGCTGGTGGGTAAATGACATGTGGGGTCCAATACGTATCGGGCCTGGTGGACAGCGAGTACAAATAGAGTCCGTGTATCGAGTGGCTCAGTGACACGTGCGCTGAAGGCTGTCGATAAGCCAGGGGCGGTGGTCGGTGTGTCTCATCTCATGGCAGGTGGGGTACGCAGCTGTGGGTCTCGGATGTCAGTTCCGGTGGGTACATGTGAGAAAGGCAGCTTTTCTGGTCGTAGGGAACGGAGGAAAGGCTTGTCAGCACGACATCTAGTTCTCTAGACGTTCCACTGACAGGTGGGCTTGATGTTTATTTCCGTTGATGTCTTTTTTTTTTTGTATTCTTATTTCCGTTGATGTCAATGACTGATGAACCGGTGTCGGGGCCCTTTGCTCACTTGAGTGATGGGTGGTGCGGTGTGAACGGAGCAAAGGTAGCCGGTTGCTTGTACTGCGGGAACGACAGTCTGGACAACAGCGACGCCGGGAAGCTCGCTGATGGCAGCAGCGTCACGGTACAGCAGCCGTTGACCGTCTGAATAGCCTAAATGGGCCTGGCACGGCCGAGCGGACAAGCCCAGGCCCGGATGTGTTACACCAAGGCGTTTCGTCAAAGAGTAAAGTCCTATTTTGCTCTCTTAACTATACGGGTATTGCTAGATCATTCCATAACTATAAAACCGGTCCCGGTATAATTCCAGTCTTTTGGCAATTTTAGATGGTGGTTTTGCTGACGTGGCATAGATTCCACGTCAGGTGCCACATCATTTTTTTTCTTTTTTCTTTTTTTTCTCTTCTCTTTTTTCCTCTCTCTTCTCTCTCTTCATTTTTTCGCTTCTCTTTTTTTGCCACAGGATCAGGAGGATAGCAAGAGAAGAGAGAGAGAGAGAAGATAAGAAAAAGAAAAAGAAAAATATAATGACGTGACACCTGATGTGACGGTCCATCTATGCCACGTCATGCCACGTCGGCAAAGCTGCCGTCTAAAACCGTCGAGGGACTAGAATTGCACCGGGTCAATAGTTCGAGGGTCTAGATATCCGATTTTATAGTTGAGGGGTGACCTAGCAATATTGAGGGAGCAAAATAGGACTTTACTTTTCGCCAAAATACCAAAATCATGTCAAACAAATGTAATTATAATCTAAGACGATTAAATAGCTTTTCACGTTTCAGACAACCCTGTGACAATGAAGAAAGACCAAAGCTCGCAGTGGTCGGAGCGGTCGGTGCCTCGGAGCACGGGTTTGAAGCCAAGAATAATGTGCACTTCTGCCGAAATGGCGACTTGAATAATGTGCACTTGTACCTGCTGTTGGCACGAACATTTCCAGGTTATACGGAAACCTAGCACGTGCGAAATTTGAATTCCTTTATCATGTATACGGACCTCTTACTATTTAGGAGTACTAAATAAAGTTTAATTATAAAATAAATTACATGCCCCTAGACTAATTTACGAGACGAATCTAATAAGGTTAATTAAGTCATGATTAGAAGACGAGTTACTGTAGCATCACTTTAGCAAAACATAAATTAATTAATCTCATTAGATTCATCACGAAAATTAGAGCCAATATGTCAATAGGGTTTTGTCATTAAATTGATCGAAATATTTATAAATAATAAGATTCTAACTTTGATGTGTGATCTTTAAATTTTAGAGGACGAGAAACGAACAGGACCTAGTATATGTTGGCCGGTCACATCACACGTACTCTTTTTTTTTTTTTTGAACTCACATCACACGTACTCTAGTTGACAAGGAACGGAACGAATCCACATATGCTGACGTTTTTTTCTTTTTGATAAAGCACATATGTTGACGTTAGCGAATTGTGTGAGTTGTGGTGTGGCCATATGCTCAAAGTTGGTACAGTTCAGCTGTCATACTTCATTCCCGTGGCTGGAATCTTAAGTTAACGAGTTTCCATCAGCTTCCCTGAGTTCCCTCTCTTTGCTGGCTGGGAGTGGGGAGTCTGGGACGTCAATTCTCACATTGTATTTTCACAGCAAACATGTAACCTCCGACGAAATCCCTCAATTACAAATGGGCATGGGCCTGACTTGCAAGTCCAGTAGGCCTTTACTAAAAAGGCCCAATTGATCGATCTAACAGAAAGCCTCTAGATGAACATGGATATGAACCTCCTCTCAACCCGTCAGATGATAAGCAACATGATCATTCAGTTTTCTATAAGGAGTTTGCTCGGATTATTACAGGAAGAGTCCTATATTTTTTTGTTTAGAAAATGTAAATAGTTTCCGGCCAACATTCTCTCGAGTAGTAATTGTCTGACTAAAAACTCTTCATGCCCACGGGGCCACGGAACGATGGCGGACCTAGGATTTTACCAAGGGTATGCCACGGTAAAATTTTCACATACAATTCAGGTACAACCCATATATAATATGGTAAGAAAATTTAAATTTACTAAGAAATTCGGTAAACAAGGACAAAAATTAACATATCAAGTCTTAAAAACCAAATAATTAAGTGTGAGAATTGTATATACTACATATAAAAAAGATGCAATGTCCCCATTCTGCTGCTTCATTGTTCAACTATTCTACAAATAAAAAATCAAACGAATCAACAAACCACCCTATTTATTTTTCCTACATTATCCATACAAGCTACTAGGGTTTACCAACTTTTTTATCCGTGGCTGAGCAGCAGCAACACAATCACAGGTCAGATGGGAAATTTGGTATTCGAGAATAGGAGCCCGGCCAGCAGCCGGCGTCGTCGCCAGTACCGTGTCTCGTCTCACCTTCACCTCCCTCATGATCTAGAGTGGCGTCATGTCGTCATCTTTCTACGATAGTGCGTCGTCGTCTAAACTCATGATTGTTGTCCGCGAGAGACGTACGTGAATGCAGTCCACCTTCACCTGGTTGCGATCTAATCGTCTTCCTGGAAGTTTCCCATCGTCATTTTGGGCCTCAAAACAAAATTTGAGAAAATTACTTAGTGGGCTGGGCTAATCTTAGTCTATGCCATGGCATATAGGGCCCACCCTGTGGGTCCGCCCCTGCCACGGAACCTCATGTAAATGACACAAACAATAAGCATGCAGCTGTGCAGCACGGCACACTTGGACCAAGTCATGAAGCATCGAGGGAATAGAAGTACATAGTAAGTGCCGACTTCTTTTATTTGGGGAAAAGCGTTTTAGGGCCTGCAAACTCTGACGGGGATAAAGGGCTTGGTTCAGATACGTCCTGCTTATCCTAGTCCATCAGCGGTTACGGCTTGAATAATCATCGCGTCTCGGTAATGATCCCGTTTAGCCGTCCTCTGTTCTTTGCGTCTCGGTAACAACTCCTCGGAAATGGAAACAATCTTAACGGCTTCACCAGGTCATCTCTTTATTTTAAGTTTTGATCATGACGAGAGTACGCCGACCTGGTTTCATGTTTCACTCACCTTTGAACAAACTGAAACGCTCGTTGGTTTTGAGTTGCCGAAAGGAGACTGCTGCTGAGAACATATCTGGTGCTCCCACTGGGTTAGGTGCTCCTGTGCTCCCACAGTTAATTTATATTATATAATACTTATAAAAAATTGTAACAAAAATATATATAGATAGGGGATGTTATCTTCTATCATCATATAAAAGCATAGTTGCAACACGTAATTGTGCAAGGCGCAACAAAAAAGAGAAATCAACCTTTGAACAGTAGCGGGTTGCGGGTCCAGTATGAACAGTTGCAACCCGTAATTATTGAAGCTGATTTTCTCTTTTTTGTTGTGTCTTGTACACAATTTTATTGCAGCTAAGACTTTGCACGATTGTAGATGACAACATGTACTGTACACTCATATTTTTGTTTGAATTTTTTTAAGTTATTTTTTAATTTTTATGTGTGGGAGTACGGGAGCACCTAAGATGCTTGGAGCACCTGATATGTTATCGACTGGTGCTGCCACCTAAACCCACACAGAGCTGCATCAATTGCTCCATTATTTGCATGCTCAGCTGTTACTGTGTCGTATTTAACAGCTCTGATACTTTCTGTTTTGAGGACAACAGTTTCGATCAGATGCAGGCACATGCGCCTCATGGCGTGCCAACGGCGGGAGAAAGGGAAGAAAATTTGGTGCGGCAGGGCCGCAAAAAGTCTTGTACGGCCTGAGTCTTGATTCTTGCCACGTGGATGTCGATGCCCATCCGATGCTCAGAGTCACAACAGCTCCCGCAAGCCGCAAGTCTCCCCACGACGGTGCTCGGCTTGTAGGCGACGCTCACAGCTCGTTTCAGATGCAGCTCGCTTGCCATCGGCTTAGGGAGCCAGGGAATCCTACGGCTGGCAAAGCAGCTCGAGAGGACTTGTTCCTTTCTTCCTCATGAAAACGCAGCTAGTGCTCCACACAAATCGATCCCCGAAGGATAAATCCCATTGAATAGCTATTGATGATGATCAAAATGGATTCGTTGGAGCCTCGCAAGAAAAAAAATGGATTCATTATCGGTCAAAATAAAAAATCCACCATTAAAATGGTTCTGTTGGAATCTTTAGAAGACAAATGTGACATCCCGGTGTGACGAAACCTTTGAAGCCATATATTTATAATTATCTTGTGACTATGCAGAACCCCAATATGAATTTTTCAGTCATTATTTGAATTTTAAATTAACACAAATTCTAACTGGGTTCAACTACAAGTCAAATTTTCACAACATAAGTTGGCTCCATGAAAAAATATATATTGTAGGGCATGACAAAATAAATGGAGACCAAACCCCATCAATCTTTCTACAAGGGAAAATGCCTCAATTAAATCAGAAAAGCTTAACTTTTATTTATAATAATTTTTAAAATTATATGGTAAAATTTTTGGACATAAGCTCTTCGTGCATATCAGTTTTGGAGTCCTTCTACAGGAAAACTTGGCATAAAGTTTGGGGCTTTGGAAATATTGTTTTTAGATTTTTCATTTGAGAGTCCTTCCGCTGAACTATGTCGTTGTTTTAAAACTTGTTGTTTTCATTGTTACCAAACTCCGATGTATCTTAATTTGAATTTATGTAAAAGACTTGTATCCTATATATTCTCTATTTGTACACTATATTCCTTGTGCTATGTTGTATTATCGGACATCACAGACACGTGGTGTTAGCCAAAAGATTCGACGATGGGATCGTATCCTGGTGAGGCGGTTCTGTCATAACAAGTATATGATCAATTCGATTAATTTCATAGATAATATCACAAATTTTACAATTTTGCTTGAACAATGTTCTTTGGATGTTTTAGGGTCGGCTGCACAATCCTCGATGTGCATCATCATTAGTAGTGTGATGTATGGCAGTAGCGGCATGATTTTTTTTTACTGAGATGTCCTCCGTAGGGCACCAGATGAGACTTGGTTACTAGATGTTTTGTCTTTTTTTTTTCTCCGGCGCCTTACGTAATGGCTACGAAGAGCCGTGGGTTGTGGCCTACGAGCCAAGCGCTGCTGCGTACAGACTTGCGGGAGCAGCTGTGGCTCCGAGCGTCCGATGTGCACAGGCATCCGCGTGGCAAGGATCCAGACCCAGGCCGCACAGCGCACATTTGCGGCCCTGCCGCACTAAAATTTTTTCCGGAGAAAGGGCGTCAGTTATTAGGGCATCAGACGCCGGTTTTCCTCACAAACGTTACTACAACCGTTTCTATCTGCCCTTGCTAGTCAACCTGTTACCAATGCTGAGACTGCCTAGTTGAAACTGTATCGTGCATCTTCTTTCAAAATTATTAAAAAAGAAGAAGAAGAAGAAGAGAGAGGCGTATTTTCCATGTAGGTTGCATAGATCAACCATAGCATTGCTGCAGGATCCTGAAGTCACGCTCTTTTCGCAAAGCTTGGTTCAGTTCATCAGTTACGTTGCCGTCCTGAACCCCCCTTTCTCTTTTGAAGACCGGCTTCCTCTTTTTCCCTCCCTCAGATGCCTCAGTGAACAAAGGCAAAAGGGGAAGAACAACACAACCGAAAGGTGCTCGGTTAAAGAAGAGAATGCCATGATTTGTTTTTCGCGAAAAAAAGAGAGAAGAATGCCATGATTTGTGCAGGCAGTAACTTGCAAGTCACTTCCTGGCTTCCTCTTTCCTGCAAAGGCAATGTGCAACTGCAGAGCAATTTTTTCATCCCAAGCCGGGATGTAACTGCGGTAGGTCTCAGTTACCGTGTTGTCCAAATGGATTTCAAATTACAGTCGGCGTAGCAACCGTGTTTGGAACGCGTTAAACTATTCCTTGGAGTGGTTTGGTTTCGTTCGCTTTACTGACCAAAAGATTATATTCGGGGGCCGCAAACCCCGAGGCTAATTATAGTTTAGTTTAGACAAGGAGAGACCAGAGCGGTTAAGGGAGTCAGAACGAAGAGCATCTCATAACATGTACTACGACGAGGTGAGGGCTGCTTATATGTAAAAAATCGGACTATTTTTTGGCACTAGATGATGCATGTACAATTGAGGTGCTTATAATAAGAGTGCCAAGTAAGAAAAAAAGGGGGTTATTTTTTACACTAGGCGCTTATATGTACGAGGGAAATAATGCTTAAGTTTACAACATGGTGCTTAAGGTGTTCAGAAAGATAGTTAGACCTATTTAAACATCCTTTTAATTACATTGTATGAAAAAGCTTTTCTACGGTGCTATTTTTTTTGTCCTTGTAAGCATTTCTACTAAACACTTTGCATTGTACAATTGTGGTGCTTATAAGAGTGACTAAATTTTCACCAGGGCATAATGTGTGTGACAAGTTGGTTAGACCTATTTAAACATCCAATGTAGAAGTGATTTGTCCTAGGTGCTAACAATTTCTCTCTTTAAACAACTTAAACTACATTTCCTAAGCACTTGGAGATAGGGAAGAAGACCTATTTGTTTTGCACTGTTTTTTGCACAGGTTTTCATTTTATTAGCAATGAATGGTGCTTTAGAATTTCTCTAGAAAGAATTTTTTCTTCACCGTCAAACACAGCCCAGGAAGAAGAAAACCATGTCCTTCAATGGAACTGAGTCTGCAATTGATCAGTAGTATAATAGTTTCCTTGAACTACTGGTATACTAACAGTCAACTAGTGATGAGCGCGTACCCACAATTTGTAATTGGAATTTGCAGAGGGACAGATTAAACAACGCCTGTGATAGTCGGCACTGTCAGTCAGGATGCCATGAGATTTAGTTACTGTCAGATGCCAGAGTAGATGGCAGCAGTGAAATGCAACAAGTAATGTCAGCTACTGCAAGGCACCAGTAAATGTTTTTATAGGATGGCTTGCTGTTTGTATAATAATTGAGAAAGATAATTCTACCACGTCAAACCTAGCCAATCAAACATAAGGATATGTTAACTGCGAGACTAAAAAGCTGCCGCGATCAATACGGAACAGTTGCATAAATTCAAGAACACCAACTCTCCCTCCCTCCCTCTCTCTCTCTCTCTCTCTCCATGGAATCATTTGCTTGGGCCTCGGTCTCTCAGACCGCGGGGCTAGCCGGCGGCAATGCTGTGTCCGACGCGAGAGGCAGGGTTCTCTTGCCGCCGATGCACGGGTTCCATCTCCCACCACCGGCTGGTATCCACCACGAGAACTTCCCGGTGAACTCCGGCCTCGTCGATCGGGCAGTGCGCTCGTCCTGCTTCGGCTCTGGAAATGGAACAGCAACCAGTGCAGGTCATGAATCTAAGGGCGCTACTGGCGGCAGCATCGACGATGACAATGCCGAGCCGGAGGTCGGTGATGTCCACGATGCCGGACCGAGCGCCGAGGCCGCTGCCGGAGTCTGCGCGTCCGGCGGGCCGGACCCGGACTCCAAGAAGAGGAAGAGATCGAACGAGGTATGTGCTCTCACTCTGCTCACCGTCTTTGCACGCGTCTCCGAAGCTTCCAACCTCCGCCGCCTGATATATATTTATTGCCGTCGGATTGCAGGACGATCTTGGGATGGATCGAGCGAAGGAGCCAGACGCGTCCACCGGTTCTCCAAACGGGAGCGAGCGCAGCAACGGCGACGGGGGCAATGACAACGGGCAGGCCGCAGCAGCTAGGAGGAAAGGGAAGGGCACGAAGGAGTCCGAGGAGGCACACAAGGAAGGGTACATCCATGTCAGGGCCCGGAAGGGGCAGGCAACCAACAACCACAGCCTTGCAGAGAGGGTAAAAGAAACTAGTAGAATTCTGCCTCTGCCTCAGAGTCTTCAGACTTCAGCGTTCTTGTTAATATTCAGATTTTAGTTTCGGAATATGTTGCTTTTTGCAGTTGAGAAGGGAGAAGATCAACGAGAGGATGAAGCTTCTGCAAGACCTTGTCCCTGGTTGCAGCAAAGTGAGCCTTCTGAATGAATCAACAACATCACTGTACACATATTTCTGATAACTGGATTTTGTAATAATGACGCACTCTGTTTTCCTTGGAATGCAATTGATTCGATTTAGGTCACCGGGAAGGCTGTAATGCTGGACGAGATCATCAACTATGTCCAATCCCTGCAAAGACAAGTGGAGGTATGTAGTCCCTTTCTGATTGAGAAAGTGCCAAAAAAAATTCATCCAAAAAAAGAAAACAGAACACATTGATCAAACGATTTTTTTCTCTCTGCATCTTTCAGTTCTTGTCCATGAAGCTTGCAACGGTCAATCCACAACTGGGCCTCAGCATAGAAGGGCTTCTATCAAAAGATGTATGGAATCAAATGACCTACAGTTATTCTTCTCCCTTCATGCTTTCCATTTTTCTGATTCTTTTCACCAAGAAATATTGTGTATCAGAATGAGAAACTGTTCATTGTTTCCTTCAATAGCAGATTATTCGCTTCCCCGGTGCTCCTTCATCTGCTCCCATCGGATTATCATTCTCCCAGGAAATGATGCCCAAACTTCCATTGTTATCTGAGTCAGGCATGCTCCAGGGAGGCGTTGTTCATTGTGTGGGCAATTCAAATGCGTTCAGAGCCCTCATGCAGGAGCAACTACATGAGAAAGAGTTCAGAGAACATGTTTCTCAGGTATACCTAGCAGGGTACCTGAATTTCTCCTTGTCCTACCCATGTACTCCTCCAGAGCTTTCAGAGCAAAAAAATTATAGAAATTATGCAATTTTGAAACTAATTTCTTCTAATGAAATTTAATCTTTTTTTTGTCTTATGTACAGATGCCTCACAATTTGGATGGATCATTTGACCGCACAGGACAACTGGCGTACAGATCGGCTGTCACTCCAGAACTTCTTAGCATCAAGCCTGATCAGGACGGTTTTCATATTTGAAGTTCAGCTCCATGAACCATGGGGGCGACTAAAGTTTGTTATGATCAGCAGACAGGAGAGAGGCAGGCACATAAACAAGCATGTCCTCTAGAGTCGCTGCATAGTGCAGAAGCAATACAAGTTTGGTTTCTCAGAGTTTTTATTTTTTGCCTTTTTGTCTTACAGTAAGTTATTGAAAGAAATGGGTGCCAAAATCAGCAAATGTGCCAGTCTCTGAGACTTTGACGGAAGCTTAGTCGCTTCCTCGGCCTACCTTCATCTGCTCCCAGGAAATGATGCCCAAACTATATACGCTGTTTATTCAGGCATGTCCTGTAGGGAGGCTTTCATGGCGTGGCCAATCAAAGATGTTCACAACAGTCACAAAAGGGCCACTAACAAACGATACATTATTCAAAGAGCTTGTTTCTCAGGTTTATACTACATAGTAAGTAGAATATTAGTATTTTGTATATTCTTACAGAGTACTCCTCCCTTACCTTTTTGTTGTCGTTAGGACAAACATGTTAGTGCAAGTTTGCACTAATTTGCTTGTCCTAACGACAAGAAAAAGTAAAGGAGGCAGAGTAAAGGAGAGAGTACTCTAGAGGGCTTATGCTATCTATCACAGAGACAGGCTCGAGTAGGCATGCTCTAAATCCGATAAGAGATGTAATTCAATTTTTCCTATTTCTTGACTTCTATATTGCCAACTCATGCGTAACCTAATTGAAAAGAAATATGTAAATTGTAGCAATACTGTAATTGTCGACTTGGCAAATATAGATTTCAAATAGAAACAGAAACTAAGAGAACCTATAGCTCACCATGAAGATGACATTGTGATGCCTTTGTCACTGTTGTAATAGTAGCTGGAATGATGTCGTGAAACAGTCTGAAGACCGAAACAATAAGATGAATCATATTGTTGACAAATAATACTGGAAATTATTTACATTGCGGACTCACCTGTAACCTTCTTGAGTGTAATATTCTTTCCATCCAAGCGATGCATCATCCCTCTGTTAGCACACCAAACCCAGAAATATGCATTAGTAAGGATCATTATGTACATTATATATAGCGGAGCATGAACTTCCGTCTAAGGGAAAGTCTTGATTACATGTAGAAGTACTTTCGAGTGGCGATGCTGTTTCGTTGTGCTGTGAAATTATGTGGCGAGTAAACATGTGTATGTAATCTCTCAGTTCCAGTATTTGTTTGCCCCATCTCGTAAGCTTCGTTGTGCTGTGAAATTATGTGGCGAGTAAACATGTGTATGTAATCTCTCGGTTCCAGTATTTGTTTGCCCCATCTCGTAAGCTTCCAAACGCTGTAGTTCCATCCGGTACAATCTTCTCCAGGCCACAGGCAAGGCACTGAAACTCCGAAATGCAAAGAGAGAGCCCTCAACTTCCAGGAGTGAAGGGAAGTGAGAGAACGAGAACGAACCGCAAGTCCTCTTGAATCATTCATTTTCACAGTAGTCCAGAACTGCATTAGTACAATAATCGACGACAGCTCAAAGAATCACAGTATATATTGAATCATTCATTTATCTTGTATGTTTTTCTTGATTATCATTCAGTACATGAGAACTGTGATGCAGGAATCACAATCTACATATTTTATTGGTAAGGCCACTCCTATAACAGTAAAATGGAAGAGGTTTAAGCCTACACCTACAAAAATGCCTTGGCAGTAGCTATGTAGGAAACTAGGAATACTATAACCAACGTTCTACCCCCATAAATTTCACTATCATAACCAACCATGATGCTTTCTGAACAGATGCCCATCAATTCACTAATCCTTCCATGGGTCGCTCTCGGGTCTGACTTCCGAAGGCTCAATCACCTCCGTTGCCGTGCCCTCAGATGAGTCACCCTCTGCACTTGCTGATGCTTCCGCCTCCTCTATGTCAGACCTCCCCCATCTCCCACCGAGGGCAATAGCCATCATCTCGTAGATCTTCCCACCCAACTCTGCTGGACTCTCAGGCTGGACATTACAAGTGAACAAACACTCAGATATTTCAGAAACAAAAAATATCAACTGACCATGAAACAGGCATGACCAATGAAACACACTAACGAATTTCATCCAACTTACAGTATATCCACTGGAGATCAAAGCAGTCTCGTACAAAAGCTCAACGGCCCTCTTGGCTTCTGTGCTCTCAGGCTCATTCTTGCAAGCAGCCTACAAACATTTGTTTCACATATATATCAGTGTAATAACTGATAACTGGTGAGAGGCAAGGAGCAACGACCCATACATTCAAGTCTTTGACGATGGGGTGGTCAGGGTTGATTTCAAAAATCCTTCGCCCCCTCATGAACTCCAAGCTTGATGTGTCACCAAGTGTTTGCGCCTTCATGAGCCTGCCAATTTCAAGAAATGTGGATCAACATCAGGTGACATGTATTACTATACAAAATAGTGCCATATGTACCAAGCAATAAGCTAACCTTTCCATGTTGGCGGACCAACCAAACTTGCCAGATACAAGAACACATGGTGAAGAACTTAGGCGCTTTGATATTTGGACCTTTGCAACCTTGTCACCAAGCTGCTGTTTTACCCAGTCACAGAGGAGAGTGTATTCCTGTTTGGTCTCTTTATTATCATCATCTTCATCGCCTGTGAAAACAGATACGCAAAAGTATTATTTAATATATGATGCCCAAAAAAAAACATTAGTGTATAACCAATTAGAGCAAAATTTTGCAATTCCCACCCAATTCGAGATCCTCTTTGCTGATGTCCACAAATTTCTTCTCTTTGTAGGTCTGTAAATTCTGGATGGCAACCTCATCTATAGGCTCAATAAGGTAAAGAACCTAAATAAAAACAAGTAGCGTACTTAGTCAAAGTAATGAAAGAAGAGAGCAGCTCTTGTTCATAATCAATATGTCACGTTCATACTTCAATGTCTTTCTGGACCAGCTTTTCCAAGAATGGAGCAGTCTTTGCGCTCTGGAGAGAGTCTGTGGCGATGTAGTAGATCGCCTTTTGATTTTCAGGCATGTTCTCTACGTACTGATCCAGACTTATCAGATCTGTCTCATTTTTAGATGAGTGGAAACGCATAAGAGGAGCAAGGCGCTTGTGATTGCCAGTGTCCTCAATGCAACCAAGCTTGATAAACTTGCCAAAGCTTTCCCAGAACTTCTTATAGTCCTGTAGTCAAATTACAGAGCATCAACATCAAGTCAACAGAATAACTGGGGCAGTATGACAATTATAGGTTACAGAATGGGTTACCTCCTTATCATCTTTTTCAGCAATCTCTTCAATCATATCAAATGTCTTCCTGACAAGTCGCTTACGCATAATTCTTACCTGAATAAGAAAGATAAGAGTATCAGCAGACATCCACACAAAAAGGTAAAACTTTTAAAAACATCCAGATTCTCCATTTTTAAGTACAAAAGCTGAAATGTATTTTAACCATAACTTACAATTCTACTTTCTTGAAGAATCTCACGAGAAACGTTGAGGGGAAGGTCATTTGAATCTACTACACCTTTTACAAAGCTCAAGTATCTTGGGAACTGCAAAAACATGCTGAATCAGTAATTTGTTTAATCTAAATTGACAGATGTAAAAAATAATACCAATCAAAGGTAAGCATGTATTGCAAGCTAACATACCAGTTCACCATCAAAGTCATCAGAGATGAAGACTCTTTTGACGTACAACCGGATATTTTTGGTCTTAGGATTCATTATCTCATCATTGCTAAGTGGTGCCATTCCAGGGACGTAAAGAACACTTCTGAATTCCACTTCACCCTGTTAACAGAAAAAAGTCAGGTTATAAATGATGTTCGATGTAGTGAGTGTAACAAAGTGACATTTAACTAGCCCACAAACCTCTGTTGTGAAATGAGTGTGGGCAAGAGGATCCAAGAACTCATTGAATGCCTTCTTATAGAACTCATTATATTCAGTTTTCTCGATCTCCTTCGGATTTCTCATCTGCATCAAGGAATACGATTCAAGTCTCTGTTTTCTAAGAACTTAATATCTACCACACAATTGTTAATGTTATGAATAGTGACTGTAATACCAGAAAGACACATATGCATAATAACAAACAAGCAATAGAAAATGCAGGCTTACCCAGATGGGCTTGGTTTCATTAGCTAGCTCCCAGTCCCAATATTTCTCAGTAATGGTCTTCTTCGTTTTCTTTTTCTCACCCTATACATAAGTATACTGGATTAGTTGAAAAAAGAAGCAAGGTCTCTAGAAATAGAAGGAAACCTAGAACCGGCTAATCAGACAGAACTAACCTCGGCTGCCTCTTCACCTTCTTTGGGCTCTTCCTCCTCTTCAACCTGTTGAGGGGTGTTACAGTGAACCAATTGAAAAGGCAATACATAGTAGTAGGCTAGTAGCTCAAAAGCACATATGTAGTCAACAGGATCAGCAAGAAGAATTAGTAAGACCCCTACCTCAACAGTTCTTGATTTCTCCTGCCATGTGTATATTGGGAAAGATACGAACTGAGAATAGTTCTTCACTAGGCCTTGAATCCTTGAAGGGTCAGCAAACTCAAACTTATCATCATCCTACAAAGGTAATAAGAATGTGAGATTCCCACAAGATATTATAATCACAAAGTAATACATCTGATGAACTCACCCTTAAAAACAGAGTAATTTGAGTTCCACGTGTAAGCATTTTCTCAGGGTCAGTCTCTTCCTTGATGACATAGGAGCTACTATCAGCCAAAGCTTCCCACACATACTGTTTATCCGATTTTGGGCTCTTCGTGGATACCACGATCTGCCACGTGTTGAACAGAATGTTAACACCTCTTAGCACACATGCAAAGATAATTTAAGCATGTTTCATAAGTATATTGCAAAAAGAAGCAATGAAAGAAATATCTATACCTTCTCTGCAACCAGAAAAGCTGAATAAAATCCAACACCAAACTGTCCGATTAGACCATTGTCAGCTCCAAGGTCTTTGTTCTCCTGAAAGTAATACATTTCACATTACGAAACAAAGAACAAACTCACAGATATGACCATATTTCATATTAAATCTTATTTCATACACAGAGCTCTATCCACATCCAAAAAGCAAGGTGCAGGACTGTACCTTGAGGGCCTTCAAAAATTTTGAGGTGCCACTCTGAGCAATTGTACCAAGGCAATCCTTGAGCTCGTCTTTGGTCATTCCAACGCCAGTGTCGCTGTAGTGAGTAGCAACAAATAACGATCAGCAATCAGTTATATTAAAGCATCTTCAAACAACATCAACATCTATTATAAACAACTCACGTGATAGTAATAGTTCCAGCATCAGGGTCGGATTTAATTCTGATTTCAAGCTCCCCACCATCAGCAAGTAGAGAGGAATCCGTCACACCAAGGAACCTCAGCTTATCCAATGCATCACTTGCATTACTGGATCGACACCAGACAAATAGCATCCATGAATCGTGGCATTCAATGACCGAAATAAAACATTGTAAATTCCAGCAGAGCTACTAACCTGACAAGCTCCCGAAGAAACACCTCCTTGTGGCTGTACAGGCTATGGACGATCAAATCCATTAAACGGCTAACCTACAGAGCACAAACGGAAACATGAAACATTTCAATACTAAAAAATTGCACAGAAACAAAAGCTACTCATTAGACTTGGCCATATTGATTTGGCAACATTTCTGCCGACTTTACAGACTATCATATTTCACCTGCAAAAGAAATTCCGTTTTGTGCACATAGTAAATACACGCGGTACCCATGTCTTACCTCAGCCTACAACTACAAGTTTCAATACTCAGACATTGCACAGAAACAAAAGCTACACAATTAAACTCTGCCATATTGATTTGGCAACATTTCTGCCGACTTTACAGGCTCGTCACACTTCACCCGCAAAAGAAATTCCGTTCTGCACACATAGTAAATACGCACGGTACCCATATCTTACCTCAGCCTGGTACTCGAACTTTTCTTCGGCCGCCTCCTCGGTGGGCTTCTCCGCAACAGCCGCGTCGCACCTCACCTTGACCAACCTCCCACAGTGCTTCCCGGCCGCCCATCTCACCCCAGTCGCGCACCTCGCCGCTCCACTGAGCCTCGGTGCTACCGAGCTCGCGGAGAACGGCGCCCTCCTCCCTGCGCAGGGTCGCAGCGCCGCCACCGATGACGCGCCCAGGGTCCCGCTCAGCGCCGGCGCCATGGGAGAGGGAGGCCGCGTAGGCCAAGGGCTGGGCGACGCTTTGAAGTTTGGAGGAGAGAGAGAGTGGGGTGGGGAGAGGGAGAGAGGATAAGGGGCGTTAGGGTTTTTGTAAGCAACGCGGGCGGGCGGGCGGGCGGGTTCAGGGAGAGGGAGGAGATGGAGGAAGGAGATGAGGCGACGAGGAAGCTTCTAGAAGAGCGTTCGAGCGCGCAAGGCACAGCACATGGTTGTGGTATCGTAGCCGTCCCATCGTCGGCTGAACGGCGGATCGAGAACGCAGGGGTTGTTGAGGCCTGAGAGGCTGAGGAATGGACCCATTCTAAACTTGAGAGCTAGTGGGCTTGTGTTAACCGCAACCGCAACGGGCCTCTTAGCCCCTGTTCGTTTCCTGCCTCTAAAAATTATACATCGCATCGAAGAGAATCTTACTTATTTAAGTAATACTTTTTATTAATTTAATGACAAAACCTATGTCACGACTCCCATCTAATTTGCGAGGCGAATCTAATGATCCTAATTAATCTATGTTTTGCTACAGTGATGCTACAAGTAAACATCTTCTAATAATATCATAATTACTCTCGTTGGATTCGTCTCGTGAATTAGATAGGGGAGTCTGCAATTAGTTTCGAGATTAGACTTTATTTAGTACTCCAAAATAATAAAATTCTCTTTGATTTAACCTCTAAAAATTATATACCTGGAAACGAACTATTTCCTTTCGCAGATGCACTGGTCTTTTCTGTCCCGTTAGTACGAAGTTCATCCTTTTGGACCAACACAATTTGGTGCAGTTTCAAAAAAAAAAACACACAATTTGCTGCTAATGCGTCCTGCATAATCAGTGCCGGAGCCTGTGTTGCTTCTGAATTGTTGAAAATTTTGATTCTGTTGTGTTCTTGTGAACATAAATAGGCTTGTATGCATCTCAATACTAAGTGCCTTATTTGGTAGAGTGATCACGAGGATGGAGGACATCTTTATTTAAGTGGAAGTTGGTTAAACAAATTTGGAGATTACTGAACCTGGAAAAACGAGAGAACTGATCTGGCGGCAATCAGCTCGGCAAAAAGGGGTAGTAGAGTACATCCTAGCTTGCAATGACAAATTAAAACTGAAGGTGATAGTGTTAATGTGGTACTGGTGGAGATTGCCAACTAATATTGCACATAACATTACAATTTATGTAACAGAAATATTGCAGTCTTTTAATAAGGAGACATGTATTAGGACTTGTCAACTGAAGAGGTGGAAGAAACCAGCAAATGAGGTGCTTAAGATAAATTGTGATGGGGCATATAATGCAGTTAAGAATGGTGGATGGGGATATGTGATCAAAGACCCGGATGGAGATGTTGTCTCGGCGGAGTGCGTAAGAGTTGACAATTTATTTAACTCCTTTCAAGCTAAAGTGATTGTCTGTATGCATGGAGTGCAAGCTGCGACGGAATTGGGGATTGGTGAAATAATTGTGGAAACCGATGCTTTACCAAGTTGTACAAGCATGCACCTCAACAACATATGATTTGTCCCCGGTTAGGATCCTGGTTTCAGAGTTACGTAATTTAGTATTAGACAATTTTATGAATTCTGAATTTACTTTTGCTCCAAGGAGCTGTAATAAAGTTGCTCACGCACTAGCTGCTCTAGGTGCTGAGTGCCAAATGGGGGTTGATCCACTGATGATGGGTATCCCGAACTGTATTATGAATTTGGTAGCCAATGATTTGGCGTCCGTTGAGTAATGGAATGGATGTTCCACTTAAAAAAAGATTTGTAGACCATTTTTTTCTTCAATATGCATGAAGAGCGTATTTTTGTTTTAAGAAGTAAAAAGGTTTATGACAAGCTCACAAGCCTGCTGTTTTTTGTTGTGCTGTAACCTGCAGTCCCCTTATTGGGAGCTAGCAGCACCCAACTTCATCCTGTTGCCATCGATTTGGCTGACATAAGCTACACCCAAAAATTAAAGAGCTCTTTTACGGTACTCCAAATTGAATGCACATCGTTAATTTGTTAGATCCAACGGTTTAGATCATGATAATGATACTTTTAATACCCACTAGTATCATAAGTATCATGAATAGGTATTATAAGTATCAGAGGGTATTATAGTAATCTACTTAGTCTGATAATTTTGTAAATTTAATTTTTCCAAGGGCCAAGGTGCTCTCTGTTTGACCTTGACGCAGAGGCAGTTTCATTTGGACTTCGACGCAGCGGCGGCGGCGCTATGGATTCCTCGGTAGGGGCGGCGGCCGCCGCTAGGGATCGTCACCCGACAACGGCGGCGGCGCTGACTGGAGGGCGCAGTGCACACGGTGTCTCACACAGTCGCACGGCGGCGCAGTACGCCTCGACGGCCCGTCGCGTACGATTTGGCCTTGTCGAGGGAGCGGCAAGAGATCGTTGATGGGCCATTTGGCTCAGTGGCGAGACGCAGCTCTCCACGGCCATCCCCATGGCCGCAAGCAACCAGGCCTTCAACGAGGATTCTCCTGCCGACGTTGAACTTGGAGGTTAGTCATCTATTTTTTCATTTCTTATGCTGTTACCGTTGCCAATTATTCCGATCACCTTGAGTAGCTAGTAGGAGTTGGTTGCATTTGTCCTATGTGCTGTGGAGGAAATGGACATGAGTTGAATTCTCGAACGAGTGTCTGATGGAATTAGAGTTTTTCAGGACTTTAATGTTCCATTTCACTGAATAATCTGAAATGTAAAAAGGCACCATGAATCAAGCAATGCAGAACTAATAGACTGTCGAACTGCCATCTTCCTAAGACCAAAGGTCATGTCTTTTCAATATACAATGACAGGGTTAGTTTTGTCCCCATGATCGTCGTCAGTAAGCCAGCCAAGCACAATATCTTAGTACATATTGTCCCCATGAACCATGATCATACCAATTAATTTCTTTCATTTGCCGGTTATTGAGCATTTAAAAAGCATGCCATTTTAAATATGAAAAATTAATATGCCTACTCTTCCACTACTCCGGCAGGCAATCTTAAAATAGTTGTCTTACCTTGAATTATTATTTTTAGTTACTACTTGCATTGTTCCAGTCATTTCTATTACTGTGGAGAAATCAAGCAAAAACATTTCATATATAGGAGATTTCAAGCACATAAGTTTGACATGTTACTATATAGCATGTATGGACAAGGCACATGCTAACTGCCATGATTTCGATCAACTTGAGCTATATATGTATCAGCACAATGGATAATTCAAAAGTAACAGAAAATAGTATCATCCTTTCCTTTGATCAAGAACTACACCGAAACATCGCATGAACAAATTTTGCTATTTTCCAGCACACATACTGCCAACATATTTTCCGGTACTACATCGTGCAGTTTTATTCAAATGAAAGTTATAAAAGCATTGTCTTTTGGTTATCAAGCATTAACAAGTGATAATTCTTTTTCCTTTTACAGGAACTTTTTGACAAGGACACTTTCATAGAAGAATCAATGGGTAATGCAGAACTGGACATCGATCTGCTGGTTGAGATTGTGAAAATGAAGCTTCAGGATGTTGCCGACAACACCATGGTATAGGGGAAAATGGGCTCCAGCTTCAGCGGGTTGAAGTTGTATGAGTTCTCCATGCCCCTGTGCCTTCCTGTAGGATATATGAGAATCCAAACAATTGATGTTTGTGTCAAAACAAGTGTCTTTTAAGATGCCCTTAGTATGGGCATCTCTTAGCCATTTAGCGCGGAAGACCCACAACATTCGAGCTGATTGTACATTAGATTATCCTTGGATATATGAAAACATCTGATCTGCAACTAAGCATCGAGTGGTATCGTCTGGATGTACAAAAATAATTATTGGCAGCTGTAGACACCTCAGAACACATATGCTCAGTAATCTTCCTTACAGACATAAAAATCACTCCTGTACAGACATGGAAATATAAATTACTTGAATTATTTCTGTACAACATTTTGCATTCGCTCACACATTCTCAGACTAATCCAAATTTCGATACTGTAATGTCAAAATGAATGAATAGAATGAATGTTCACTTAGACTATGGAACCAATTTGGATTAACATGGACAACCTGAATAAAATTGTCGACTGAAATCTTTCGCTATCAAATGAATGGCGTTCTGTTACCAATTCAGATCAAAGGATAGCCGAGTTGAATGCGAATGACGGTGAATGGCGTATTCGCCGCCTCGACGGTGAATGGCGGGATCGTCAGATCAATGCGGCCGAAGAGAGGGAGCGCCGATTCGCGGCCTCAATGGAGAATGGCGGCGGTGATCCGATCGGGACGAGTGAAGGGAGCCGCACAGGTAGAGGGTGGTCGGAGACGGGTTCAGGAATCACGACGACTAGGACCGGCGGCAGAATTCGGTGGCGTCAGGGAGGCGCATCGGAGTGTCTTCGCGTCGCATCGGGTTGGGCGGAGGCGGCGAGTCGGCAGTGCTGTCTTCGGCGATGAGTCGATGGCATCTAGGGCGGCTCCTCCGCGGCAGCGTTAGGTAACAGCTGCGATGGTGCAGGTCAACGCAGAACGAGAGGGGCGTTCGATTGATCATGATAGTCAGATTATTTGTTAAAGGACGAATTACTGTATCACCCTTGGATAATGTACGGTTTAGATGAATGCATGATACTTTATAGTAATCGGTATCATGGAGCACGGTAAAGGTGTTCAAATTAAAAGGAAAATAGATTGAGCTGGACAAACGAAGTCCATCATGTTCCATTAACATTGTTCGTATGCATCTTTGTTGCTGGTGCCGCAAACAATCAACTGTAACAGATTGCAGAGTTGTTCGTTTACAAACTTCACCAAACGACAGTGCACAGCAGCAAAGAAGCCGAAGCAAAACTTAAAGATCGTGCTATACTTCTACTTTCGGTTCATGAATATTTTTACGATTTCCATCGCACACTGGGCACACAAAACAATATTGGATATCTAAGCAAACAGGGAAAAAATAGCTACAAGCCGTCACTGACGTCATCAGGGCTGAGCGCTTGGAACAGGTTCTTTGAAGCAATCGACATTACACAGCCCCATTGACTTAATCTTCTCGCCGATCCTGCGCAGAGTATTAATGGAGAATGTCAATACGAAATGATTAATGTGCATCACTTTTCAACCAGCATACATATATAGGATTATCATATGTACTGCTGTTTTTTATTGACCTTGAGGAATTGATGTTGTCACCTTTACGTACGAAACAAAGCAATCAAATTTTAAATCGTGAGACAAGATGCATAGAGATAACCAACCTGTCAAAGCTTTTCCTTGGTTTCTCTAACTGTTCATCCTCCTCTTTTATCCTGTCAATCCAGTCGACGCTTCTCCTTGATCTCTCTCTCCTCTCAGTGTTGATTCTCACCTTTTCCCTGTGACCCGTGCTTCGCCTGTGTGTATCTACATGTTCAGTTCTCTTCCTTGACGCTCCTAACCTTTGTGAGACCATTTGAGGACCCCGGGAAGTGCTACATTATCAGTTGGTGTTTTACTTTCAGCTGGCGATTTTTTAGTATGAGCAACTCCATTTCCGGCTGGCATTTTTTTAATTGCAGATAGAAACTTTTTTAGGTGCCTTACGAACACTGGGAAGTTCTCTAAATTGGAGTGGTCTCCTCCCTCAATCCAAAGGGGTTCATACTTCTGCTGGCTTAGCTCCCACAGCCGTTTTCCATGGGAGCAATCCACAACATCGTCATTTGTGCCCTGGAAAACATGGAAAGGGGTTCTATTCATAAGGATATGTATGTTAGTAGCAGAATAAATTAAGATCTAGGAGTAACAACTTACATGAATCACCAAAACCGGACATTTAACAAGAGGGATTTTTTCGATGTTCTGCAAAGCTAACTGTTAGTACATATGAAATTCTAATATTATCGTTTCATGCATCAGGCAGTGAAGCAAACCTTATAAATGTCAAACCAGTATGTTTTCTTCACGGAATACATCACACGTAAGCCTGACAATATGGCACTGTGTAGAACAACAGCTCTTATGCGATTCAAGCGCGCAGCTAAATCGAGAGTAGGTCCACTTCCAACTGATTGACCATACAAAACAATATCTTCTTCTCTAGTCCCATAAACATCCACAAGGCACTTGAATGCAGCTTCTATGTCAGCAAAAGTATTGGCTTCGGTTGGCTGAAAATTGATATTCAAGAATACTTGAGTTAGTCTTTTATGAAAAAATAGAATGGTAAAATATCTACTTTTTAAAGATAATTTATGTGGGTAGACCCCTGCTGTGCTATTATATTATTTACATAGATATATACAAAATCAAGCTGATAGTTCAAACCAACAATCCCCTAAATCAAGCTCATTTCAGCTGGAACCAGTTTCGTGGTCTTACAACCTTTATGTGTTACCCAATGTGGTATAATGAAACATTTATTCGAAAAAAATACAAAGATAAAATACCTTGCCTGTTGAGTGTCCATAACCAGAATAATCATACCTACAAAAGATTAATAATGAAAATCCTGTAAGATATAGGCAACAGGAGCAAGATATCAAAAAATAATATAGATGAGCTTCAAAGAAAAACATGGCTCTGAACCAAAAAAGCACAACTTAATACGCTCGTGTAACCAATAAGACAGAACCGAAAAATCTAATATGGCACTTGACTCTTGAGGCTGACATTTGGAGTTATTAACTAACATAATTAACTGTCTACCACGGCACCACGGGTATGCAAAAATCTAATCCCTCTAATAACTAGAAACATCAATTGTACAAGACAAATCAGAAAGAAATCAAGCATCGCATAGAAAGTAGATGCTAATTAAAGTCGTTAACACTTCACACTGAAATAAGAGCATCCAGCAACCTATAATCATAGATGATCCATCTTATTTACTTTAAGTATGGAACTAAACCATAAAAAAGAGAATGTTTTATATCTAAGCAATCAAAGCACTAACATTCTCAAAAACAAACAACATTCATATCAGTTTTTTTCTTCCGAAAAAAAATCCAATCTGATTCTTTTGAACTACCTTTTGAAAAAGAAACTTTTGAACTGAATTCTGAGCTGATTTTTCATGATAATAATTTATCTAAACATATACTCCTCTGTTTGCTCGGCTCTAGCGTCAACCAGTAACACAAGCAACAAACTTGCTTCCCCAACCCGAGCACGTTCACTTACCCCATGAGGTTGACACGGAGGGCGGCGCTGAGCTGGACGAATAGTCCGTGCATCTTGCCGATGTCGGCAGCGTTGCCGTGGGAGAAGAGCACGGTGAGGCTCGCCTCGGGACACCGCACGTACATGACGATGATCTCCGTGTCCCGCCGCGTCGACACCCGCCTAGCCTCCACGCCCGGCCGCCACGGCACCCCCGTGATCACCACCCTCCTCGTGGCCATCTTCACCTTGCCCCGATCGTCCCTCTCGGAAGCCATGGAAGTCATCCCCGGAGTGGCATCATCCGGCGCCGGCTCCTCCTCGTCGACCACGCCGTAAGACGGCGGATTGGGAGGAAGAAGGCGAGCTTGGATGCCACCGAGGACGTTACCCCGCCCATCTCCGGCGACGGCCTCAGAGCTCCGGCCGCAGCGGCATGAGCTCTCTCTCCGGTGGGGGAGGCGGACGCGGGACAGGCAGGTTTCAGATGGGCTTTCAACTTCAAAGCTGGGAAAAAAATTCGAGGCTTTAGTTGGAATGTTTGCAGAGAGACGACGGCATCGGGGATAGGACGGATTAATTGGCGCGCAATTAGGGGAGGTGCCGGGAGAATTAAAGGAAAGGCTGTCGCTTGAAGGTCTGAGATCACGGGTTATTACTATAACGATGCTCATAGCTAAATTTGGAGCAAAAAATCAATCAATCATGTGCCCCCATTCTCTCAGGTGGCTCTAGTATACGCATTTCATTTCTCAGGTCCCATCCGACGGTGCAAGTAAATCCGGGGAGTGATCTGGTGGCCATGATGGACCGACTTTTGCAATTGACAAAACTTAAAATGTATGAAATACCATGCAGGTCGATCATTAAAGCTCCGTTAACTATTGTACCACGGTTCATTCGATTTTTTTAAGATAATGGAATAATGATATTCCGCCCGTCCTTAAATAAGCATTCAAACCAGTGCAAGCATAAATATCCATTTGGTGCATCTCCTAATCTTTTTTTGGCAGACATTTTATGCAAAAGCATACATGGTCTGGCTTTTCATAATTATCTCATTGCTTCTCCGGGTCCTGCTGCCGAAGATCGGATCCAATGTAAGCTGTGAAGGCGACATGAATTGGAGTTGGTTGGCATGGGCACTCTGACCTGCCACTGGGCCCATTCCCTCTTCCAGGCCATACGGGCAATGCATGCCACATTACAACTTGTGTACGTGCTCGCTTTCATCAAAATTTTCATGTGTTCAATTTTTTTTCTGAACGAGAATGCCAGCTCGTTTTTACAGCAACAGCATGACACAATGCTCCAGTGGCACGCAATAGCCAACGCCCTAGTATATAGACTTGCTAATGTCCTCGTCGCGATCAAATCCACTGAGCCAACCAGTGGACGCAATTATCAGGGCTCGCAAAGGACGCCTTGCATGGATTGCACCAGATCGTGGTTGAATAAACAAACCGGCATTGATATCATTAGTCTTTCCTTAGGCGAAACAAAAAAAAATGCTAGTATGACACTTTGCTAGCTCTGCTTTGGATGCAACTAAACCCGTTTCTAGAGCTCCCAAGACGAACGCAAAACCGGCAATTTGTAGCATGAAAGGCAGTCCTCGAAAAGACACACTTTTCTCTAGCCTTTCTTTGCTGCGCTAATATTCTTTATTTTCCACCTGTTTGCTTATAGCAATGATGGTGAATTTTACATGCTTCCAGCTGCGCTATGACAAAAGCCAGAGGTGAAAAGGACGATCAAATCAACGCGCGCATGCTCACCCGTTACTGCTCTTCCCCTTTGTTTGGCGTCAGATTGCAAAAGTTCGTGTGTTCTCCGAAAAGAATATGGCAGAGCGGCATGGTTGGGGTAGACATGCCTGCCGGTTGGGAGGTCGATGATTAGCTGACCTGCTCTTCATTTCTTTTTCCGTTGGTCCCTTCCGGCACTCTGCCCTACTGTTTCGGCTTCGGTGACCGTGAAATCTATCTGAACAAGTACAAGTGAACAACAGTGCCCCCTAAATGCTGCCCTGGCATTTCGTGGAACACCATACAAAAGTAGTACAAAGAACAAGTATTCGCGATAGGCTTGGAACGTAATTTGCTCTGTTTGGGTTCCAGGGACTGATTTGCTGTTTTCGAGCGGATGTTCTCAGTGACAAAATGCAGCATTCAGCATCAGTATTTGGAAAACATTTGGTAGGTTAAAACTGCATTTTCTGTTTGACTGTTTCGAAGCCGAAGCTCAAATTGTAGGGGTACGTGCTGAACTATTAGATGAGGTTCACACTTTTGGAAAACTTGATGCCGATGCTACATAATTTGGGGACATGCGCGTCTTCAGGGTTCAGTGGAGTTCATGTGACATCTGAATACTGTAATCAGCATGAGTTACATTACACAGACAAAACAGAATCCACCATCAACCGCAATATTTTGCAAAAGGAGGGAGTGCGTTCCTGCCAGTTGGCGCAAACCCATACATTGTCTGAACCGTACCTAATAGGATATCAAACTCACCCAACCATTCAGTCGTCGTTTGCAGTCCGTACCAGTCTACATGATCACTAATCACGGGCCATGATGCAGTGCTTAAAACTATTAGGTGACGATTTTACAAGTTGCTGAAGACAAAAAGGACCCGTTAGGTGAGCAATGAGTCAGCAAAAAAAAAAAAAAAAACGTTTGAAGCACTTTATTTGAGGCTTGAGGGGATCACCCAGCGTTTTCGAAGCTGGTAACAGAGGTACAGAAGGATTAGGAAGAAACGGGTTTCCCTGTCAGTGTTTGTCAGTGTAAAGATTTGCTCAGAATTGCGTTGGGCTCATATGAAGTGGATCCCTGTCCCTGCTGTAATGACGTAACTAACATAATCAAAAGAGGCCCATGGACCAATATTCAGTAGGCCTAGAAGGCCCTTGCAGCCCAAAGGGCAAAGTTTCCGGTCGGTTTACGGCGCATGGCGCAGTGTGCATCCGACAGAAGCTAGTGCTGCTACGAACCCCTGCCCAGGAAGCAAGAAGCAAGAAGGCAACCTGCCGTACTACGGCACTAGGGCTGCGTGGCGAGTTGTGGTTGCAGTGCCATTCAGCATCTTTGAAGGTTCAGCGACTTCGCAGGCACCGTCGCTAGCTCGCCACGGCAGCGAGCATGCGGACCAGCTCGTCCAAGTCCCTTTGCGAGCTCCCGCCCTCCGCCACCGCCGCCCTCGCCTTCCGCCCGAGCTCCGCCGCGCGCTCCCTCACCGGCCTCCCCTCCTCCCCCACCGCCTTCGCGATCGCCTCCGCCATCTTCCCCGCGTCCGGCACGGCATCCGCGCCTGCCGCCACGGGCACGGCCACGCCGGCCTCCGAGAGGATCCGCGCGCCCGTGAACTGGTCGGCGCCCATGGGCCACGTCAGCACCGCCACGCCCGACGCTAAGGCCTCCAGCGCCGAGTTCCAGCCGCAGTGCGTCAGGAACCAGCCCACCGCGCGGTGGCGCAGCACCTCCGCCTGCGGGGCCCACCCGCGGATCACCATCCCCCGCCGCGAGGAGGAGGCCTCGACCTCGAAGCCCGGCGGGAGGGCGGTGCCGGCCCGCACGGCCCACACGAAGGGCGCGCCGCCGCGGGCCAGCGCGGCCGCCACGCAGGACGCCTGCGCGGGGGACATGGCGTGCTGCGTCCCGAAGCTCACGTACACGGCGCTGCCATCCGCGAACGCGTCCAGCCACGCGGCCACGTCAGCCGCTGCCACCGCGGGCTCCCCGCCGCGGGCGGAAGAGCGGGGCCGGACCACCGTGGCGGCGTCGGCGAGCGGGCCCACCGCGAGCACGCGCTTGGACATGAGGTCGGGGAGCGGGTTCCCCACGTAGGCGGCCTCGAGCGCGGCGAACGTGTTGACGACGAAGCACGTGGACTCAATGTTCCAGAGGAAGATCTGGCGGATCGCCTCGGACACCTCGTCGCCGGGCACGTGCTGCCGGAACAGCCACGAGAGGTGGGCCCACTGGAAGCTGGGCGAGCCGGGAACGTCCGCGAACGTGACCACCTCCTCCTGGTCCTCATCGTCGTCGTTGGAGGTGGGAGCGATGGGAAGGCGGCGCCAGAGGGATTGCGACGTGGCGAGGTGGAACGCGCAGGAGGGCGAGAAGGTGAGGTGCGGCACGCCGAGCTCGGCGGCGAGCGGCCGCGTCCAGCCCGTGAAGAAGTCTGACACCACCGCCGTGACGCGGCGGTTCTGGGCCTGGACTTTCTCGCACCAGGCTTGGAGCGGCGCGCGGAGCAAAGCGAGGGACGCCATGAACGGGCGGAACAGGCTGCGCGGGAGGTCCTTGGTGTTCTCGCCGCGGAAACCCTCCGGGAGCAGCGGCGCCGGCGTCGGGAACGGCAGCGTGACGGCGGCGACGGACGGGGCCAGCGGCGCGACGAGCGGGGCGTTGCCGGGCGTGACGGCGACGGTGACGGCGAGCCCGCGCGCGGCGAGCAGCGACGCCAGGTCCAGCAGCGGGAGCATGTGGCCCTGCGCCGGGTACGGCACCAGGAGGACGTGGGCCTTTGCTCCATCACCGTTTCCCTTGCTGCCCGCGTTGCAGATCTGCGGTGGCGCGTCGCCGTCCATGGGCGTCGACGAGCCGCTGACGACGACCGACACTTGGGCGATTTTGCTGTGAAACAACCTGACGAGCACGGTACACTGGCTAAATAGACTAACGAGGCTGCTACAAACACGGGGTCGCTACTTACCGCAGCGCATCATATCTCATGGAGATCGTGACATTTCCACTGACATTACTGGCGAGAGATACCATGACCGAGTAAGATATATGCGGTTGCTACGTTACTGGCTACTTGTAGATCTCAAATGATTTCCAACGTAAGCAAATTGACCCTGTTCCGCGATAGAAAATGAAGATTACACGTCCTTCGCTGCCTCGCTGGCTTATTTTTTAATTTTTTTTTGACCCTTCCTCAACTAATAAATGGCATCTCAAAAGCTATATATTTCCAGAATCTGATCTATATCAATCATGCCAGTTTGGTGTGACACATGTATGATCACGCCAAACTAACTAGCATAGACTTGATTCGTTGGTGACCTTTACATGATCATATACATATGTACTAACACCAAACTAATTGACATGATTAAAACGTGTTAAATTATGAAATATTATCTTTAAGGCATTATATGTAAAATATCAATTTAGAAATGGTCAAGATAGAAAAAAGAATTCCCTTAGCTGTTGGGTCGTGAACGTTTTCTTCTACAGATGGAGGTGGGAGGCCGAAAAGACACTGACCTAATGAGGTGATTGGTGAAACTTGGTCAACTGATCCGGACTTGTTACTAACTTTCCTGTATCGAAAACATGCTTTATTCTTGTTTTCCACACAACGACCGTGAATAGTATTGGTGCTAGTGCTGAAGCCAAAATTAAAAACCCCATGTTGCTTCAGTTCAAAATTATATTGTTTCCAAGTAAAATTCAGTCAAATATGTTTTAAATCTCTTGAGACGACATCTAGTTTTTTCAAGTGGAGCCATGTGACACGCAGATTTGGTGAGCATAGGCTCACGTACATACGCCACCTGTCAAAATTATTTGATTCATTTGACCATTGTTCCAAATTGTCCTTATATGTTTGAATTCTCCGCTCGCCTCCATGGTGACACTAGTAGTTGAACCTATAACTGCTGCCCATTATATATTTTTCTCCTACTAATTGATGCGATGACAATGGCCGCCGTTCATTTTCATGGAGTTTGGGATGTAGTTGGCGCCTAGTGTTTATTCTCATAGTAATAAGAGATCAAACCACATAAAAAATTCAAGAATAATATCCTGGATCTGATCACTTTTCTTTGACAAAATTGTTTGTAACACACTAAGAAAATGTGGCTTTATCTCCAACACATCAATAAAGTCGTATTTGTCTACAACACACTACGATTTTGTGATTTTTTGTCTAAGACACATTATGACTATTTAACAATTGATGTTATCTTTTTTTATCTCAATACTTATAGTACATTAGGACTTGAAACTTGACACAAATATACATTGTCCTATTATCTATCAATAAGAAATAGTGCTAGATTTTATTTTTCTATTTCCATGATTTGCTGGACAAATTGAATATTGAAACAATGAGCATGAAAGACAAACATACTGAAACAAATTTAGCTCTACTTTTTAATGATAGATAAAGCAAAATTGTATATTTGTGTCAAGTTTCAAGTCCTAATGTATTATGAGTATTGTTATAAGAAAGTTGAAAACAATTGTTAAATGGCCATAATGTGTCCTAGATAAGAAATCACAAAATTATAGTATGTTGTGGACGAATTCAACTTTGTTGATATGCCAGAGACAAATCCATATTTTCTCAGTATGTTATAAACATTATCTCTTTTCGTTTTACATGTATCATGCGGTTAGAACATATTGGCAAATTAACAAGAAATCGGACAACGGAAACACACTCAAGGACATAATTCTAGATCACATCACCATTTTTTAGATAGCGTCATCACATCTCTTGTATATTATGTGTTGGTGTATATACGTATTAAATAAATAATTTATGGGGGCATGTGCACCTCTATCTTAACACATCATATAACCTAAGGCTATTGTTGAAAAAATATTAAAGGATTTGTCGATCAAAATTCTTTGTGCATGTAGAATTGATATTTATCATGTGCCTTCTTTTCTTTTGTCCTTTTCTAATTAAACTATCATCTGTTGATCATAATGCTTTTATTAGGGACCCAACATAAAAAGGTCATCAATATCTTGTGAAATATCTCCCACGAGACACACATGTTGCTGACCGCTGAGACGCACATTGACGAGTGCGTTCGGTAAACAACTTAGCATTGCTGTCGGCAATCGCCAACTCAAGATTCGAGATAACCACAAGTCTACTACACTGCTGCTTCATCGTGGAATTTCCACGGCATGGGACAACCAGTGCAATCTCCCGCTGGTTCCGGTCCAGGAGGAGGAGGCCTGCTGCGATGCGCAATCTACCGTACTGGGCCTTTTTCCCGTTTGGGATTGGGGCCGCCGCTAGTTGTGAACTATGCTTGTCTAAAAAAAAAGAAGTTGTGAACTAAGCTGCGCCGCCGGAGGATCTGGCCTCTCGGGTTTTTGCCTGCCGGTATGGATCGTGTGTGTGTCAGACAACTTGACGGTCTCGACAGTTGGGCTCACATTTTTGTGGAAGGCGAACTTGTCTAGGCAGGAAAAGGCGCAAAGTGAGAGTATCTTCGGCGAGTGATGCAGTTCAAGCTTACGCCTCCGATTTACTGCTCAGAGTCAGAGCAACGAGTTGTTGGTAGCAGCAGCGTTGGGCTCGCAGTTGATTGAGCTCGTCTCTGCTTCATGCCTTCATCATTCCATAAGACAAGGAGGCCTCTGCATGTGTTTGGAGGTTGGGCTGGTTTCTACTGGTTTGGAC
>JAUNZO010003870.1:0-16942 GCA_031894775.1 Chloris gayana | reverse complement strand
TATCCAGGGTGTGTTCGTTTCCTCCCTCTAAAATTTAAGATCTGTCACATCAAAGAGAATCTTATTATTTATGAATATTTTGATCAATTTAATGACAAAACCCTATTGACAGATCGGTGCTAATTTTCGAGATGAATCTAATGAGCTTAATTAATCTATATTTTGCTAAAGTGATGCTACGAGTAACCGTCTTCTAATCACGACTTTATTAACCTCATTAGATTCGTCTCAGTAAATTAGTCTAGAGGCCTGTAATTTGTTTTATAATTAAACTTTATTTAATACTCTTAAATAATAAGATTCTTTTTATGTGACGATTCTAAAATTTAGACTCGAGAAACGAATACACGCTCCGAAAGAGTTTGGTTTGTGCGGTCACTTGTACTGAAATCCGGTGGACGCCACCTGTTCTCGGCACGGCATAAAACGGAAAATGCGTTAGTTCCCTTTTGCGCCCTTCTGGTGTAGATGGGGTGTGACGGTGAGCCGAACAAATAAGAATGGCTGTAACCATCAGACTATGAGAGGATTCCTCGAAATCTTATCTTGAGATACGCGTGATTGCTTCCGTTACGTGTCGGCATGATGAAAAAAATAAGAGACGAGCAGCTGGTAGCCGAACCTCCTCGTATCTTCAAAAGAAGAAAGAACAGAAACTGTGGGCGATCGTTTAGCTTGGGACGATGCGGCGTGTCTGCGCAGCAGGTCCTGGTAGTGAGTGCTGAGTGGTGGTGGGAATTGAACAATCTTTGGTTCCCAAATCTGTTTGGGCTTTACTCATTTAGCCCAAGTCCACGATTTTATCCCAAGTTGGGCCATCTCATGTAGTAACACCTTCAGAGAGTTCCACATTTTCGTGCACTCCCTTCCTTGCTCGAAAGCCATCGTATTAACACGACGCATATACAACGGTAAAGAGCATGAGATCCTCAGGTACTGCGTTAGCAGGGACGCAGGCAATGAGGGCTTACCCGCAGCAGTAGCAAGCCGGCCAGTCACCAGGGGCAATGGGCGCGCGGCCGCTCGCCCGAGAGAAGCTAGAGCACCCGAGGAAGAAAGAGCCCAGCTTTGACCCCGCAAGTCACACGACAGCGCTCACGGCGCGTCGCATCGGCCTCGGTTCCGCATGTCGGCTCGATTGGTAGCGGTTGAAGCAAAAAGAAGAGGATGAGGAGGTGCCGCCGCCGCACGCGCGCGTCACGCCTTAGTTTCCTCCCTGGACCCAACCAGGACATGGCGGATTCCTCCACGCGCACGAGCCTTTCCCATCGTCTCGTGCCGAAAGGCAGCAAAGAGCTCGATCACCCACTGCTCTCCCCGATTCCCTGACCCCGTACCCGGCAAGGTCCAAGCCACAACCTGCCAAGCACGCGCGGGACAACAACGGCCGCTCCGAGCCCCACCACCGGCGTCGCCTGACGCCTCGTCGGCACCAGAGCAGAGCCGGGCGGTCGTCACGGCAGGCCAGGAACAGCGGCTCGCCACCACCGTGTCCGGGGGAAGCAGAGCTCACGTGAGGGATCGGGATCGGGCTGGGCCCGGCCTTAGCCTGGGACAGGTCGCCGTCGGGCTCGGCCCACCACTCACACACACCGCGCGGTCCGGTCCCTCGTCCCCCGCCCGGCCGGGAGGGAAAAGCAGAGCGCTTTTGGGCTGTGCGGCCGCGGGGATGCCTGCGTGGCCCACCACCGGCTTCCTTTGACACGTCGCTACAAACGGGCCCCAGTTGCTCCGGTGTGCACGTGCTGGGTTTCTCCCGTTCCGGTTTCCTCCCCTTTTTCTCTCTCTGGTCTTTTTCCCTTCGTCCTGATCCGGAACGGCCGACGTGGAACGACATCCGTTCACCAGTCGCTGTCCACAGTGCCGCCAGTGGTTCACCCGTTCGTGATCCCGGCATCGCAGAACCAGAGCAAGTATCGGCAGTAAGAAATGGAATTACCGGGCCATATCGCGATACCACCGGCCGCGGTTAGTATTGGAACGGCACGCAACGCGCCGCTTAACGCCTTGCCGTCCCACCCACCTGACGGCGTTCGCGCTCGGCGACAAGGAACGGTAGGAAGGGATAGGGAACCAACCGGCGGAGGCGGATCCCACCGCACGCGACGCAGGAGAGGATGCCACGAGCCACCTGTCACCACCCGCGCGGCGGGGGTGCGTCGTGTGGTTCGCATGGGTGGGGCAGCCCGGGTGGCCGGAACGAAAAAGAAATCCACACGCAGAGCGAGAGAGAGAGGTGGGGCAGCCCGGGTGGCTGGCCGCACGTGACCGGAGCCCGGTCGTTCCCGTGGCCCGGCCTCCTCGCCAGCGACGGCCAGGGCCACCGCGACGTGCCGACCACCACACCCCCGGCTTCGGCTTTCGATCACACACGCTCTCTGAATCAATTTTCGTTTCCGTTTTCTGGTAGCTGCTCGCTTACATGCTTTCTCCTTGTCTTGATTACTAATCCGTTGTACTCGTCGGCGTCACAGGATCACGAACCAGACGCGCCAACGACGAGCCAGCGGGTGGTGGAGCAGGACAGCACAGGCGCCCCGAAAAAGAAACTCGCGGACGCCCATTTTTCTCGCTCCCCTCCTTTCCCCATCCCTTGTCCCCGCGCGCGGACCACCCCCGTGTGCGCTGGCCACGTGACGCGCCGGAGACGACGACGTGCGCCCCTCCCCTCACGTGACGCGGCGGCGCCAACCCCACTCGCCTCCCTCCTCCTCGGCCCCACGCGTCCCCCTCACAACTAACCCCTGCGTAGTTAAGGGAGCCCGTGCGCTCACATGCCGGGGACTAGTGATTAGCGAAGCGCATGATCACGCTAATTAGTAATCAAGTGTCCTGGCGCTCACGCAACAACAGTTCGGTTAGGTGAGCCTGAGCGAGTGCTAGTTGTACGACTTTCTCATCAGCTGCGTGCCGGGTTATTTACAGATCCCGAGGCCGATCCTTTTCGCTTTAGAAAACCCGGGAGGAGGAGAATGTCTACCAGTTCGTATATAATTAACCCGCGCGGGCTTTTGATCTCGCCGGAATCTTCCGCTCTGTCAGGCTGCTACCCTGTCGGCTCGCTCGGTCACTTTATAATCAACCCCGCTGATTACCTACGCGCCACGAGAAACGACGAAGCTGGCACGTACACGTACGCGCTGCGCCGAGCTGTCACCGGGGGTTCCTGCTAATTAATAAGCTCGCCTCTTTGTTCAACCGTTTCTTTGTAAGCCTGTCTGCCTTTGGACGGGGAGCATCTTCGAGGCCGCATGGAGGTGTGGCGTGAGCGCGTCCCGCCTTGTTTATTCGGAGGAGTGGTGGTGAACAGAACAGGTAGGTGGTGTGTGTAGAGGGGGTCATGTGACTCCATGATTGTCATCAGCGTGACTAGCTCATAATTAAGCTTTGGAAAAAATTATATTCTCCGTGTCCATCGATGTGATTTGTCCCGGTCCTTTCTGTTTCATTTTTTGTTAATAATTTGCGGGCAAATTCATACATATCAGAAACCACAACTATATATGTTTTACTCGTATGAATGATTGCATTACTCAACAGCAATGTTACTGTCTTGTTCGTACCAAAAAACAAAACAAGCTGAGCAACTCCGTCTCCACCGTGTTGCTCAAGAAATTTTGTGCTTAAACACCGACCGAGGTGCGTCCGTATGTGGACACAAGTTTAATTGGACACAGAGGCTAAGTACGAGATGCTACATATAGTTGTTAATCGACTCTTTTTAATGATTGGTGACCTGGTAAAGAAATTCGGCCGCAACACATGGAGGGATGCTGGGAGCATGATGACGGGACGGATCCAAAGCGGTCGAGGCCGGGCTCATGCATGCACGGGAATATACAAATGCGGAAAGGGGCTCAGCGTAACATGCATGGCGATGATGCGGTGCGAGCAAGGCTATACAGGCTGTTTTGCCTGCTGCGGGCGACGCACCGAGCGGATGCAGATTCTCTGCATTACCAACTAGTAATGTAGAGAGTCACTGTAGCTCGTGCATTACCAAATAGAAACCGTCGGATTTGAAATGAATGAAGCAGATTCATCGCTACGAGTAAAATCCGAACAAGTAGAAAATATTGCTACAGATCTTACCTACAGTAAGATGCTACGGTTCTAATGCACGTGAATCTGTTCATTTCTTCACAAAACATTGTACGATCCGCTGCAGTAGCTGGAATTTAGACCTTGGTTTCAGCTACTGCAGAGGACCCTGATCCTGCGCATCCACGGAGGACGTGTGTGGGTTGCTTGTAAAGTCGCGTGCCGCCGCTAGATCTTTGCTGCGGAAATGATTAGCGCCAGGGACTTTTCTCTGACACGGGGATACTGGTGTCAGAAGAGTTGTTAATGTCCCCTAAGTAAAAGCGCAGTGACGGTCTTCCGTTCTATCAATAATGATTTGTTAATGTCCCCTATAGTTTATTTAACACTATCTTGCTATCCACATACTGTAGTAGTTGATCTGTCGGTAAGTACCACGTAGGCGTCAATGACCCTTATAGTACAATCGTTTTTTTGTTAAATTCATATATATGCACACTTTTTTACTACTCATCAATAAAAAAAATCGTCAGATACCATGAAGGACAGTTAACACGCAGTAGAGTCGCCTGTGGTCCGGCGCAAGCATAGGACACGTCCGAGTGTGTCCACGGGAGGAAGCAAGTACGTGCAGGAAGCATAGCTTATTAGCAAGCGATAAACAAAGCACCGCCGTCCGGGCAGCCTACAATTTGTTAAACCCGTGCTAGCCCTTGGCTCGCCTGGACGGTCACGAGCCTGTCCGTCTTTTCTCGGCACGCCGGAACAATCCCGTATCCATGTGCGCATCATCCCCGCTAGCTAGCTCTCACGCTCACGGCACTTTCGCCCCCAACCACTCAGTTCGGGCGCGCACCGCTGTCGCCTGTCGGCCACGGGCTCGAGAGGCGCGCGGCGAGCAAAGCTAGCTTCTCGCCGGGCATGCGCCGCTCGGCCAGGAAATATTTATGGGCGTTGGCAGAGAAAACACTAGCAGGATTTTGTTCTCGTAAAGAGGCGGTGATGAGTTGGTGCGGCACTGGTGGAGAGGGAGGGGATCGCTGCTCGCTGCTCGCGGTACAATCCGGCCGGGAGGCGGGAGCTGGAACGGGGGAGTATATCCGTTTCTGTGCTTGAGCGTTATGCACCGTTACGTTACGCCCCTAGTTTCACGGCGGCGCAGCGTTGTCTGGCAGTCCGGTCCGGGCCCCGGCAGCTCGCCGCCCCATGGAGCGAGCAAGGCCACGCGGGCGGCTTTGACCGGCAGTCCGGCCGGGACACTGTTGGCACGTGCACCGGTGTCAGCGCCGCACGTGGGCGCAGCGACCTGAACAACACCAGCGGCAAAAGGCTGCGGCGCGAGGAGTGTGATTGGAGATGGGGGCCGCCGCAGCAGAGCAGACGACGCACACGGGCGGCAGCGCGCGTGCGGGGAGTGGCGCCGCGGCCGGACTTGGAGCGGAGCGCGGGGGCCATGCACACTGCGCGCCCCCGCACGGGGCCTTGTCCCCTCGCCCACACCCGCCCTCGGTCGCCGCGCCGGCCGGAGTGATGAGGAACGAGGTGACCGCTCGTACCGTGTCGTCTCGTACGTGGCCGCACATGCGCAACCAACAATTCCAATCACCACCATCCGTTACGTTATGCTGCGAGCAGGTGAGAGGGTTTTCACCGGATCAACCAGCGACTTCACAGCAAGGGAGTGATCCCGCCCGCATCAAGCAACGCAACCACTCCAACTCCTCCAACGGTTCCCTCGAAGTACAATACAACGAATTTCCACTTTATTACAGGGAGCTTCTGTGTGGATCATGGCCACATGATTCACGCACCCAAGTACTCGATCCGCATTTCAAAAACTTACCCAACAAGGGCCCTGTTTGGATCCATGGGTTAAGTTAGATTGGGTTAGTTTTGCCAACTCTAACCCTCAATCCTCCAAACGGGGTGGGTTAGATTGGGTTAGATGCATCTAACCCACCCAAAAGACTATCCCTCCAAGGGTGATTATTAGGGTTAGTTCTCTAGGGACCATAGCGCCATGCACACTCGATCCGGCGCACTAAAGTAAGGCCAACACTAAAATATTTTTATAGTGTATGTTTGCGTAAAATATTATATAGATAAATTAAATTTATCGTGTTTTAAATATTTTTGATTTATTTTACTCATTTGTGAGGAGGCCACACAAGAGCTGGCCACATAAAATCCGGTCATAAAGGAGTTAAAAATAAGCTTTTTATCAATCTAACCCTAACGATCCAAACACATAAAGAGTTAGTAGTTAGTTCGAGGTTAGAGTTGGATAGAAACGAACTCTAACCTCTACCCGAGTTAGAGTCTCCAAACAGGGCCAAGATGTCGCTATCCTGTAGCACTAGCATGTTTCGACACGTACTATACAACCACGAATCAGCCGCGCCAGAGCTTCGGTTCAGCACGGCATCCCCACGCAACCTGAGCGACGACCAAACCAGTCCTTCCTCACGTCGCGAGCACATGTTTCTTTCGTGCCGATAAACCCCCGCTTGGCTTTTGAAAAAGGAGCTCGAGCGTGCGCGCGGAATCGGGTCGCTGTCGCGAGTGATCAGGCACGGATACGGCTGCTTCTTGGGCGTGGAAACGTGGACACACGACGGTTGGTAATTAGGACTGCTACCTGCAAATGCGTACGACTGTCAAGCCTGAAACTCACGTGTTAAACAGGAACGAAGGAAAACTGACGCCAACGTTGATTATACAAAATTGTGGACTCGAGCGGCGAGTTCTCTGACAATTGGCAGCAGCATCAAACTCGAGTCAGTACTCACTGCTTGTATACTAATCATTCGTTCCTAATCATGTTTCAATTGTTTTATTCCACGTAATCCTGTTTTAAAATTCACGAGGTACATTACCCCCGAAGAAAACTTCATGAGGTAGTAGTACAAGCCGCGGCTCTGATCCAAGCAAGATGTGCTGCTGCGGATCATCGTCGTTAGTGGATACCCCACCACCACCAAGATAGCGAGCGAACACGCGTCGACCGGCGGTTACCAACTGCCGGAGGATACCGACGGGCGTACTGCAGCAGCGCTGCTTACCGGTGATTCCTGACACGCGCACGCACGGTCCTGGAGCGCGCTACCCTTCCCGCGTCACGTGAAGTGCTCCCCTGGACGGGAGCACGCGTGGCTAGGCTGCCAACAGTTTCACCACGGACGGGTGAATCCCGGGGGCGGTGAAAGCGACTTTACCGCGGGCTCAGCCACCCACCGGCGCTGTCGTGCTCGCGCATCAACAAAACCGGACGCGTGCGGTTGCGAGGGAGGAGGTGATGTGATGCGGGTGTCACGCTGCTTATGCCATCCGCCTGCTCAAGAGAAGCGGAAGAGGAAGAGGAAGGCAGCCCATAATTTGGGCGGGGTCGCTGTTAGGAAAAGGAGTGGCCCTGTGGAATCTGGCGGGGGTGGGCACATGGCACCCTCCTTTCCCTCCCACCGATCTCCATCCACGGGATGCCCGCAATCTTCGGCCTCATGTGCCGCCGCGGGGCCCACCACGCCCTCGACCGTCACGTGACCCTTCGCTCTCGTCGACGTCGATGATCCGCCTCCGCTGCCGCCACCACCTCAATTGCGCCTCTTCCGTCCACGAAATCGAAAACTCCGTCTAGTTTTGGCAGGAAATTGAACCGGGCACCACGACACGGTGTGATTCAATTCAGCAGAGGCTGTAGCCGCACGAGACAGCCAGTAAGCTGTACTGCTAACTGAGGTCGTTGTTTCATGCAGAAACATTGAGGTTTACCGGCAACGAACGGAACCATCGCGCGCGTCGTCTTGCGAAATCACATGCTCCCCTGCCTCGTTCCAGTGGTTGCGTAAAAAAGACGGGCGCACGTCAACAGCTACGCGACAAGGTTAAGCGTCTAATCATACGGTTACCCCCTTGTTAATCACGCCCTCGCCGAACTTTAGCCTACAACACTTCCATGTTGTAGTAGTAAGTTACTGCGCCTCACGTCAACGCCGCGGTCAACTCACGCCCCGCACGTGTTGGATCCCCGTCCGCAAACCAGCGCCGCTAACGGCCGTCACCCATAACGCCGTCACGGAAGCAGAAGCGCGCTTTTGCTAGTGCCGTATAAAGCATCACCCGGCACAGGACGGGAGAAGAGGCCAGAGAGAAGAGAGACCGGAGGAGAGGAGGAGCCTTGTTGTTGGAGCTGCTGCAGAGATCTCCCTCCCTCTCTCTGTCTCCTTCCACGCATCTCCCACCAGGTGCTCTCTCGCACCGGCCTCAATTCCCGTCCAAGAGCAGCAGGCACTCTCTCGCTCCTGCCCTCTCGCGCTCGTCAGCGGTGTAATGCGTGGTTATGGGGCTGCAAGGTAATCCCGCGCGCCATTGCTTGCTTACACGGATCCCGCCATCTTCTCGCGCGTCGGCGATCCGCCCCTGCCTGGTTCGTGCGTCTCTCTCGATGATCTCTGACGGCGGGCGAATCGTAAATGCAGGAGATAAGGCGACGCACGACTTCCTCTCGCTCTACTCCGCCGCCAAGGACTCGGCTCTGCCGCTGCTCCGCGAATCCAAGAAGGCGCCGCCATCGCAAGGTGCGTGTGCGATTCCTCTCCCGTTCCTCCCTCGATTCTAACGCTGCCAGATCCCGCAAGAATTTGCCAAATTCGGTAATTCTGTTTTTGCTGTCGTTGGCAAGCTGAATTATAGTTATATACAACTACTACTACCCATTTCGTAGGATTAACCGTTGAATTTTACTCCCGGTGACTGCGAGCGGTTAAACAAAAGTAGAAAACGACAGATTAACGGAAGGGAGAAATGATCACGTGTGGCAGCTAGCTGTAGCTAAGAAGAAGAGGCCGCCATGTGCCTCATGGCGTGTGCTAAGAGCCGTGCAAGACCTTTTCTGCACGGCTCGGCTGGCAACTCCTCCGTATTCTCTTTCCAGAATAAATCCATTGCGAATTTCCAAAGTCTTCTCCGCCACCAGATCGCTCCAGGGTTAATTAATTTTATCCTGGCGTTGTAGTATTCTCCAAGACTTGTTATTGTTACCGGGTTAGAGTTGTTCCTTCTTCCACTACGTTTGCCACATTTCTCTCGATTCACGCTATGTTTTCAAACTTGGAATGTTGCCGGCAATTTTGTTTTTCAACTCGAGTTCTTTTCACAGATTTGTCTCTTCAACAGTAGTACAGTTTAAGATTAACCACAGTGCTGCATACTGTTGCTGTTGTCCCACTCTGTTCTGAAGCGAAAACACTGCAACTGTCACGTGCAGGTTTCTTCCTCAAGACGCACGACTTCCTGCAGCCGCTAGAGAGGCCGTCATCGCCACCGCCGCACCAGCCCGCCGCGGAGAAGCCACTCACCGCGCGGCACGCGCTACCCGGCGGCGTCGGCACGTTCACCATCAGCCGCCCCGCCGCCGCCGACCTCACCGCCGCCGTGACCGCCGTCAAGCAGGAGCCCGCCTTCGCGCTCTGGGGGCAGCCGGAGCCTCGAGGTACCCTTCCCTGCCGCGTCGCTGCATTCCCTCCTCTGCTTGGCTTAGCCTGTTGACGAAGACGTGTAAGGTGCCAGGCAGCAGGCGTGAGCCGCGTGCCGCGCCGCGCCGCGCGCGTCGCCGACACGCGCGGCCGCGACCGCGACGGCGATAGCGAGCGAAGATGCGTGCGCGCCGGTGCGTGGCCACCTGCCGAGGCGTGTTACCTTTTCTTTCTTGGCGGCTGGCAACAACCGCGGCTAGGTTCGTAGGGTGGGCGACGCTAGGCAGCCTAGTGTCTTTCGTAGGCTGGTCTGCTGGGCCTAGGCCGGTGTTGGTTACTTGGGCCTAAAATTGTGGACTCGTATGGGCCACAAAGATCCTCAAAAAAAAGTATGGGCCACAAACCTCGGTGCACACCCGGATGGGAAACGTGAATAACATGTCGAGTGTCCTAAAAAACAAAGGAATATCATGTTGAGCTCACGCTTCCTCACAGTCACAGGCCTCGCGACCCAATAGCGATTTCAAAATCCCGATATTTGTTCACTTGATTCCAGTTCCATCAAGATCCTGTGCGTTTGTGTTTCTAGGTAGATGATCCAATGAAACGAGTCCTCAAACTTAAATGGTCAAAACGCTAATAGTTTGTGCAATATAGACGGTTTTGGGATCTGAAGGTACATCCTGTTGCTTGGAACTATAGAATGACAGTCCACTGCACGAACAAACATTTTAGACCATCGTTATGCTAGACTTTGTTTAGAATAAATCCATCATTATGCGTTTGTCTAGCTAAACATTATCTCGGACTTAACAAAGCTCCAATCGTTTGAGTTCAAAGTTCAAACAAAAGCTGGAGAAAAAGAAAAGGAAGGAGTTTCTAAATACGCTTTCCTGTCTCTTTGTCGACTTGGCAGGTCACCCTTGGTCGCTGCCTTTCGCCGCCGCCGCGCGCTGCGTCGCCGTCGCATCCGCCAGACCGCAACAGCCGCAGCAGCAGCAGATGCCGCCGGAGCGAAAGGTGGGCGGAGGCTTCATGGATGCCGGCTCCGGATCCAGCGGCGGCGCGGGCTTCGACGACGACGAGGGCCACGCCACCCGCCGCGAGGTCTCCTCTTCGCTGAAAGGTGATACCTCAGTTAAGCTGAATCCGCCGCTTCTTCGTAGTTCGTTTGTGCTGTTTGGGCGGCCGGATGGTGAATGGGTCGATTTTTACTTAGTTTTGCTGCTTTCCCTCATTTGTTTCTTCGGGATTGCAGACCTCACGGTCAGGGTGGACACGAAGGGCGGGAGCTGCAGTGGGAGCGCCGGCACAGACCAGATGCCGAACACGCCACGCTCCAAGCACTCTGCCACCGAGCAGCGCAGGCGCAGCAAGATCAATGACAGGTTGGTTGTTCTGTTTCCAGCAGTTGGTTCTGAAAAAAAAAAGTTCAGTACTACTATTCCTTCATTGCGGCAGTGTCAACTATTCCTTTACGCACTTACGATTAGCATACTTGTGTTCAATTTGATTTACCCGCGTGATCTATTCTGACTGTCCTGGTACTCGCTTGAGTCGTTCAGTGTATATGGTTAGGGGTCAGTTACTTAATTGTGATGTGAATATTTTATGGTCTTCATGGTATGTGGAGTTCAGAAATCACGTGCTAACCACCTGAGATTGCTAGACCACTTTCATGTTTAATGGCTATAGATAACCATGTGTTTTCTTATTTCCTACCATTACACCGTTAAGCCCTGCTAGTCTATTTGTTGGCCTATTCTAAACTCCTTATCCTTCAACAGATTTCAGATACTAAGAGAGATTTTGCCTCAAAATGATCAAAAGAGGGACAAAGCGTCATTTCTCTTAGAGGTAAGACAGCACAGTTCCTCAGCTGGCACATGGCAGAGGATAATCTATTCTACATCTACTATGTAAAAATATTTTCTTACATCGACACCTTTTTAAATGCAGGTTATTGAATACATACGGTTTTTACAAGAGAAAGTACAAAAATATGAGGTTTCGCACCAGGAATGGAACCAAGAAAATGCGAAGGTCATGCCCTGGTCTAACATCTACTTCCGGTCCTTTTGGAAAAATGGACAGGTAAATTACTTACAAAGCTTTGCTTTTATTCAGCAATGAGTCTTCAAAGGTTCTGACTGGCGTCTTGCGCTCCATCTACTACAGAACAAGGATGAAATAAATGGAGACACAGCATCTGATGCGTCCCAAGTTATGAAAAATGGCTCCTCCCTTGGATTTCCATTTGCTGTAAAACCTGTGGATAGCAACAATGCAGCTGCATTTGAAATACCCTCAGGTGGACAGGAACTGACTGAGGCCAATCAAAAGGGTCGTCTGTCCTACAAAGAGGCTGACACGCCCAATCACGTTCCAAGTATGATATTTTCTTGGCTCAGTTTATGTTTTGCAATATGCGTAGTTTATGAACTTCATTTGAGACTGGTAATTATTTTTGTTATTCATCGGATATATTTCTGTTTCGTGCAGACAACGTTGCCTCTCAGCAACCAACACTACTGAAAAAATCACTACCGAAAGAAGACCATCCAGTAAACAGCGAAATGTCGAAAGACCCAGAACTGGCAATCGACGAGGGAACCATCAGCTTGTCAAGTCAGTATTCCCAAGGGTAAGTGCACATGATATGTTTGTATAAGCTTGTGACAAAACAATTCCAATCTTCTATTCTTGTCTTTCAGTCTCCATCATGTTTCTAATTCTCATTTGTGCTGGTATAATTTCTCGCTGAAACGTTTTGGTTTATTTTCTTGGTTCGTGACAGGTTGCTAGCGACGTTGAATCATGCCCTGCAAAACTCGGGCGTAGATTTGTCGCAAGCCAGCATCTCGGTGCAGATCAATCTTGGTAAACGGGCAATCAAGAGACCCACTCCCGGTGCAAACTGCTCTTCAAAGGTAGATGTCTGATGAAATCAACTGAATTCTATTTGCTCGATTCACACTACAACTATCTGAAAAAAAAAAACCTTAAATGGTAGGCTTGGTTTCAGTGACTACAGCTATTTTTGCCTTGTAAAAACTCTTCTGATATCCCTTTGCATCACAGGAGCTCACCAGTCAAGCGTCTCAAGTTCAAGCCGTTTGGCACAACCATAAGTCAGTGGACGGCGCTCTAGAACATTTGCAGGCAACAAAGCGGCATAAATCTGACAGATAGTAGCATGTGTTGCTGTTGGTGGACATTCTTACCGGCCCGGACAAGTCCAGCATTCTTTTGCGCTCCCTCCGTGATTCAGGGAGCCGTGATTCTGTGTGTATAGTAATTGTTGTCCTTCCATTGACGCCGTAGTATACGGAACAAAACCGTGCCGCCGCCGTATTCTTTGATTCAGTCGCTCTAGTCAGTCCTAGGCTGCTGCTGCTACTGCCTCCCAAAGCTTCCATCGCAGATTGTGAAGCTGCTTTTGTCCATAGGCTTCCACTCATATGAGAAGAAGTTCCAGCCCTCCCTTCTGTAACATATACTACTATGTAAAGTACTTTGATGAAACAGTTCGGGGTCGTCATCGTGCAGCTGCTAGTACTCCCTGAAAGCGAAACGTCAAGGGTGTTGTGTGGTCAGCTTCGCTGTGCTCTCTGTTGCTTGCAAGCATGGTGCTTCCTGTTCCGGGCATGGTTGCGTCCTCGCAGCTGTTATTGGCATGTTGCTGCAGCCCATGCTCTCTGTCGACGGCTTACATTGCAGCACGCACGGTCGGTTACCCGTGGTGCCGTCTGCCGTGTGAAGCACTATCGCGAAACCGGCAGCGTGGTTGTCACACCCGATTTCAATAACCGAAATCGGATTCAACTGTATGCGTGCCCAGGATCAATTTTTCACGCAACAGGACAAATTATGTGGTAAAAGAATAATATCTTTATTAATTCATTAAATGTTTACATCAAGTACCCGTAGGTCTAAAGTAAAAGATTACATTGCAGCGGAAATTAAACTAAGCGTTGGCGTTCTTCAGCTCCCACAGGAAGTCGACCGGAAGACCGCGAGGCCTAGACCACCACTTCATCGTCTCCTCGAATGATGTACTTCAACCTTCACTTCGAATTGTGGCATGATGCAAAAATAGAGGCAACAAACGTATGAGTACATTACGTACTCAGCAAGTGGGGAAAGTATGACATGATTGGCCGATCAAGAAAGGCTAACACAGGGTTTGAGGCATAGAAGCACCTATGTCTAGTTCATTAATTAAGCGAGGCTATTTACTATGTGATGTAACTCCACGGATCCATCAATTATCCAAACCACGCATGTCTCCTTCCCGAGAACCATGCATCCAAATCATTACCATCCCTCTAATCCGCGTGAGGGTCCATGCCGCTCTTGACCGTGAGCACGATTGTCATGACGATTTACACTCTGCAGAGGTTGTACACAATTCACCACGAGAAAGTGATTCCATTCCCTGTTGCCGGGTGGACTAAAAACCTCCATCATGCCCGTGCCGGCCAAGCACTTACACACTTCCTTTGGTGTGTGGCCAGGAGATCACTTCCAAGGCGGTTCACGGGTTCCTCCAGCTTTGTACGCGCCCACTAGGATTTCCACTCACCCGACGTGTACACCCGCCATCGGGTAGCTTCCTTCCCTTGAGCCGGATGGTTCCGAGACCTTGTCTCCTCACCACACCTCCCCTGGGCTACCGGTATAACACCGGCCATAGCCCCCTCTCCATCACGCGTACTCGATCGGTCTCCACCGCATACTACGCCAAGCCGCGCCCATACTTGGCTCGTGGTTGTACGGTTTAACATGGATGGTCGCTCCACGAACCGGTCCTTATGATTCGGGTGATAACATTCCATGGAACTACCGGTACACCCCGACCATAGTTCCTCCACCCGTCACCAAAATCAATGTTCAATAATTAACAAACAACCATGATCATTATGTTCAATCTGGATCGTTAACAATATTAACATTTATCATGTCTTAAACCCAATTAAAGCAAGCTAAGCATGAGTCTACCCAAATCTACAACTAATACCACCCAGAGCGACAAGGACAGGTATGGAAAAGGTATGACACGTAGGATTCATATTTATCACAAGCAAATGCAAGCATGTGCGGATAGAAAAGAAATAGGTGCAAGATGCGTCAAGGACACTTGCCTCTTTCTCTCTTTGCTCCCGATTAGATCTTCGACTCTTGCTCTTCGAATCCCGTGCTTCGATCGTCTTCTAATTATGTCGCGTCAATCAAGCATGCAAATAAACACACATAACTAAGAAACAGAATAGTACACCATACAAAAAGACTATAAAAGCATTACTAAAAGAAGTACACGTCGCTACGATTCCGTGAGCGCAAGAATCGCCTTAATCGGAGCTACGAGCGAAAAGTTACGTAGGTTTAAAGCTTTAGGGGCTAAAACATAAAAACAACTAAGGTGGGGGCTATTTTGTAAATATGGAAAAGATCATGGACTAAAGTGTAAAAGTATAAGGGCTAAAATATAATTTTATAAAACACTAGGGTTGTTTATGTAAAACTACACGATATAGTGTTGTTTGAATAAACACGGGCTAAAACGTAATTTTAGGAAAGGTCGTGGGTGTTTATGTAAAAATGTACTATGGCTAAAACATTACTGCAAAACAGTTCAGGGGCGTAAAATCAATTTACAAATGAAATATGAAGTTTATTGCAAAAGAGTAGGGTCAAAACAGAATTAAAACAAAGGTCATAGCTTATTTTATGAAATAAAGGACCTAGTCATAATTAACCATAGACTACGAGGGCTAGCACGTAATTTTCCCTATATACAGAGACATGCGCGCGTGATTTTAATTAAATACAGGGGCTAATATGTAAAAGGTACTCGTCCTGGCGCAGAGCGGGGACTAAAACGAAATACGTATAAACCTAGGGTAGCTCATGTAAAAAGATAAGGACCTATTCGATATTAAGCAATACGCGAGGGCCTATCGGCAAACTACCCCTTTTACCAGGATTAAACGATTTATTTTAAATCCATTAAATCGTGGACCAGGTGCACGGGCTCCGTGGACCGATGGTCCATAGGTCCACGGTGGACCATTATGAAGGGGTATGGACCCTTTCTAATCTGGGCCCTCGGTCCCCGATCTAACGGTGCGAGAGGGGCTCGGGCCGGTGGACGGTGGCCGGCGGCCGATGCGGCGGCGGCGCCATGGCGGCGCCCGGAGCTCGCCGGAATGGCGCTCCGGTGGCCGGATTCTCGCGGCGCATGGGGGAAAAGGGAGAGGAGCACGCGGGGATCCTCACCGTGGTGTCGCGCGCTAGTAGAGGAGGCCGGAGGGGCCGGACGGCGACGAGGCGGCGATGGCGTGGTTCGGCGGCGGAGCTCGTCTCCGTCCGGGGGTCGTGCCGCGTGGCGTTGGTCCCGGTGGAGGCGGCGGGTGATGGGGGAGCTCGTCCGGGGTCGGCGAGGGCGAAGGCGGCCGGGAGCGGGCTCACGACGGAGGGCGGCGGTGCGGTCGACGGCGGCGCTCATCGCGGAGGCGCGGAGCCGGCGGCGGAGTGGGGAAACGGGGTAGCGCGGGTGGGGCGTTTGCCTTTTATAGGCACGCGGCCCTAGGGTTGGGCGCGCACGCCGAGGCGGCAATCGCGGCGGCGGTGTACGAGCGGCGGCGCCACGCGGTTAGGGTTAGGGGTGGGCTCGGTGTGGGCTGGGCCGGGTTGGGTCGATAGAGCGGGCTGCGGGCGGGTCGGGGAGGGAGGGAAGGAGGTGGGCCAAGGGGAAGAATTGGCCCACGGTGGTCGGCTGGTTCTTTTCTTTTTTCTTTTTTCTTTTTTTTTCTATTTTTGTTTCCCTCTTCTAAACCGTTTCTAAACCAATTCCAAATTGAATTTTGAAACGACCTTTCCACAAAATAACATTTAATGCAACCTATTCAGCATGAGTGCAATCAAACAATTTATAATATCTATATTAATGAATTAATTAATTAACCTTAGAAAATAAGAGAATTTGTAGAAGATATTTATAAATAGCATTTACAACCAAAATTTGACCAAATAAAGAAAGCTCATTTTATTTATTCAAAATCCTTTGGTACTCCAAACAAAATAACATACTTTAATCAAAAGTAGTTATTATTAAATAAATTCATTTCTTAAATCACATGTGTTTGTAAATTAAATCAAAGGCAGTTATTCAATGAGTCATCTTCACAATCAAAAGCATTTTATTAACAAATATTATTTTTCATAAATTAATTACATCTGTTACATAAATCATTTTCACAAGTTAAATGCATTTATTAAATAAAATACTTTCACAATAAAACAAATCCTTGGTAAATTTATAAATTCAAACAATTTAGCTTTCTTTTTTGGGGAAAACAAAGGATTTCATTAAAAAGCGGTTTACATTCCAAAATAAGAATTTTGGGATGTGACAGTGGTCGTTGCCA